>CM039468.1:28876925-28912852 GCA_022433065.1 Begonia loranthoides | reverse complement strand
AGGGTACGGGAGTTCTAGATGTGAGGAAAAAGGCTAGGTCCGACCACTATGCCATTACACGAGAAAAACCTCTCAATTCCAGCTCGAAGTACGAGTACGGAATAATGGAATAATAGAATGGAATCATGGATCAAAAGGGATCAAAAGAAAAAGTTAAGTAATAAACGGACTAATGACTTAATGAAAGGATTGGTTTGGGTGGCCCTCATTCCAAAATGGACTAAAGAGTGACATTCATATGCATTAGACCCTTTTTCCTTACTAAGCCTTCGGGCTTATAGTTGCTTGTGGTGTAGATGTAGGTACTAGTACGCTATGAGAGATGCACGGACTAGGAGTAGCAAAAGATGAGCAAAGACAAACAAACAATAAGAAGCAGTGGATGATGAGTTTGCACGCGAGGAAGTCCGTGGCTGGCTAGGCATAAGGATGGTAAAAAGGGAAAATAGTTTTAATTAAATTGTATTTAATTGTTTAGCTTCCTTCAGTTAAATTATTTACGCTTCCGCAATGTTTTAAATAAATGATTTTTATAACGCTTCCACATAAGTTTTACTAAATGAGATTTTATAATGAGTTTTATGAATGGTCGGTAGCGATCCGGATTTAGGCGCTCTCTGATTTGGTTTCAAAAAGAAATTTATAATTTTCATGCATTTTCAAGGATTTACAAAAATCCGAGTCGTTACAACATGCTTTAATTAACTAGTTAACCAACATGCTAATTGTATGCCGATTAAACATGGCATAACCTAGTTAGTGGACATGCTACTTAGTGTTAATTAATTAAACATGCTAATTCACTAACATACTCAAGTCTAATTAATTATTCTAGTTAAGTTAATTAATATGCTTAAGTAATAATTACCATGCTTAAGTTAATCAAGACTAACCTACTTAAGTCTAATTAATTACGTTAGTTGCTTTAGATTTATTAACTAATGAGTTCACATGCGTAGATAAATAAATTGATCAATTAAACTACGCTAAGTCGATGAACATGCTCATTAGGGAAATAGAACTTCGATTAATCACATAGACATTCAAACACTAGAACTAGCAAAAACAATATTGATTAACTAGAACGACAAGAACAATATATATGTATTGGTCAATGGGATCGACAAGAACAATATATATATTGATGAAGGAATAACAACTTATAATATACACAGAGATCTAAACTGAATAGCGAGTGAAAAATAAGGAACAAAATCATCCTAAAAGGCATGTCTCTTAACTCACTTATGCTTCAACTCAACATTCTAACTCACCTACATTCTTAACTCTCTCATCCAGGCAGAAATCATTCATCTAGGAATTATCCAAATAAAGCATGTATCGCAGAAAAGAAAAGCACATCAAATTAACAAAGAATGTCAATCGTAGAATAAGGAATAATAGCAGTGCAATATATCGACTCAGAATCTATCAACTAACAGTATCAACAAACAATAACTAAAGGAATTCATAGGAACTAAACAAAATAGAGACCAAGCATAACTTACGCACACCTACTTGTGGTGTAGGGCTTTCACAGGCCAAAGACACCCCTATTTCCTTACCATTTATGAAGCAAACCAATAGGGACAACAACTCCACAGCAACCGAGTAGCTCCTTAACTCACTCTTCAGCTTCACGATCACTCCTTCCTCACGTACCACCTAGGAGGATCACTCAAAACTTACACTCTCAACCTTGCTGGAGGATTCTCACTCACAGGGAACACTCGCAGGGGCTCTCTCGTTTGCAGGAAGCACTCACGCCAAAGGAGAAATGGCAAGGAAGACAAATAAAGGGGAGAAGTCTCACCTGAAGAAAGAGACAATCCGTACACCTAGGGGGTAGGAGGGTGGCTTCGCGTGGCTTGGGAGTGCGGCTCTGCGTGATCCTGGACCTAGGGGGGGGGGGGGGGGGGGGATTCTGTGTCGATGGACCGCGCTCTTATTGGCTACGCGTCAATTTTCTTTGATTTTAAATCCTTATCTGTCGTAGATCTGGGCTGATTCGGATGAGTGCGGATGTGATGGTCTCATCCGCAAGGGCAAAATCCTAAAGGCAGATTTGTGCCTTCGGACGAGAAATGGCGTCCCCGCCTATTTCGTATAGTCCGAAGGCGATATTCGGATGCAAAATGGCGTCCGCATAAGGCATCCGCGTGCGTCCGAATGTGTCCAGAAATTGGAAAGATTCAATCTGGACGTAGCCCCCGCATCCACACACGTCCGGACTCATCCGAAACTGTCCAGGATTCAGACAGATTCAATTCGGACGAGGCATCACCACGTCCACACTCGTCCAGACTCGTCCGAAAGTCTGCGACACAGTGAAGTCAGGACGCGAAATCGTGTCTTGAGTCATCCCTAGGCTAAGGAGTGATGTGCAATGGACTTGCGGACTCGTCTGCATGCGTCCGGAAGTCTACTTCCAAACACATCTGGACGCAAACTCCCGTCTTGGCGTGTCCCAAGCGTCGGGGACGCCACACAATGCACTTGCAGAAGATATAACTTGTCCGCAAGCGTTCAAAAATGCCCAAAACAGCCCTTCCTCACCTCTTTCCCTTCTTAATGCTCATCCCATAACACTTACCCCATAAATACATGTTATAAGATAACACGTATAAATACGCAACGTAATACCCTACTTACTCCCAACACTTGATTGCATCACGTATACGAGGAAAACGTTATCGGGAATAACTCCTTAACTTAACGATCCAACTATGTCATTGGTAATACCTCGATATAAAAAGTCGGGGTGTTAGAATATCTTTCACCATTCCTTCTTCACCTTATCCTTAATTAAATCCAATATGTCCTAAAATAATATATATCCTATACTTTCATCCTTATAATATCCAAACGTATCCAAATATATTTTCTCATAATATTCCCACTGAGCATCAAACCAATTGATCAACCAATCTAACTCCAATTGACTTTAATTCTTCTCCTAAGCTAATTGTGAACATAACGAGGTATTATAATTCACTTATTCCAAACGCTTTTCTCTTGACCAATATCTTTACTTGTCCAACTTAGCTCATGTCATTCTAAAGTTATCACTTAAGCTATACCTTTAGCTCAACGAAGATTCAGGATATTACATCGCGCCTCGTCGACGTCCTCTGAGAGTTATAGAGTGTTTAAGAGAGGAAAATCAGAAAAGAAATGTTATTTAGTCTTCTGGAGTCTTCTTTCTCGGTTTTCTCTCGACATTTCTTGTTCTTCTAGTTTTCTGAGTTCTGTGTTGTTGAGAGAAGAGTTTCAACAACGATTACTGCTATGCGGTAAGTGGAGAAGAAGGGAAGGATTTTAGCAAAAAGGAAGGTAACAGATTTGCATGTGTTTTCTCCGAAAGGGCCTACATCCCATGTTTAGGTTTTGTGTTGTTGTTGGTTCTGTGATTGGTTTATGCTATTGCTAAAACTTGTTGATGATATAGTCTTGAAGAATTAGATAGTTCTCTGTTCTGTGATCTCCTGATATGTTGATAAACTTTTGTGCTGTTGTATACTGTCTCGATAAACACTAAGAAGAAAATATGAGTAAAGGTTAGCATGTTCTGGATAATTAACGTTGAGAACTCCTTGATAGAAATTATTAGTTTCATTCCCTGTTATGAACCATATAACTTGTCTACTTCTTGTTAGTATTCATAGAGTTTATCTGCTTCCGGTTTTTTATAATGAATAAGAGAGAATTGATATGAAGATTGGTAAGTTGTTAGAATAATGCTATGAAAGGATGCTAATTTACAACATGTTCATGTGTCGTCAATATTAAGTTAGGACGTTAATTTGCAACATGATTAAGAGCTTGATATTGAGTGAATAAAACTATTAGAATAATGATGATCATGTATATTTTTTGATTTATTATTATGTTAGTTACAACATGCATTGGATTAATATATAGTTGTTTTATGATTCATGCTTCCATGGTTTGTTTTGAATTGTATTGTTTTCTAGTATTCTATGAACTGTTGTGTAACATTAATTCATATCATACATCATATAGGCATGTCAGTTAGGGTTTCATATCATGCATTGCATGAGATAATAAGGAATCCAATGTATGTTAATTGACGTTGAAGATTAGGGAGTTTAGTGACGGATCTGCTTGAGAGAATTTGCCTCCTCCCATGTAGGGATGGCCCGATGGTTCTGCTCAGGTTAGATCCCAAGGATGTATCTATTTCTTTATGAAAAATATCTCCAATGTTCTGGTTGAAAGTGAGACTTTAATTAAAGTAGAAGGGATAAGTTCTCTTGTAAAATGTTAGACATGTGCGTGGAGTCAATATAAGTATTTTGCATTTCATTTATATCTCTTACTAGGATTAGACTCATTATCTCTCAGGTGATGTAGGTAACGATTGTGATCCAAATGATGTGTACGTGGAGGAAGTATGATGTGACTAGGGGTGGGAATCGGTTCGGTTCGAACCGGGTAACAGAACCGAACCGAATACTATTCATCGATTCGGTTCGATTTCATAAGAAGAAAAAATTTAAAATAGAACCGAACCGAACCGAACCTAGGTTTTCGGTTCGGTTCTTGGTTTTTGTTTTTAAGAATCGAGTAAACCGAACCAAACCGAACCGAAACTTAAATAAAAAAATATAAAAACCTCAAAAACCCATAAACTTGTTAATTACTCACCCTAATTTATGGTAAAAAGTTTTTGACATAAATGATTATTTTTTCAAAAATTTATTGTCTTCTCCTCTACCCTATTCTTCTTAGTCTTATTCTCTTGAAAACCTCAATTACCCCACGCCACCCAACGTTTCTGTCCTACGCACAAATTTATTTTCTTCTTGTATGTGTTTACAGATTGGGGAGATAGAGCGAATTTGAGTTTTTCTTTTGTGGGTTTCTTATATTTTCTGCGACGATAAACTGTATTCAATATGTAATTATATTGTCGAGGGAAGTTCTTGCTATGTATTTAAGATTATAAGATTGAAAACTTTTTCAATTGGTGGTAAAGAAAATGTTTGTATGGTGAGGTTGAGTGTTGCCTAAATGATTGAACTTTGAAATTTGTTCATAGATTGACCGGTTGGAGATCTATAAATACATGTATTCTTTGCTTTTGTCTCTTAATTAAGAAATTGTTGTTTGTTTAATTATTGATTCGCAGTTTAGAATCTATTTTGAATATTAGAATTATTAATCTTTGTGGAAACTCTAAATTTACTCATATCATGAAACTATGAGTTTGATGTGCTATTTAGTTGTTGTTATGTAATATTGCACTGTTTGATTTTTTTGTGCCAAATCAGAGTTTAAAAGAGATAATTAGGATAATTAAAAAAATTAAGTGACATGAAATATATTAGGAAAGTTAGGAACTAAATTAAATCGAAAAAAACTAAAAGAACCGAACTGCCGAACCGATCTCAAAATTGAGTACAAAGCTAAAAAATTAAATCGAAAACATATAAATTGATGCCATAAAAAATCGAACCGATTAGAACCGAAACCGAACCGATTAGAACCGAACTGAGGAGAACCAAACTCTCTTGGTTCAATTTTGGTTTTCTAAAATGAAAAACCGAACTGAATCTGTTCGGTCATAATTTAGAACCAAACCGAACCGAACCGTCCCACCCCTAGATGCGACGAGGGCTTGTATTACCCAGCTCGTGATGACCTAAGAGTTATGACTCACAGATGAAATAAAAGCATTTAAACATATTCAATGACTATTAAAGGTTTATTAATTGTTTGAAACAGGTTAGTTTTAAGATATGTGAACAATATTATTTTTAAAGTAAGATTTCATGTTTTAACATTAAAATATTTTTAATTAAAAAATCAAAGGAAAACGGAATTTTCCAACTTACCTTCTCTCGGATGTGGTTTCATTTCTTTCAACGTGGTTTCAATTGTATTTGAAGTAGATTTTAACCTCAAGTAGAACCAATTGACCAAATTATGACTTTTTCCAAAAACTTGACCCACTTGGATTTCAAGACTTCCAGTTCGAATTCAGCTAAGTATTGGTTGAAGTGAGAGAATTTTGGTTCTTGACGCTCCTATTTGCTCTGAGCAACCAGGTGACGGTAGTAGTGGAATGGCAACGACCCTCTGTCAAGGCTCAGACAACGCAGAGACAAAATTAAACATGTAGAACATGGCTATTTACTCCATTTCCAACTTACAAATCACTGTAAATCCAGCCTCCACACTACCATTTAATGAGAGATGAAAAATCATTACTTCAACAACTTAACTCCTACCCCAAACCAACATTTCGGCCAACCATCTTGTGGAAATAAACGAAAGCTAGCAGGGCTGAACAAGATCAATGGACGAATCTGAAAGATTATCTTTTGTTGTCGTTTTACTTCAAGTGCGATCTTTGTTTGGGTTAACAACCCAAATCCACTGAAGAAAACCACGTTTCTTTCCAACATATTTTTTATTTGATTTTTGTTTTGAAAGGGGAAACCCTTTCAAAAGATAATGCAAGGATCTGTGGCTGAACCAGAAGCAGAGGACGAAGAAGTGAATCTCGAGCTAGAAACCCTCTTCAATGGCGACCACGAACTTACAGCTTCCTCTTCTGTTCTTCCTATTCTCTTTCCTTCTCACCTCATCACAAGGTAATTATATCAATACCCATGTAAAGTAACGGCCAAGAGAATTCACGGCGACCCTTTTCTAATCCATTTCTGTCATCTCTGTTTCTTTTTCTGTGAAGCTGAATCTGCATTGTTCGTCCCGAATATTAAGCTACAAAATCAGAACCGGCAAGATTACGAGCCGTATGTGGGGGTTAATATTGGCACCGATGTTTCAAATATGCTCGCAGCGTCAGACTTGGTCGCGTTCCTTCAGGTGCAGAAAATTGCTCACGTTAGGCTCTACGATAATAACCCTAATATCCTCAAAGCTTTGGCTCGCACTAAGATCCGAGTAATGATTAGTGTTCCCAACAACCAGCTCCTGGCGATTGGGTCATCCAACGCAACCGCCGCCACATGGATTGGCCGGAATGTGGTCGCTTACTACCCCGATACTTTAATTACTGGCGTTTCAGTCGGAGACGAGGTTTTAACCTCCATACCATCGTCCTGTCGGATGCTTCTTCCGGCGATTGAAGCTCTCTACAGTGCTCTGGTTGCTGCAAACCTCCATAATCAGGTTAAGATTTCGACCCCACATGCCGCCTCGATCATACTAGACCCATTTCCTCCTTCTCAGGCGTTTTTTAACCAAAGCTTGGTTCCGTTTGTGCTTCCTTTGCTTCAGTTCTTATCTAGAACAGGGGCACCATTAATGATGAATCTTTATCCTTACTATGTGTTCATGCAAAACAAAGGAGTGGTTCCTCTTGAAAATTCACTGTTTAAGCCATTAACACCCTCGAAGGAAATGGTGGATCCAAACACCCTTCTTCATTACTCCAATGTGCTTGATGCTATGATTGATGCTGCATATTTCTCCATGAAGAACCTTAATGTTACAGATACTCTAGTTCTTGTCTCGGAGAGTGGTTGGCCATCTATGGGCGATTCCAAGGAGGCTTATGCAAGGATTGATAATGCCAACACATACAATTCCAATCTGATTAAGCATGTTTTGGACCACAGTGGGACCCCATTACACCCGGAAATCACATCAAGCGTTTATATCTATGAATTGTTCAATGAGGATTTGAGGTCTCCTCCAATATCGGAAGCCAATTGGGGGTTGTTTTATGGGAATTATACACCTGTATACTTGCTTCATGTATCAGGAAGTGGGTCGTTTTTAGCGAATGATACGACGAACCAGACGTATTGTATTGCCATGGATGAGGTGGATTCAAAGACATTGCAAACAGCACTGGATTGGGCGTGTGGACCGGGGCGAGCAAATTGCACAGAGATTCAGCCGGGGGAAGCGTGTTATCAGCCTAATAGTGTGAAGAGCCATGCTTCTTATGCCTTTGATAGCTATTACCAAAAAGAGGGCAGGGCTGCTGGCTCTTGTGATTTCAAGGGTGTTGCCATGATCACCACTACCGACCCAAGTAAGTGAACTTGTACATTCGAGTCCACATATCTTGGATCTTTCATTACTGATTTTTCCTTACCTGCCAAGGTTCTTGATCGGTATGATTGAAGTTTTCTAGAAATTTTTTTGTTGAAAACTAGCATACATTGAATCACTTTGGAAACAAAGAGCAATGCAGTTCTAGTTTTTCTATGTCTATGGCTATTAAGATGTTTAACAAATAGTATATAATGTGGAAAAAATTAAAGTTAGTTTAATGACTGCCGAGATATTTTAAATTGGGCAAAATTAATATCTTCTTTTGACGAAATCTACAACATTGATCAATTGTTGTTTATACGCTCCTATTGTTTGTATAAGGAATCATCCCCTTGCCTGGAGAGGGAGAGGGAGAGGGAGAGAGAGAGAGTTACCCCGATGAAGTATTGTTTACTGAACAGGGATCATCTTTGCAGGCCTAGGGCATAGGGTACCTTGTGTCTGCTAAATAATGGTTCCACGTAATTTGCATTCATTACATTTTTGCTGTGCTTTTCGTACTCTCTGATAACACTATTGTTTGTGTGTATATGTTTTCAGGTCGCGAGAGCTGCATATTTCCTGGAAGGTAATAAATTGTCTGCGCCTATAATTTTCAATCTGCTCTTATCACCTCATTCATAATTGTTGTGATGGCTGTGTACTTGGGGCAAAATGCCCAAGGGGATCTTGTGACTCGCCGATCAATAACAACTAGAGAAGTTTTCCTCTCCCCTCCCCTCCCCTCCCCTCCCGTCGTGGAGTTGGTAGTCAAGTGTCGTCTAAGCGTTTAATGCTCCATCAAATGATGGGCAGTTTACTAGGTACATGTTAAAAATGGCATCTATCTCTGGGTGACATAACGCTCATAGGATTCCCGAGCTACTCTCCTGCACTGCCATTTTGAGTAGAACAACGTCAAATTAACATCCCAAGCAGTCATCGCTGTTGCTTTAACTTGCTAGTTTTACTTTCTTCTAAAAACTATCACATAGTTCTAATTATTGTTTTGATTGTTTGGTGCAGCGAGAAAATAAGTAGAAACAAGACAGGCGAGGTAGTGAACTCGACTGAAGCAAGTGGAGGTGAGAGATTGGGATTATTGGGCTTGGGCAGCCCCAAAATAAGTGCAATCGACAAGGCATTACACGTTGTATTTCTCGTAGCTTTCTTATTCTTGCTATTTCTTCCTTGCTGACGAGTTATGAAACAAATCTAACTGAGGAGAAGGTGCAATTTTTCATTGGTTTATAATAAAGGTCGCCAAATGGGATCCACTTAAAGTAGAAAAAGCCTCTCAAACAAACGTTTGTTCTATTTGAGAAACTCGTTTTTATCATTGTCAAAATGTAATGAAACTGCTTCATCATCTTCATCATATGCTTACACAAATCGACCGAATGACAGTACATCATGGAATAGACCAACCCAGTTCATGAATCCATGATCATTGAATTAATTTTTAATTATTAGGTTTTGTAAAAATTTATTAGAAACATAAAAAATAATACTTGTTACTTCACTCTAAGCTTCTAGTGGTCAATGTCTTTTAATGGTGCGAACGACAGCTCTGCCGCATTTCTCGTTCTTTCTTCGCCACAATGGTGTAGTAAGCCGGAGCCCTACAGATACGAAATTGTGTCTTTCTCTATCCCTGTCCCTGAAAATGGCGTCTTGGTCCTGCAAGAGATGCACTTTCCTCAACCCACCTTCTCAAATCTCATCCTGCCAAATGTGCCTTTCCTCTTCTTCGCCATCACCGCAACCACCATCCCCTGTGATCTCGAAATGGTCCTGCAAAGCCTGCACGTTTTTTAACCCATATAGAAATTCAGACTGCCAATTTTGTGGCACTATGGCTCCCGTTTCTTCGCTTTCTAGGTTTGTGGATTTCGATGATAACTCGATGGATGAGGAAGACGCTTCGGTGGGCTCTGTATTTTTTCCTTTGAAACGCTGCAATAAGAGAAAGGCTCAGCACGATCAAGACCCTGCTGCAATCGATGGTGGTTGCGTTGAGACGGATTCATCAAAATGGTTGAATACGTCAATCAAGCCGGAAACTGAGCTGGGTCAGTCCTACCTTTCTCCATTTTCCTGTCATTATAATGACTTTTTGGGCTATTTCTGTCACACTCCCAGTCATTATTGGTTTGTTCCATTCATCTGCGTGTTAAGGTTCATTATCTTTTGACGAGTTTGGCTTCTACCACTAGTAAGGATTATCGTACATAATTTTTTTTTTCTTTATGGGAAAAAACAAGTTACTTGAGTATCAAGAGTCAGTAATGTGAATTTAAATTTCTCCTTGTCCCTAATTTTTGTTCAATTTCTAAGTAATCTGTTACATGTGGAATTGAGAAATGTTTCTGGTGGTTTTGGGTTGTCTCTCGTTGTGAGTAACTTTTATTGTTTTGCTCAGTTTTAGGCGGTTGTTTATTTACACAAAAGAAGTTGTTGATGTAATCTAAAGAATGCTTTATGTCTCTCTTCCGTTATATATTGGAAGGAGTTATATTCCACAGGATTGTCTCATTGACTACAAGACTGTTCCTCAAAAAATAAAATTGCTTTGCTATTGCTGTAATATTCACTAGAGTCTATATGCAACGTTTAATTCATGTTAATTATGCTGCAGATGGAAGTGGTTCTACTACGGTTGCGGCTTCATTGAAGATATTAACCTACAATGTTTGGTTCCGGGAAGATTTGGAGTTGAAGAAGAGAATGGAAGCACTTGGCGACCTTATCCTGCAGCATTTACCCGATTTTATATGTTTTCAGGTCCGCAGAATTGAATAAGTTGATATCTGTTTTTGAGACGACTGTCCTTTTTATACTCCCTTTTTATTCTATGCTGTATTGAAGGAGGTTACTCCAAACATATATGATATCTTTGCACACTCGAGCTGGTGGAAGCTTTATAAATGCTCCATCTCAAATGAGGAAGCATGTTCAAAAGCATACTTCTGTATACAGGTGAATTTCCGATTACCACATGATCTGAGCCCTGTTATGCCTAAGCCTCTTTGTTACTATTTTGGCTTTGAATTCCGTGTACTTACTCGAAATTTTCTTTTATGATCATGGGAATCGCATTAAAATTTAGCCATGTTCTTGCAATTGAATATGCAGTTGAGCAATATACCTGTGAAATCCTTCAGTTGCGAACCATTTCTCAATTCTATAATGGGTAGAGAACTCTGCATTGCCAATGTTGAAGCTCAAAAGGACATTGAATTGGTAGTTGCCACAAGCCATCTCGAGAGTCCTTGCCCTGCCCCACCAAAATGGGATCAAATGTATAGCAAGGAGCGAGTAGATCAAGCTAAAGAGGCCATCAACTTTCTCAAAAAGTACCCAAATGTGATCTTTGGTGGCGACATGAACTGGGATGACAAGTTGGATGGTGAGTTTCCTTTTCTCGGTGATGGGTGGGTCGATGCTTGGGTGGAGTTAAGGCCAGGGGAAAATGGGTGGACGTATGATACCAAGTCCAACTGCATGCTTTCTGCCAATCGGACGCTGCAAAAGCGTCTTGATCGATTCTTTTGTAAGCTTCGTGATTTCAAAGTAAGTGCAATTGAAATGATCGGCACAAATGAAATCCCTGGGATATCATATTTGAAGGAGAAGAAAGTGAAAAAAGAAATCAAGAAGCTGGAGCTTCCCGTTTTGCCTAGTGACCATTATGGATTGCTTTTAACCATTTGCACAAGATGACTTTATTTTGATGCGTTTTCCCTCTTCATTTTATTTTGTAAGACTTCTGTCTTGGTCTTGAGAGGGAGAGCGTTTTGCATGCCGTCCAGTCTGTTATATGAAGCCTATTTCACTTCGTCGGGCCAATGGACTTCTGTGAATGGAGGATTTTCGTCGTTTCTGGCATTTAGTGCTTAATTTTTTGGTTGGATTTATAGATGTTCCATCACCCTCCCTTAAATTTCTACGTTTTCTTCTACTGCCTTTCTTTGATTTGGACCCAAAATGAAGCCAGATTCAGGCTAAAATAGCAAGTTGGCCGGACATCCATCACTATCATCCAACCAAATTAGATAGTGATGGAAAGAAGTGGGACGTGGGCACCGACCAGAACCCGCATGACTGAACCTGATATGGTTTGGGTTGGCTTTGTTTTGTACTTCAATGAAATCAAAATTTGATCCTTTTTTGGAGAACAAATATTCGATTCAGGTTTTGGTTCATGAATATGAAAATTGGGGCAAACAGTCCAACCCTAGAAATCAGTACTATCGTCAACTCAACCCATAGGAAAAACTGGTCGAGGGCTGTCATAAAACCAATATATGCAAGCTTTAATTTGCTATTAATTTATTGATTAATGGAAAGTAATTGAAATCAAGGGTTGCATTAAATAGTGTAGAATAAAGCTAACTACTTTATGCAAGTTATATAAAAATATAAATTTGGATGAGATAACTCGTTTTATAACATGATCTTTAATTATATTTTCACCTAAAAATGTGATAAAAGTAAATTAAAGATCACTACAAATAAAAACATCTCAGTATGAATACAAGTTTTGAGTTGGATGATTTTCGATGCTATCGTAGTAAACACAATTTTTTTTCCAAAAATATAATGACAATATTATAAGAAAAATTTGTATTTAAAGTTACATGTTATGATTTGAATATAATATAGATATTAATAAAAATAAAATAAAATAAAAAATTCTAGAAAAGGTTGAAACTAAAACAATGTGTTAAAGTGAGTATGTAATAACCTGGATTTTTCGTAGTGCTAAGTATGAGATTAATTGAGCATGATTAGAGCTATATTATGTTAATAGTATTAATTTGGAGGATTGGATAGGCTAAGTACGATTTAAGAAAGAATAGGAAATTAAGTGGTTAAGAAATATGTAAAATTGGAGGGAGTGGTTGATCTTCAAGAGGCGCCGCGGTTGATCACAGGCGAAGCGAAGCATTGCAGTTGGAATCGGTCGATCACGTGTCACCTAGAAATGCAGCGATGCCATCTTCTGATTGGTGGAATGTAGTGGTGGGTGCTCCGTGGACTCATCTGAGCTCTCCACCTGTTCCTCCTTTTCCAAGTGGTAGCTAAGGATGTGTAAGTGAGAGATTATAAGAGGGGAATGTGGTGCAGCTTGAGTCAGGAGTTTTATGGAAAAGGATATAGCTACGAGAGAAGAAAGAAAAATGCAGGAGAGTTTCCGAAAGGGAGAGACCATGAGGAAACCTAAGAGCAGAGAGAGAAAGAGGAAGGAAAGGGGAAGGAGAAAGGAAAACTTTAGGAGAGGAGAAGTTTAGAGAAACATTGAGGTGCTGGAAGAGGAAGAAGAAAGAAGAAGAGGGAGGAGAGCAGCACCATGGGACTTCGTCATTCCAATTTCTCCAAGGAATAAGGTAACAAGTTGCATGAGTTTTCCTCTTTGAGGGCTACATCACAAGAAATAGGGGTTGTCTTTGGAGATGCTTGCATTATTATGGATTTAAGTTCTAAATATATTGATGAGGTCTTGTTAGTGATAAATCGTATTTCTTTGGGTGCTGCTGCTGTGTTTAATAATATGCTATTGTTGGATATGTTAGATTGTTGTTCTGTCAAGTTTTGGAAATAGTAATTGATGAGGCTGTTGTTGAGAACCAAGGTTTTAATTGTTGTTGGTCACTATGGAGTTACAGAAAATGCTAAATTAGTAGAATGAATTTCTTGTTGTGTTCTGCTTGCTAAATATGATTTGTTCTTTGGGAGATGAATGTTTCTTTGATGTTCATGCGTAATAGATTTTAAGGAAAAGAATATGTGTTGCTTACTGTTGCTATTGATAACCCGTCTTTGAGATGTATTGTTGTATTGCTTTGATAGGATGTTTGGTATTGCTATTAAGAACCCGTGGAGTGATGCTGTTGTAATATCCCAGAAATTAATCAGGATTAAAAATATTTGTAATTATGAATTTTGGGAATTTTGCATGAATTTAGTTTGAGATATAATACTTGATTTTCCGTAACTAAAATTAAGTAAAGAAAATTGGAAAACTAACTTGGTGTAAAATTAGATAAGGGATTATTTGAATATTTATGGGAAATTTATGGAAATTGTTAGGAGGAAATTTTGGTTAAGATTTATTAAGAATTGATTAATTAAAGAAATAATAGGAATATATATATATATAGAAATAAAAGTTAAGAAGGTATGACATCTATCTACCTAATTTCCTCCAAGTGGCATCTATCTACATAAGTTCCTACCTAATTTCCGACGTAATTTCCTCCAAGTGGTATCTATCTATCTAATTTTCTCCAAGTGGAATCTATCTACATAAATTCCTACCTAATTTTCTATCTAATTTCCTCCAAGTGGTATCTATCTACCTAATTTCCTCTATTCCTTACCTACAAATAGACCTTGATGGATCAAGAGAATAGTGTGAAGGGAGAAGAAAGAGTGAGGCAAGTGAGTGAGGGTGGAGGATAGAAAGAGGAGAACTTGTGAGTGAGATATTTGAGGGTGAAAGTGTAGAGGAGGAGTTACTCAGGTAAATCAAGAGAAGTTATGCTTTGAGAAATTCTACCGTAAGAAATTCTTCAAGAGGTAAGAAATAGAATGCAGTGGCCAGTGGAGACCCTACATCATGAGACTATTTTTATACTTTATTTACTGTCAATTATTGTTAAAATTATTGTTGAAATTACTATTAGAATAATGGATATGCTTGGAAATTATTGTTATAATGCACGAAATTAAGGAGAAAATGTGTGGAAATAATAAAATGTTACGCTGAGCATGGATATAGTAATTGTTTCAATATTTTCCTATCATATTTCTTGATTTGTTTTAATTCCTTTTATATACTACTATTATAAACTGTGGCATTTATGCATCATGATAGGACTTATGAAACTACTGATATATGCATGGTATGATAAATGAAATGAGCCAATAAACGTAAATAGGTGTATGAGATTGGAAAGAGTAGGGGACGGTTAATGGTGGTGACACCCCTAATGGATGTATATCCTCGTCGGAGTGACGGTTAAGCCACAAGACAATATGATGTATCCTATCTTCCTAGACTAATAAATCTCATACATCTGGACTGTTAAGTGAAACTAAAATGAAAAGATGAGGAGATCAGGTCTTGTTTGAGATAGACTGCATAAGTATAGCATGTGCATTACATACATTCTATCTCTTACTGAGCCCTAGGCTCATGGTATTGCCTGTGATGCAGGTAATGAACTTAATGTTATTGACATGGAGGGGGAAACATTGCAGTTGAGATCTTGGGTTATTAGCCGGATTCGACTTGTTAAGTTATGGCTCAAGAAAAATAAACTGATTGTTTTAAATAATTAATTATGTTTTTAATTCAATAAATGTTTGTAAACTATGGACTACTGTTTAAATTATGTAAAAACTATGATTTGAATTTATTTCGCTCATTCCACTCAAAACTCTGATTTACTGAATTAATATACGTTTTTTTAAATGAATAAAAGAAAAAAAAATTTTATGGCTAAAAATGAAAGAAAGAAAATGGTTTTATAACGCGGGGCGTTACAATTGTAATTAGTAAAGGTTAAGGATTTTTATATATGATTAATAAAGTGTTAGATATGTGTAGAAATGTGTGCATTTATACATTTTCATGCATCGTGAATTAAAAGAAAATGAAACAGTTTTATTGGCGTAAGTTTTATATAAGAAAGATAAGAATGAAAAGAAATACGTAAAGAAAATGAGGAGGGTTTGAGTTGGCTTTAAAGTTCACCGCTCATTCTCGAGATGTTAGCTGAAAGGAAACGGTATATATAATGACCTGGATTTTCATAATTCCTTGAAAATGCGAGAAATTTAAAATTTTCAAAAGACTCCTTTATAAAACGAAATCAGAGTGCAACACTAAAACCGGATCGCTACTAACCCTTCATTAAACTCGTTCTGAAAATCAAATTAATGAAATGCGGAAGCGTTATAAAATCATTTGTTTAAAACATTACAGAAGCGTAATTAATTAAATGAAAGAAACTGGACAATTAATTCAAAACAATAAAACTTAATTGAATTACAACTGTTTCCCATTTTACTCTTTTAGCTTGACCAACCCCAATCTCGCCCGTGCAAACCCTCCATCCCTGCTTTATTATTATCTGGTTATTATCTGTTCGTCGTTTTTGCATACAAGTACCTACACCACAAGTAAACTATAAGCCCAAAAGCTTAGTAAGGTAAAAGGTTTAATGCAACGTGATATCCCACTCTTTAGTCTTTTTGGAATGGGGGCCACCCACACCAATCCTTTCATTAAGCCATTTATTCCTTTATTACTTTACTTCACTTTAATCCATTCATTCACTACTCATACTTCGAGCTGGAGATTGGGGGATTTTCTCGTGCAATGGTGTACTGGATCGGATCAAACCTTTTACTTGCAAGTAGAACTCCCGTACCCAATCAGGGAGGAGCTTTGCCTAGTTGCAGACTAGATACGCTACCCATCCGCCCCCAACTCCCCTTTTCCTTCTTTTTTTTTTTTAATATTTTACCTCACTTAATGCATGCATAAGTACCACCCAGGTGGCACTCCCTATTAGTTTCTATTAACATGATGCATGATCATAAATTCTCAACCCAACATGATGCATGATGCTTTATAACGTAATATTAACAGAAACTGAAGTGCACATATAAAGAAAGTAATTGAGAGCAAACTGTAATTGAAAGCGCTCATAAAGAAAGTAAAGGACAGAATTTGAATGGTGAACATAAGAAAAATAAATAACGGCATATAACAGAGAACAATTCTAATTAAAAGTGCATAACATAAAACAAGTATGATATAAAATTTAAACAGCGAAAGAACAATAAACTAAACATGCCCAAGAAATAACTACATTTATCATGCTAGTTAGATATCCTAATTAACTAACATGCTCAAGTCGAGTTATAATTATTAATCTAGTTGGTTATCTTAATTAATTTACATGCTCAAGAATGAATTACGATTATTATCCTAGATAATTTAAACATGCTTTTATTATAACCCATTAAACGTGCTTCTAATAGTTATTGGATTAAACATGCATAACTATTAATTAAATGTGCTTGACTAGTCATATTCATATCTCGCTAATTACTAGTTAATTCACCCTAGATAATTACATGCTCAATGTCGAATTAATTACTCTCGTTAATTAACGTGCTTAGTGATATGATTAACAACTAAACTAGACAACTAGTTAAGTTAATTAACATATTACATATGCTTAAGTCTAGTTATTTACTCTAATTGATTTCATGCTCAAGTTTAATTAAGATTATAATTATGATCTTAATTAATTACTCTATAGCTAATTACTCTAGTTAATTAACATGCTATATTATTCTAAGTTAAGTTAAAGAATATGCTTCCATTATTCTAATAAATCAAATACTCAAGTAATATACAATTAAGTTATCTACCATTATTATCTAAATTAATTAACATGCTTGAGTGTAGTTAATTATTCTAGTTGATTAACATGCTCAATTCCTAATTAAGTTAATTACGCTAGTTAATTAGCATGCTCAAGTCCAATTACTTACTTTAGTTAGTTTACATGCTCTAGTTAATTGTCATGCATCAAGACAGAATTATGCAACTTAAACACACTCAACTAGATAGTTTACATGCTCAAGAAAGGGTGATGATTAGACATGCTCATTTAGTTAGTTAATTAACGTGCTTCAGGATTAGTTATTAATTAAACAACTAGTTAAACACGCTTGAAATAACCTAGTTAATTATTCTAGTTAGTTAACTACTCTTATTAATTGTCATGCGTCAAGAAATGATCAAGTTACTTAAACATGCTCCACTAGTTAATTAATGTGCAAAAGGAAGTGGTTAACAACTATTAATTAAGCAACTAGTTAAACATGCTTGGTTTCATTATTTAACAACTACTTAAATAGTTAAACTAGTTAATTAACATACTCGCATAATAGACAGCAAGTAAGGAAATAAGCGACAAGAATAAAATTAACATCAGTAAAGGAAATTATAGTTCATTCATGCTTATCTCATTCTCACTCATTTCTCTCTTCAGTTCATCATTCTCTATTTCTCAGCAAACCACTCTTATATCTCAAAACAATTTATCAAGCAAAGCAAATCAGAAAGCAAGTCAATAGAGGAAATGTCTTCATAACATAACTAACAATAAAAGCAATATCTACAGAATATCTATGCAATATCAACAAGGAAGCTACACTATCATAAGGAAACTAACAGACAGACAACAAGGAAATAATAACAACAATGGAAACACTACAGAGTACCAATAATCTATCACTCACGCACACATACTCGTGGTGTAGGGCCTCCAAATGGCCAAGACACCCCTATTTCCTTACTTCAAAACTTTATCGCGCATTCACACTTTAATGTTGTCATTCTTCTCTTTCCGATACCTTCACAATTAAGAACATTCATTCATTAATAAAATCATTTAATTTGCTTATGAAATCTTAACGTCTTTTCTATTGTAATTTCTCGTTACTTACTACAATCTCGTAAATAGACTTATTTCCATAATTGCTACTTAGCTTAATAATTAAATCCCAATATTCAATTCCATGTCTTTGTCCAATTTCCAACAACAATCTCTTATTAACATTTTTGATAACTACAACAATAGTAAATCCAACTTAACAACTTATTTTCCATGAGCATAACCCAAATCTAACATATTTATGCATCCAGAATTAACCAACAAAGTGTAATTATATTCATGAATTAACATCTAAGAGTGCTATTCCAAGTGGTAGAACATTGACCCCCTTCAACTTGAATTATCGATTCATCCCAAAGAACAAAGAGCATTAACTCAAACCAATATATTCATGCTTCATAAAACTATGGCTAACCAGATTATCATTGGCATCCAACACAGATTCCACAGAATACTAAATAAACTAACATAGCATATGCTTTAACAACATTAGCTTAACAACCTATTGTCCAATAATATATCCAAAATAATTATCCTTACATGCTTCAACTAATTTAACAGAGAAGGAATTGTTACCCAAAGGAGCTATGAAGCTCAAGCTGGACCGAGAGAAAAACCCAAGGACAGGGATCTCATCCCACAACTCCATACTCGGCCCTCAACTCCCTCCATGGAGTTCCTCGCCTCCTGCAACTCACGGTTTTCTTTGGCCTTCCTCCTTCCTCGGCTCAACCTCCAGAGAGCAAATTCCCCTTCTCCTCTGCAAGTCTTCTACCTCACATTTCTCCCCTCTCTGTCTCATCTTAGTATATCAACACCAGGAAGGGGATACTCTCTCCCAATTCCCAGAAGACAGAGAGCACATCTGACCAACCACTGGCTAGCTATGCCCTACGATGTCCACTCTGTCGATTTCATCTAGAGCCAGAACCAGAGAAGAAAACCGGTTCAGCATTGAAGAACCAACAGGGCTCGATCCAACGCGAATCACCCAAACCGACGCCCCTACCCTTAACGCACCGATGCCAATCCTCCACGCCTATGCCAGTTCATCGCCGTCACCATCCTTGCCATTGCCATCGGCGTCGGCCACTGGAATCGACAGAACATTGCTGCTCATCACGACCCGACGCCCAAAATCGACAGCCCGAAGCTCTAGCTGCGACCCACATCGTTCGTCACGCCTTCGTCTGCCAAACGGCTCCCCGAGCTCACCGTCATGCTCTCCTCCTGCACCCTCGTCTTTGATCGTCGCTCCTTCTAGCCCTACTCTCTCCCTTCTCTCATTTGGTTCCTCACCAGAATGGCCTGAAGGCCATTCTTTTAACGCACTGGACAGGTTCGAAATGAACCGGTTCAGCCAATCCTCAAACCATTTTTTCTTCTTTTAATTTTCCTTCTCAATTATTTATCTCCATCATTATAATTTAATTTATTAAATTAACATTTATATTAATTACCTAAATCTCCATTTTATTTATTTTAAATTCCTTAAATCACCATCTTACGAATACGCCATTGGTAATACCTTGATAATTATCCAATTATTCCAAATATCCCTAATTATTTTCTAATTATCCTTATTAAATTTCGATATAAAAAGTCGGGGTATTACAGTATAAGTTCATCATGATGGAATAAGTTCACCATCATGATACAAGTTCACCGTTGCAGTATAAGTTCAATAGCCTAGTCCAAGTTCACTAGTATGATACAAGTTCACCATTGCAGCATAAGTTCAATAGCTTGGTCCAAGTTCACCAGTATGGTACATGGTCACCACTAAGGCTTAAGTTGACCGATACAAGATAAGTTCACTGTTAAAATTCAAGTTCATTAAAGTTCATCGCAGCTTTTATAAGCAAGTAAAGTTCATTGTGATTGAAGTTCATCACCATTTTTATAAGTAAATGGACACTAAGAAAAGAAAGGAAAATATTTTATAACGCACATATCATGTTCATTTGGCATTTCACTTCTTACTGAGCATTAGACTCATAGTTTAAGTCTTGTGATGTAGGTACGTGTGGTATCAATGATAGGAGCAGTTGATGGAGCATTTATGCGTTACGGACTTGGTGGCTGGATAGGCTAGAGTGTTAAAGGAAAATGGTTTGTAAACGGTTTTGTAAAGTATTTAAATTGTACGAGAAAAGAATTTTAACTATGCATTTCTGATATTTCATTTAGTATAAAAGAAAAGAATTTTATTTTTTGCATTTTTAAAGGTTTTTTTTTTATTAAGAAATCTTCCCCAGTGTTTTACAAAAGAAAAAGTCTTTCAAATTACGTGTTTTAAATTGTACGAAAATCGGGTTTGTAATACCCAGAATTAAGCTTAGAGTAAGGATAATAATAATTGTGAATTTTGGAGATTTTTGGATTATTATATTATGGATTATAATATCCCAAAAATAAGTTTAGTAAACGTAATAAGTTTGACATAATTAGTGCCGATTATTGGAATGAGGATTTAAGATTTATTGTACGATTATTGGTTAGAATAATTGGTGAATTATTGTTTAAAGATTGTTAAATTAATGAAGTAAGTGTTAAGATCAAAAAGAAAAATGGCTGTGGCAAATCTTATAGTGGCGCATGGTTTGATTGGCAATGAAGGACCAGTCGAGCAGTGGATCAACTGTTTGGGCATGGCGAAGAAACGTTGTAGCAGCTAATTGAAGGCGTGCGACGTTGGACCTGTCAATCATATGATCGACCGACTCCATTTGATTTTCTGGCCCGAAGGACAAATATGGATCCTGAGGTGGCTGTGTTTTTGTGGTTTCTCCACGCGTTCTCCTTTACACATGGCAATGTAGATGAAGGGGTTAGGTGAGATTTTTGGAGATTATATGAAGTGTACGAGGGAAGCTTCTGAAGATAGAAAAGAGAAGAGAAAAAAGAGAAGCTCTCTAGAGAAATAGAAATAGAGAGGAAGAGAGTGAGGCCGAGAGAAATAAAGAAGTAGAGAGAAAGGAGAAACACAGAAAGAAGAGAGAAAAGGGGAAGGAAAGAAGAAGAAAGAAGGAGCAGTTGCTCTGTTGATTTCTCTCAGGTGTTCCTGAGGTAAGAAGTTCATGGATTTTATGGGTATTTGGCTCTCTGTTCCTTTCGTGTTTAGCAAGGTTCATGTAGTTGAAGGGTATTGTGAGTGTATTATTTTGTTAATCTAGAGGTGCTTTCAGTTGTATGTTGATTTATGTTCTGCAGTCGTTTTGGTTAATGATCTATTGAACATGGTTGTTGTAATACCCTGACTTTTTATATCAGAATTTAAGAAGGATAATTGGAAAGTAATTGGTGTATTTGGATTTATTGGATAATCATCACGGTATTACCAAGGATTTTTTCGTTAGATTATAATTTATCAGAATTTATTTGATGATATTAATTAATGAGAGTATTATATTGGATAATTAAATAGAGTTAGAATTTAAAGGGGAGAAATATGGATTGAACCGGTTTGGTTCGGCTCGGTCTGAAAAGAAGTGCTCGATTCTTTGCTAAGAGAAGAATTTAATTAAGTGGAAATTAATTGGGGGTAATTGGATAATTGAAGATTTATTTGATGAGAAATTTAATTGGGGGTTATTTGGATAATCATTGATGATTTAATTGATGAAAGATTTATTTAAGAAACCAAATCGAATAATTTAAATTGGACCGATAATTATCATCAAGCAATATTTGGAGAAAAGAAAATTGGAATTTGGATGAAAATAATTATATAAAGAATCTAATTATTTAAAAGAAAGTGAAATGAGGAATTAATTAAATGGAGGAAAAATGAATATAAGGAGGAGAGAAAGAGCTGAACTGGTTCAGCTTGTGAATCGGTCCAAGCTGGTCTATGGGTCGATTGAAAACAAAAGCAAGGGATTTTGTAACGACCTGATTTTTATTTACTTTAAAAATCGTGTAATTTAAAACTTTTTCTTTTATAAAATCAGAGTATTCTTTTTCTAAAAAAAACCCGAGCGTTAAAACTCTTTACTTAAAACATTTATCAATTGTAGGAGAAGTAATAAAATCCATTTTATAAAAACGTAGCGGAATCCAAAACAACGTATTAAAGAATAATTTACAAACCCTTTTTTATTACAAATAGATTTCCCTTTTTAATTTCCTTAGCCCAATCAGCCACAAGATTCGCCTGTGCAAATCCTTCATGAACTAATATGCAGCTGCAATTTTATTCTTGTACATATACCTACATTACGGGAAAAACAATGAGCTTAATACCCAACAAGAATCAGAATTAATGCAATGCAAATGATGCATGATCACACGATGCATTACAGAAGAGAGCCGTATCTCTTCTGGAAGTCAGGGTGGAATACTCTCAGGGTCATGTGGCTGAACCATTTCACTCCGATGGGGAGATATATTCATCGGGGGTGTTCCACATGCCGGTATCCTCACTTTTGTTAAAGACGTTGAGGGTTTCAGAACGGGGTAAAGGTGAACCCAGCTTCCACATAGCTAACTCTCATCTCACCGCTCCCTACGTGGGAGTATGCTACCATATGGAAGTGCCACCGATCACCCAAACCCCCACACGACTATTTACATATATTAGGTATGACATGCAATATGTAAGCAATTTCATAAATCCTAGAGTGATGCGTGAATGCCACAAAATAAATCACAGAATTAAAGTGCAAGAGAGCATTCAAGATACAATTATATGAAAGAAAATACAACCATCAGTTTGCAAGTGAAATCCATTGTAGTCATTATCATCATTACTATTATCAAGCAATTGAAACTAACGTAAGCATTTTCACACTTATATACGACGAGGGCATTGTCAGTTATCGATTTATTTATTGATAGGCATGAGCAAGGACAACTACTTTAATTCCCTTTAATGGTTCATCTTTAACTAGATATCCACTGTTCTACGTACCCCAACTGTTTCTATTAATTCTCATTCCAATCTGTCATGTTTAAGAACATTCTCATTCTCTTCTACCATGATGGACAGTAATATCAACGATTTCCAAAATCCATATTTCTAAACCAGCTATCAATTCCAGCTTCCATATTTAATCATATTTGATTAATCGTATTCTTAAGTGCATCACATTCATAGGATCTCAGTTCTTATGTTAACAATGATACAATCCATGAAGTAGAGTGACAGTTCATATCAATGGCAGTTGACCATGAAAGTAGACAATATTAACTTCTTGTTTTACGGTTCAGCAAGTTATCTTTCTAATTGAGATTTCCTATCATGCATCATATTCAGTAGCTTATTCAGTAGTAACTAACAGGGTAATAGCCAACATAATTCATTCACGACAGCATTGATATCTAGCAAACCAAACCCGTAATGTAGGGCCTCCTTAGGCCAAAACAAATCCCAATCCTTACCTTAGTTTTCTCAGCAGTAAAACCAACAGAACGAACAAAATTGTAGCTCAATGGTATCCTCAACCTTCCAAACTCCCAATATCTCCTAGCAAATATGGCATTAAAGGTTTAATTCCAATTCCATATTCATAATCAAATTGACCAAACTGTGGAGGGTCAACAATTAGACCAAAATCTGTAAATTTTCAAACCAAGACTTACCCTTACTTAACTTCACGGATAAACAGCAACAGTCCAGACAGAGTAGCACTCCACTCTTCACAATTCTCCCAAGCTAGAGAATTCATTTATCTTTTCATATTCTTTTCTTTACTTTTCTTTTCTTTTCTTATGTTCCTGTGCCGGGCTGAACTACCACACCACAGAAACCTTTATCTTTTTCTTTCGATGGGTTATGTGCTGGGCTGAGCCACCAGACCACACATCACTTTTCTTTTATCTTTCTTAATCATTCCTTTGTTCTTTCTTTTCATTTTCATTTCCTGTTCGTTTGTACTTCTTTTTGTTTTCCATCTTTCCTTTTCAAAACCATGCATAAAAATTATTTTTGTAATGTTTGAAATTCGTGATGCATGATGCTCGTGAATGCATATAGTTTCTAACATATAATTAAAGGAATCTAATAGCGCAACCAACATACAATTCATAGATCATGCTTCATAAAACAGTAGACATGCTATTAATACTGTAGACATGCTTTCAATAAAATAAACATGCTCGTAAAGCTGTAGACATGCTATTAAAACAATAGATATCCTATAAAACTGTAGACACGATCATAAAGCGGTAAACAACGAAAAGTGCATGTCCTATTCTTGCGATGTAGGGCTCGAAGACCAAAACACACACATATCACTTAACTTGATTGCATAAAGCGCTCAACGCTTATTTGTTATCCTTTTCTTCCTTCTTTAGTACCTTCACAATTTAACAACATTTAATTATTGATCTAATCGTTTAATCAACTTATTAATCTCAAACATTATAGAATATTAATCCAAGTTTCAATCTAATGTACATAACATTTTTATTTCACAAAACCGAACAGATTATCCCTTCCAACAGACTCATCTAACATATAACAAAACTTAACCCAACAACATTCCACATCACAGTAACCAATCCCAATTCCAACAGAATATACTTAAGCAAGAGTACCAATTACAAGGCCTTAATCTTAAAGGTACAGAGGCAATGTCAGAAACTCAAACACAAAACGCATAACCAATTTGAAGAACACAACACTTCTAGCGAGGTAATATTCTTTCCAATTGACAGAGTACAATCCAACACAACACCATATATTAATGACAGACTCAACACCCGAAAGCAGAATCTAAATTACCAAAATAGCAGAGAAAAAAATCCTCACCAATAAGGCACCCAAGAGAAACTACTCCATCTCCCTTCTTTGTCATTTTCCTAACCCTTTAACTCCTCTCCAGTTTGTATCACCAAAGAGAGAATCACCCTCTACCAAAATTAGAGGGCAGAGAGTATAAGCTCTCACACATGCTGAATTTATACACAGATGGCAAGGGTTGAAATGCTTAACAACTTATCCCACAATTCAAGCAATGAATGCAGATTTTTCAGATCTTAACACTTGGGCACTTCTTCGTCTCTGATTCAACTCCCCTCTAAATCGCTAGACAAGGATTAGAAGAACGGATTAGTTCGGACCAAACCGTAGGCCTGACCAAAGCCCTCATCCAATTCCTTCCCAAACCGAAGCCTAGCCATTCCAGCCATTACCGATTCATCCACCAAATCTCTAGTTATAGAGTCGAATTACTCAACATCCACACTCGAAATGCTTACCTCAGACAATCACAGAGAGAATTGCAGCTTGTTCTTCATTTTAGTAGTTTGGGCATACTTGGGCCCTAGACACCCACGACCATCGCTCCGCAAGCTACGACCAGCAGCTCGCCCGCTAGACATCGCCACCAGAGCCCGAGCCTGAGCCCAAGCCCAAGCCCGAGCTCTCACCTTCTCGTCCATGCCCCTCGCGTTGCTCTCTCTCAGTCTCTCTTCCTCTCCTGATCGCTCTCTCATTTCTTTGGCAAAAATGGCCCAAGGCCAAATTGATCCCCCCTTCCCTTTTGATTTCTAGATCTAACCATGAACCAGCCATTAGATTGAACCGGTTCAGCCCCTTCTCACCCCTCTTATTTTCATTTCCTTTTAATTCTTCATTTAATCCTCAATTAATCTCCTTTCACATTTTAATTCCAATTAATTCTCACTTTCTTTTATCCTTTTAACTAAAAATCGTTCACCCATTTATTTTTGGACTGGTCCGAACCAGAGCAGTTCAGTTCATATTTCTTGCCTTAATTTCCTTTATTTCAATTCTTCATTTAATCCCCCATTAATTACTCTCTTAATTTCTAATTCCAATTAATCCTCCAATTACTTCCCAATTATTCTTATCAAATCTGGTTATGAAAAGTCAGGGTATTACACAGTAAGTGATATAAAATGGAATATGATGCATGCATATGTCTTATTATGTCAGAAAGGAATCCACCCAATTTGTTCTTTACTCATAGTCTCATAATTAATCGGGACATTGGAGATATTTCCAACAGGGAGAATAGATACATCCTTGGGGTCTAGTCTGGGTAGAACAGGTCACCCAAACCTTACATTGGAGGGATACATCATCATGCAGTTCTCCCAAGCATCAAAATCACTAAACTCCCCAACCTCCAATTCCCATTACATTCATTTAATCCGATCTCTCCCATGCAATGCAAGTGAATGCCAATCCAAATATGGCATTCCTAATCGTTTCTAATCATGATGTATGTCAAGCAATGCTTTAAATCTCAATACTATATAAATGCTAATGCTCGTGAATACATACAGAATCTATATCCTCAATTATGATTAGTATCAATCCTATAATCCTCAAACATGATCAATATTAATATCCTTACTTAAATCTATAAATATACCATTAAAAGAATTTAGTTCTAATAAACACACAACAAGCATCAATACATCCTCGAAACTTGATCAATATCTTAATATTTTGATAAAGAGTAAACAGTCAACAGACAATTCCTAACTTTTGCAATGTAGGGCCCCAAAGACTAAAACACATACAATATCACTTATCTAGCGTCGGTAATGCGTTCTAGCACCTAACGTTATCCTTTTTCCTTTTCAATACCTTCAAAATAAAATAAATAACATTCATCATCATTCACCACTTATTAACTTCAACATCAACTATACCTTTATTCCTTAATCATCACATAATAGAATTCTTAACCCACAATCTCTAGAACATATACATCTAAACGACAAAACCCCTTAAAACTAACAGAGCACATTTCTTTATCTTTTATCCAAACAGAACATAAATCTTCCATTATATCCATTATAACAATGTTTAAAACATAAATCAAATCCTTTTACATGGATAATAATAGAACCCAATGACGTGCTCTAAAAAATCACAAAGAGCACTTGATTAAAATCGGCCACAATAATCTGTAATATTCCATTCACAAAACTTCAAACGGAAATAACTCCCAATCCAGACGTGAGAATTAGCTGAAATTTGGAGGTCAACAAAACAACTCATTCATAAACGACATATCAAAAATTCAGCTCAAAAACCACTCGGAAACTCCAGATATGGCAAAAACAACACAGCCCCGTAATTAGGGCTTCACTTGATCAGATTCGGCCTCTGAAATTAAAACGAATAGAACTTCGCTTGCATACAGCCTAATAACATCAATTTTGGAGGGGTGCAGCTCAACAACACAAATACGATCTCAGCTAAAAATCAGTTCAAAAAGGTAACAGCAAGTCATTCAAATTAAGGCACCAATCCGATGATCCAAGCCGTGAATAATCCAGAACAGATCAGCGACCAAAAAGTATTCTTCAACCAAACGAAAATAATCACTTATCAATCAATAAGAATACCATTCTAGGGCAGGAAACTCAGGATATTTGATTACCAAACAGCAAGAACAATGATTCCCTTTAAGAGTAATACGAAATAACAAGAATAACCAAAGAGTCTGTTTATCCTCCTACTGTGAGAGGGACGAGTTCATTTGGCTTGATCAACGATCAAGCACTCTCCAACGGATCTGATGCTTCTCCTACTTCCACACCACAAAGACTCCACCAAGATGAAGATTTGGAAGAAGTAGCAAAATTACAAATTCATAATCTACATATTAAAAATTTAACTTTTGAATTTAGTAATCTACCAAGAATTCCTTTCCAAGAAAAAATTATTATATTACCAAAAAATCTTCCTATAGGAACTCAATATTCAATCGGAACCTCTAATTCATATTTGGAAATATCCGATAATTCCAAAATTCAATTTCTCTTAAACAATATTATGGAAATTTTGTCATATCTTATCATTCATCATAATACAGAAGATGTACAAGAAATACAAAATAATGTGATTAACACAAACGAATATATAACAGAATACTACTATAAAAATAAATAAAAAATTAATACTATAACTGAAATAGTTAAAGAAAATCAAGACAGATTAGAAAAAATTGAACAAAACATTTCTGAATTAAAAGAAAAAATTAATAATACTCAAATTATGATAATAACTCTTGATTCCTATTTATGAAAATATTTAGGATGAGCAACATAGTAGAACATATAAAACTTTTAGAACATAATATGATAAATGATTTAACTAAACAAGTAAATGAAGTCAAACAACAAAATATAGAAATTAAAAGAACCCTGCAAGATTTAAATTACTACAAAGAAACATATACAGAACTTACAGAAGCAAAAACTATTATTTTCTAATGTATTGATAAATTTCTAAACAATCCTGAAAAACAAAATCAACAAATTAATTATGGAAAAGATATTATTGAAATTATTGATAGTCTGCAACAAATCATACTAAATCAAGATAAAAAAAGATATATAATCCTAGAAGATTTAGAAAATCTTAATATTACTAAAATAAAACGACCATTATCTATTAAACCACCTCCAAATATATAATGGAAAATCTTGAAGAAAAAATAGAAAAATTAACCAATTTATTTTCAGAATTAGATATACCTAAAGAAGATGAATATCTTTTAATGAATAGAAAAGCAGAAACGAATGAAATAGTATTTGATTTTGAATCTGACTCTGATGAAAATCCATATGAAAATCCTTATAATCCTCATTATCCAGTCAAGCAAGAAATTGTAGAATCGAGTCACAGAAATCAAAATTATAAAAAACGTACATATGAAGAAACTCAAGATGAAGAATTTCACAAATATATGAATAAACAAGGATATTATTATAAAAATAAATGGACTAAAATTCCTAACAGATATATTCCAAAAATAGAACATTCCTTAGGATCATATATATTAAACTTAGATTGTGTTGATAATGAATACAAAATATTAGAAGATTGGAAAAATAGAATTCACATATTTATACAATTAAATCAGAAAATTCAAGATCTATCACCAGAAGATTTATTTAACTACATAACACATCAAACAACTAGAATTGTATACAATTATTTGACAACACTACCAAATAACGAAAAGATTGCAATGTTAGATACAAATGCAATATCTACATTCAAAAATATAATTGACTCTTTAACTCAAGAATTTATTGGGAGATATTCTAAAGAAAATGAAAATCAAAGAACATCGGCATATATAGATAATGCTTTTTGGCAACTAACTAATTTTCAAATTTTTGATTTATGCTATTTAGAAAATTTTATTTTTGAATTTAAAATAAAATATTATAAACTTGACGATAAATATAAGAATATAGCAAAAGAATTATTCTTTAAAAAACTCTCATCAGACATGCATTTAATACTTGAAGAAAGTTATCGTAAAGAAGTAGAAAAACAAATCTTACCTAATACTTTAGGAGCTCGAATAACATTATTATGAGTATGGATGCAACAATCATGTGCCACAGAAAAAGCGAAAAAACAAGCAAAAATTAAATTATGTTGTGAAAAAAATACCTAATAGAATTGAAAAATACGGATGTCATAACAAAGATAAGAAAAAATGGAAAAAGATATCTTATAAAAAATATATAAAATCCAAACAAAAACATCCTAGGAAATATTTTAAAAATAGAAGATAATATTGTCAAACTAAACAGTATCAACCTAATGAGTTTTGTCCAATTAAAAAACCTCAATGTACATGCTGGCTTTGTCATGAACCAGGACATTACGCCAATACATGTCCTAAACGATTTGATCAAAATAAAAATACTCAAGTCTTGAAATTAGCTTATCATATTGGATATACTCCTATTGAAGATTCTGATATATGTTCTGATGTTGATATTTATGCTTATACATCTAACTCTTCTATTTCTTCTACTAGTAGTAGTCATTTTTCATCATTTTTCTTTTCTGTCGAGGAGGGGAGAATGAGTCTCACGATTTCAATTCTAATAACATTTTAATTACTAATCAGTATGCGAATATTGGTTATTATCAATCAGTTTATCAGATACTCTTAGAAGAGAATGGAAGCATATTCAGATTTAATATCTTTAATAGGTATGAATACTTTACTCGAGTTTTATGCTCAACAGTATCTAATCAGAGCCTTCGCTCGGAACTTCGGTTCAACATATCTAATCAGAGCTTTTGCTCATGAACTTCGGTTCACAATATCTAATCAGAGCCTTTGCTCACGAACTTCGGTTCAAAATATCTAAACAGAGCCTTTGCTCAATGAATCTTATATTCATCGAATTTTGATTCGAATAACTTCTTAAGAACTTGTGCTCACACTTCCTATTACAATTATATAAAGTGACGTATATCCTAGACTATTCACTCATCTACCTATTTCACCTTTAGAGTGATAGATTCGACCAATCACTCAAACCTTTATTTCAAATAAACTTATTCAAAATGGAAGTGACAACCTACCTATTATCTTTTTCATAAAAACCTATTACAATAATTCATTTCTTTCTTATATACTGAAAAATAGAAAGTGGTTTCCTAGACTTATTAAAGCCTAGCCTTAGACCTAATCATGATCATTTTAATCATGATATCCATTATTCAATCACTTTCTATTCTCCTATAAATTGAAATCATTTTTTACAAAGTTCATCATCATAAAAATCTCGATCATTTTTGGAAAAGCAATCTCAGGAGATGAAGACTTATGTTCCTATTTCAAGAATATTTAGTGTCGCAGTTTATATTAGTGATGAAGAAATAATCAATTTATTATCAGATCCCAACGATCTCATCGACTACTTTTTAGCTCCAAGTGAAGAACAAAAAAGGTATTTCTGTGAATATCTTTACATCAAGAAAAAATATGATCTTGTTTATCAGCATCTAGGACCAGAAATCTATCTCAGTCCAAAAGCTCAAAGCCAAGTCAAACAAATCAGAATATCAGCATTTGATCTCAGTGATATCCATCCTATTCTCTATATAAATCCAAGTGTATACACAGACTGTCTAATTACCATGGCCATCAGACAAAATAAATGGCATAGCAGAGGAACCATTTCTAATGTCGTTAGAAAAATTATCAGAAGTCAAGCAGCATTCGAACTGGACATCAAATATAATGACTATCTATTATCTTCCGAAAGACATAAATGGAGACAGAATCAAAATAAAGAAAAAAAGAACAAAGAATCAAAATTTTTATGCAATTATGACAACCCAAAAGTTTACAATCTCTTCAAAGAAGAATGACGACAAAATGTCTACAATCAGAGAAGAATCTCTCAACAGAAGAATATCTACAATCCAGCAGATATATTCCTTATACACTATTAAGGAATATATTCATTTCTATCATCTTTTTCAATAATGTAATGTAATTATTGTACGGGTGATTCCCACTGTCGAGAATCACTTGACTTTTTCTTTTTCTTTTTGTACATTAGCGTGTGTCAGGGAATATATTCCCTTAGCTTTAGCTTTGCCTTTTTAGCTTTAGCTTTTATTTTTCTTTATGTTAGGATTGTAACGAATATATTCCTTGTCAGGGAATATATTCTTTTTTCTTTATGTCAATGTAAATGTAAGAGTCTGTCGGGGAATATACCCCTAAGGGTCTATAGGGAGCCTGACCGTCTTCTATATATAAGGGTATTCTCAGTTGGGAATACTCAGAGTTGAAAGCAACAGAGCAGTTGGTGTAAGTCTCGCCTGTGTTTCCTCTCCATTCAGCTTCGACTGGATGTTAAGATCCTTGAGGTAATACTCTGGAGGGATCGAAAGCTTCTATCTCTGTCTAATATCTCTACAATCGCCAACTTTATCAGGTATTATCAATCAGGTAATATTTATTAATGTTCGATAATATAACATCTTCTTCATCTTTAATCAATCCAATGTTTGAATCTTATAAAGAATAAGAAAATTCAGGATATATGTTCGATGGAATTATTTCTAATCACAATATTAATAAAAAAAATTAGAAAATCAGATTTAAATTTAACTGAAAACATAACTTTGTTATTTCATTCTTAGATAGTATTAAACAAAAATTATCTCGAAAAAATATAATCAAATATGGAATTATGATAGGAGAAGAACCTATATTTATTGAAAATACACACGAAAATATCATCATACCTATTCTTGATAAAGAACAAATTTATGAAAAAATCACTAAAATGAATCCCGAAGAAAGAGAAAAAATTTCTTATACTCATTGTAGTACAATTCATATTCTACTTAAAAGTACATTTATGGAAGGAATTGACTCTCCTATTGAATTAGAAATTAGAGATGACAGATTAATTAATCATCATGAAAGTATTATAGCAACAGGATTAGGAAATCTTTCTTAAGGAAAAATTAAATTTAATATTAATGTTCAATTAGGATTAAGTTTAAGAGATCATGATTTAAACAGATCTATCACAGTACGTTATGAACTCAAACGATCTAATTTCATGAAAGTTAAAAATTGTCCATTTACAATCACATATATGATTAATTATGCTTTAACTAATAGTCATCTCAGTCTAACATTTAGACAAGATGAAAAAATATTTATTGATAAATTATTTCAACCAGTATTAAAACTAGAAACCCCTTTGAAACGACGTCTACAAAACCTAACTAAACAAACTTTTAGTATAGAAGATAAAATCCCTTTACGTAGTAAATCTTTTTCTGAACAAACTACTAAATTTATTCCACATGAACTTCCTACACCTTCATTTATAAATGACATTCCAAAATCTTTTCATATAAATGAACCTACTCCTTTAATTAAACAAATAGAAAAACAAAAAGAGAAAGAACAATCTTTACAATCGCTAAAAATTGTAATTAAATCATTAAGTAAAAAATTACAAGAATAAAATGACTCTTGAAAAATTATGGAACATCTAGAGTATATAAATTTTCTGGATAAAATAGAAGTACAAGATTTTATTAATTATATTAATGATTATTTAAAAGACTATCCTGAAGAATTAGAAAAACGATTACTTGATGATATAGATCCTACACCAAAATCACAAGAATATACTAGACAGGAATTTCTAGCCTTTGAACGATTTTTAAATCGATTTAAACAATTATTACATCAACAATTATCTGAATGTCCAGAATCACTAGCAACTGCTAGATTTAGTCATTTAATTCCATTGGGATTTGATTAGGAATTGAATTGGATTAAATCGATGCTTGATTCTTGAGTTGATTTAAATTTGGTAGTAAAATTTTTTGGATTCATTGTTAGCATTGATCTTTTTGTGTATATAGGTTGAATTTGCTTTATATATTCAATTAATATTTTGATGATAGGATCCAACAACTTGGCCTCTAGATTGAATATGCTAATGAATTGTTGAAAAATTAATTTTCATTTTGATGCCTTGGATTTCTCCTTTAGATTAGGTTTGTATTCCAACGATTGAACTTCTAAGATGAATATTTTGAATTACTTGAATTGTTGGATGCTAATGGGGATGTTTAGTTGGATTACATTGCTTAGCCATTTATTTTGGACTTTTCCCTTGGATTGATTTTGCTATGGATAGAAAGGGGAGACATAAAATGCATAGACAATTGTTTTGTTCTTCCATTATTTTAATATCTCTTATGGATTAAATTTGTATATGGTTAAAAGGAGGAGAAAATAGAATTGTTTTTAGATCATTGACTTTGTTTTGAAATGTTAATTTTAATTGTAGTTTTTGATAGATTTTGCTTCTGCTAGGCTAGACCTAGATAAGTCTCCCTTGTTTTGAATTGATTAATGAAATAGGAAGAGAAAATAGAATTGTTGAGAATTGGGTTAGATTATTGACTTGTTTTTAAAATTGGTTAAGCTTTTTAAATTTTGATGATTAGCTTCTGCTAGGCTTAAACTTTGATATTTCTTCTTGAATTGAAATGAGATAAATGATTTAGGAGGAGAAAAGTACAAATGTTTTAATCTTGATAAGTTTGCTTCCACTATGACTAAAATTGCTTATCATCAAATGGAGAAGAATTTGTATTTAACTTTCAAATTTGTTTTTCATAATCTTCTTTTTTAGTTTCAAATCTTTAAATGAATGCATTTGTTTTTCAATTGGTATTATATTAGACGACTTTATTTTTGGTATCATTTTCCCCAAATGTATTTGGTTTTCAGATTTATAAAGGGGAAGAAGTTTTATAGTTGTTTTTCAAATGGATATCAATATTCTCCATTGAATTGAAATCACTCAATTGATATCAATAATTGCTTTTGCTTTAAACTTCTACAATTGGTATCTATCTTGAATTTCTATTCCCAATGGTTTAATTATGTGTAATGATTTAAGGGGAGAGAAATGATTTTTAACTTGAATATCGTTGAAAGATAGATTACATCAATTAATATTTTTGAGATTTTTTTTAATACCACAATTGGTTTTAATTTCTAAAATTGGTATCAATTCTTGATTTTAGGTTGAACTTCAACAAATTGGTTAAATTTCTACAAATTGATATCATTGGACTATTTTTTTCAATTGGTATCATTTATAAAGTTATTTTTGTTTTAGTATCAATGAAACCATTTTTCTCTACAATTGGTAAAATTTTTTTAGGATTTTCATTTGGTGTCATATTTAGTTTCCCCAACTATTTGATTTTGTGCATAATGATAGGGGGAGAAAAGTTTGTTTTGGTCTAACTTGAATTCATCCATAGATTATATTTCAATTGGTATATATTTTACTTAAACTTGAATGTTTTAAAATTTTTTGGTTGTATTATCTCTTATATGCTATTTGATAAATTTATAGGGGGAGAAATTTATTAAGTTGTTTTGTTATTGCTCTAAGGGGGAGAGCACACATTTTAAATGTGTGGTCTATCCCCATTAGGTTGTTGTTGTGATTATCATAGGGAGATATATTTGAATTGATTTGGATATTACACATTGGTATCTCTCTTCGAAATTTCTTTTTGAACGTACAATTGGTATCATACTTGGCAAAAATGATTTGATCTTAACTTTGAATTTACAATTGATATAAATCTTAGAAAAACTTGTTTTGCTTCAAATTGTGAATTATCAATTGGTATCCTTGGTTAATGTCTTAATTCTTAAATTGGTATCACTTGTTTGAATTAGAAATAACTTGTTTACAATTCTTGGTTTTTTAAGTGGATTCTATTCCCTACATTTGATATCTATTTCTTGAATCCCATTTTTTTTTTGTATCTATTGTTTAGATTCTAATACTTAGAGTTTCCCTCAAATATGTTTAGGCTTTATGACGAAAAGGGGGAGACTATTTTTGATTGAATATTTCATTGTGGTGGTTTTTCAAATTGGTATCATAATTTATACCATAAATTGTGTTTAAATGCATATTTCCCTCCAATAAATTGTGTATGCTTAGTGGCAAAGAGGGAGAATATTTTTTATTGAATTTTTCTTGTTTGTGGTTGCTTCATTTGGTATCTCTACTTATAACCACAACTTGAATTTACTTGCTAGCTTTATTTCCTCCAATGAATGTTGTATGCCGAATGAAAAAGAGGGA
>CM039468.1:28605682-28866961 GCA_022433065.1 Begonia loranthoides | reverse complement strand
CTTTTTCTTAAAACATTGCAATTTAAAACACTTTTCTTTATAACATGCATAAAATTTAAAACCTTTTCCTTTTGATTAAATCCTTTCGTTCAAATTGCGTAGCAGAAGACTTATCCTTAATTTCAAATCACATTACATAACAATAATATAAACTATTCTTTGCCACATTTTGAAAACATAGTTTGTATGGTTGTGAAAACAATCCCATTGGTTAGTTAAAATCTATTAAAAAACCCTTCAGAAAAGAATCAAAATACTAAATACTAAATGGATTACATATAGCCATAACCCACCGGTCAGTTCGTCAATAGCACAAAAGGGCTCAACACTGTAATACTCCATCATTTGTATCTTATATAAGCTTTTATCCAACCATAGGCTCCTTACTTGCATCAGAAGAATTAAATAAGGAGCAAAAAGCTCAGTAAGCGATATAAATTATGAAATGCTCATGCTATACAACTTTTATAAAACATATGCAGTTTTTGTTTTCGTTTTCCTTTACATTTACCTTGAGCTTTATCTTTACTGTTAACTTTACTTTTAGTTCCACTTACCCATACAAACATTGGAGATGTCAACTTGACAAGATAGAGTGGCACCATATGGCCCACATGGAGCAGGCAACTCAAGAACCTACACCTCACAACATCTATTTGTGCATTTAGTTCTCGTTACCCAAACATACGCTAGAGATGTCAACTTGACAAGGTAGAGTGGCACCTAATTTGTAATGACCCGGATTTTTATTTCCTTTTAAAATCACGTGAAATTTAAAACTTTTTCTTTTATAAAATAAGAGTAAGACTTTTATTTTAAAACCGAGTGTTAAATCCATTACTTAAAGTCCTTTTCAATAATAATAATTTAAAATATTTTTAGCAGTGGAATAACTTTCATTTATAGAAATTATCCTTCTTAATATATATAGCAGAAGCATTAAATAAAAGAGACATTTAATAAAACAATTATTTAAACACAACTATTTATTTTCAAAATCATGTACTCATTACCCCAGCCAGCCACAAGATCCACCGGTGCAAATTCCTCATCAACTGCTCCTTATATTGTTCATCTATTTCCAAGCATATACCTACATCAACAAGACTTAACTAATGAGCCTAATACTCAGTAAGTGATATAAAATAAAATAAACATGCTATGCATCTTTGAAATCCTTTTTCGTTTTCCATTTCCGTTTCTTTCCCTTTTCTTTCCGTTTTCGTTTCACATTTCAATTCCTTTTCTTTTTCAGTCTTCTTCATCTTAACTTTACTTTATCTTTCCGTTTCATGCTTGATTATTATTTAATTTCACTTTCTGGAAGTATCCGTTCCATTTACCGAGGAAATGGATACATTCTATAGTCATGAAATCTGTCACCCCTACATGAGGATACATCATATGGCCTCATTACCATGACTGTCACCATTCTCTTTTTGTTAAAGACGTTGGGGATTTCCATACAAGAGAAATGATGAACACTAGAGTCCCCGTGGTTAACAGTCACCCTGATAAGGAGATACATCATATAGTGTCCCCACCGATGGACAGTCACCAAATCTCCCGAACCCCAACACTCCTATTTACATTTATTAAGTAACACGATGAATATTCGTGCAGATAAGTGATGGTTGTTCACTCGGATGATCAGCCCTTGAGAACGCCGTTCACTTAGTATGTATGAGCATCCATTCCACCACTTTTCGTTTTCCTTTTCAAAACCATGCATTAAAACCATTTTCGTATCTTTTGAAAACCATGATGCTCATGAATGCATACAATTCTATCACATCTTTCCAATAATCTCTAAACATGCTTGTCTACAAAACATATCATTAAAAGAATCAAAATCTAATAAACGTCCACTAATAATAGCACAATATATGGAACATGCTCAATTTGTAGTAAAGCAGTAAACAACCTAAATATTCTATGAAAGCAGTAAACACGTAGCATACAACCCTAATTCTTGCGATGTAGGGTCCGAAGACCAAAGCACAGTAAGTATCAACTTACCTCATTTCTCGCTCAACGCTTAAGCTAACGTTTCCCTTCTTAGTACACTTTCACAATTTAGAAATATCTAGTCATTACTAAAATCATTTAATCCACTCATTGACTTACTAATTAATCTCCACATCTAGTCCCGATTATTTACATGCCTTAACCCAATTAATAGCCCAACATAACCAATAGAATATAACATTACCAGTTGTAGTTTCACAGGACCATTCCAAACAAATGACACGTTAGACACTCAATTCCAACAATATAACACTTCCAATATCTCTACGCTTATCAACTTCCAACAACATAATCAATTCCTTTTATATCAATTCTTTCTCTAACTAATTCCTTTTCATAGATAGAATATTACACCCAGATAAAATCATGTTTCTCAAGGCAATAAAGGCAGAATTACTAACAATGGCCCACTACAATAAGCAGTTAGTATTATTTTCAAACCGACAGATTAACAATTCCATCCACCAACTGATCCAGACAATCCAACGAAACCACTACTTATCATCCAAACAAAATGCTTAATCCATTAAACTTATGCTTCACAGAATCCTAAAAGCAGTAGCTCACAAATTAATGAAGGCAGTAGCTAAACACTTAACAACAGAACATTAACTTTCCAGAATGGACATCCAACATATTCACCAAAGATTATCACTACCAACAGAGAATACTCATCCAGAATAATTATCCAACATGTTATGCTATCCCAAATCCACAGAGCAGTTCAACAATCCATAATATATCTCCATTAATATGCTTCGACTAATTAACAGAGAAGGAAATGCTCACCCAAGGAGCAAGAAGCTCAGCTGGACAAGAGGGAAGATCACATTGGCAAGGAGCTCACCCTTTAGCTCTCGGCTCCATGAAATCCAAACAGATAAGTTAACCAATAAGTAGAGCATAACCTACATTCTTCTACTAATGTCCTTAACATACTTCAAACAATCAACAGAGAGGGAAAATGGTTACCTTGAGGAGCTAAGGAGCTCAACCCAACAGTGAGGAAGACCAAGGCAGGGAGATCACTTGCGGAGAACACTCTCTCATTTTCTCCCATTTGTTTACTTGTCAATATATCAACACCCAACAGCCCTCCCTACCTCCAATGTAATATCCTGAATTTCTATAACGACATTTAAATTGATAATTGGAAAATAATTGGATATATTCGAATTAGTCGAATAAATTATCGGGATATTACTAATGACGTAATCATTATGTTATAATGTCTAATTGAGGAAAATGGATTGTGGGACGAGTTGGGACGGTATTTGGTGTCCTCAACTCGCAAATTGTCACAGTGCGGACGCTGCTGAACTCTGTGGACAACACAGGACACTGTCCGCTTTGAATCTGTACAAAACTGGACACATTCAAATGGTAGCAGACGAAGCGGATGAGAGACAAATGGAGTTCGAATGAATCTGTTCTAATTCTGGGGACTTTCGGACGAGACAAAATGGCGTCCGAATGACTCTGTCCCAAGTTTGGACACATTTGGACTACTACGGATGACTGATGTGGACGCTAAATGGCGTCCAAATATGCATTTCGGACGGTACGGTCGAAGGACTGGGGACTCATTTTCTCGTCTGAAAACTGGTTTCGGACGATGCGGACGACTGCAGACGACGCACCGCATCTAGAAGTACAAAATTGTCTGAGAAACCCATTTAAATAGGATGATTATCTTCTCCCATTTTCATTTTCCCCCTTCGATTCATGCTACTGGCGACACGTCCAAACGGTGAGGGAGTATCTGGCTTGGTTGCAAGTGAGTGGATCTCCATCGTGTAAGTGAATCGGTGTACATCTCTGGTTCTGGCTATAAAGGAGGTAAGTTGGATTTCCTCTCCTTGTTGTTCGGATATTTGATTTAGTTATGTTGAATTGTATGGAGTAGTGAATGTTGAAAGTATTGAGTGTTTTGTTGGATAACCAGTTATGTTGATTTTGGTGACAGCTTCTGTTGAATATTGTGTTGGATACTTTGTTAAGCTTTGGTAACTAGGCCACGGTCTCTGTATTGTGTTGAATGATTGATTGGTATTATTGATCTGAAGCTGAAACTGTAAACTTGAATCATTTGAATGAGATATTGGATGTTCTCTGTTGTGTTGAAATTCTGCTATTCAGATTTAGTTATCTGTACAGAGTATTGAATGCTTTAAGGTGTTGACAGTCTCTGTTGAGTGATTTGAAGAATCTGTTGTTATGTTGGTTGGTTTTGAATTGTGACAAATTATCTTGTTCTTTTGTTTGTAACCTGCTACAAATGAGAGAATGAACGAAGAGCTTGTTGGAGGAGGATGGCCGAACTGATGACAGTTTCTAATGGTTGTGCTCTAGTTTTTTGGGCATGCTTCAGATAACGAGGTAATTTTCCGTTTAAGATTGGTTTAGAGTATGTTAAGTGAAAATATTAGGGATAAGGGGTTGTCATTGTTTTGGATGTTTGTTAACTGTTATTCATCAAGTTGTGGTTCTTAGAGACTGTTAAACGGTTGAGTATTTGTAATGATTGTTGGGACTTTAAGTTTGGCACAAGAAGGGTAATGTAGTGAGGTGTGAGGCGTAATTATATGAGGTCTATGATGGACTTGGGTTTGATTGCAAGAAATGATTTAATTAGTAAATTGCCTCTTGGTTTGAAATGCATATATTGTGCATATTGGTTATGGGAAGTATGGACTTATGATAATTTATTCTTCGTCAGTTTTGGAAAGTAAAGACACATTGTGGAATGAGCAACATTATGGGTTATTGCTATTCCGTTATAATTGTTAAGGTTTAGGGGACTGTGTTATTAATGTATGATTGTTATGATTTTGAAGGTACGAAAAAGAGAAAAGAAATAGAAAGGTGTGATGGACGCCAGGTAAGTGATGCTTACTATGCCTTAGTCTTCGGACCTACATCGCAAGAATTAGGATTGCATGCTGTGTGTTTACTAGATGTAGGTTCTTTTAATGAAGTGTTTATTAGACATTTATTACATATAGTATTATATGAGTCCACATACATATTGTATGATATAATAATCTATGTAAATAGGCATGTGGGGGTTCGGGAAGTTATTGACGTCCCATTGTCATATAGATCCGTGTTGGACGGATTAGAAAGAAAATAGGTTAGCGACATGGGATACCAGGGTTTATTGCTTCTGGTTCCAAAATCCCCAGCATTCTCGTAACAAATGAGTGTATACGGCCTAAGTAACCCATTGATATATATATATTACTCATTTGTGGATTGGTCGGATTACTCATGGTCCCACGGTGTTTGTCATGTATACACTCTTGAGTTGAATTGCATTGTATGATCATGCACATCATCTGCACTTCACTTTATCGCTTACTGAGCGTTAGGCTCATTAGTTTAGGTCTTGTGATGTAGGTACGAATGAGCAACAGATGAACAGGTGAAATGCAGTTGATGAAGGTTTGCACAGGTGGATCTTGTGGCTGGCTGGGCTAGAGAGTGAAAGGAAAAGTATTTGAAAAAGAGTTTTGTAAATTATTTCTTATTCTTAATGTTGTTTTTATTCCGCTGCATTTTATTCAAAGAATATTATGGCTTTTGAGCGTAAATTGAGAAAACTGAAAGTAAAGCGATCGGGTTTTAGCGATCGAGTGTTAGCGATCAAAGTAAATTGATCGGGTTTTAGCGATTGAGTGTTCGATCGGGTTTTATGAAAGAAAAAGAGAATGATGTTTTTATGAAAAGAAAAGTTTTGAATTTTATATATTTTGAAAATGCTGGATGTCACATCCAACCTGCCTATCACGGCGCCACCGACACCACTCCAGCTTTTCCAGAGTGTTCCTCACGCTACACTCTGTCGTTGTTGTAGGTTCGAACTCAACAACCAGCTGGACCAAGGCCTTCAGCCGGTCCAGCCCAACCTCTAGTTCCAACCGCTACCCTGCCGATTCGTCGAAACTGCCGATCGTAATTCGACACTATCGATCGTCCTTGCCATCACACAAACACCAAAACACGAAGGGGAAGGAGGAATCGACCGGACATACCTCCAATCGCCGTCAGAAATGCAGCCCGTGGAAGTCCTGATTTAGAGCCCTAGTTACAAACCGCATCATTCATCGCTGCCAAAAAACACCATCGCTGCGAAGAAGCTTGCCCTCGCCGTCAATGTCTCGCGCCCGAGCGACCCCCTTCTCCCGATCTCCCGTCGCCTGCTCTCCCTCTCTTTCCTTCCTTCTCCCTCTCGCTGTTTCTCTTCCCTTCAGCCAAAAATCGCAACCCTAATTTTCTAATTCCCCACTTCTCTTTTCATTTGTTCTCAACTGGACTAGCAATTAGCCTGAACCGATTCACTGAACCGGTTAACTGAACTGGTTCAGCCCCTCCTCTCCCTTCTCATTTTCATTTCTTTTTTAATTCATCATTTAATCCTCAAGTAATCATTCTCTCACATTTTATTTTCAATTGATTCTCACTTTCTTTTCTCTTTTAATTTAATTAATCCACACTTTCATAAATTAATATTACATATATATTTTCATGCGTCGGATATACGTATCGTATATTTAATCAACCCAAATTTCAACTCCCAACTTATTTCAAATATCGATTAATGATTATTACGGGTCCAATTTAAAATTTTCAATTCCATTTCCTAAATTAATTTTTTATTAAATAATCACTGATTATTATCCAAATATTCACCTATTAAATTTTTCATCAAATGAATTTACCAATTCTCCTTAATTAATTCTGTTACAAAAATTGAGACATTACATAATTACCCACATGGGGCAGCCAACTCAATGACCCACATCTCCTCATACCTATTTATGTTTATTCAATTTACATTTTCAAAACAATGCATTAAACTATTTTCATACAGTTTATCAAAACATGATGCATGAATGCATATAAACGCATACAATTTAACATATTCTAGCATATCATCAATATGACCTCAAAGCATGATCAAAATCCTTAACTTAAAGAGCTTAAAGTCTAATAAAATAAAATAGATCATCAAACATCAAACAATCATCAAGCAATACATCCTCGAACAATAACAAGATCAAGAACATAATCATCTACTAAACACAATCAACAAACAATTCCAATTCTACTGTGATGTAGGTCAAAAAGGCAACATACATACAATATCACTTACATGGTGGCCTTCAACGCAATTCAATACTTATGTTTATCTTTCTGAGTATTTCACACCTTCAAAGTTAATAATGCCCCCATAAATAACCATTTCATATATATATGAATACCAAGGATGCATACAATTAAAACTTCCTCAAGATTCTAATCATCAAAACTATCCAAAATTTCTTTTCAATAATCAATCAAACTGTCCAATTCTCAAACCTATTTCCCGATAACATGTATATACATTACCATTCTGTTCAAGGATACTCGAAAATTAAACCACATTCATTAATCTTCTATCTTTCCAGATTCTTCATCTCAAATAAACATGATTTCTACCCTCACTAATAACCACCAAGCAGTTATTACAGAGAGCCAAACTCAGTTAACCGTGAATAAATCCTCCAAACTATCAAAAGAGCAGTAATTGAATTATAAAATGAAGCTAAGCCAAATAAATCCTCGACATTAGTTTCAACACTAGATCGAAATGTAGTACAATAGACCTAATCTAGCATTTGTTCATCAAGCAGTAACCAATAGAATTAAACTCACTTACAACATAACAATTTCAACAATTTATCAAGACAATAACGCACAGAGAACAAGAATTCACTTACAACATCATCCTATATCTTCTTTTTTACTTCCTTATTAAAATCTTTAATAAAATCATTAAGGAAAGCTTGCTTACCTGATGAACTCGAGAGAGAGAAATGAGAATTCTCTAGTACTGTTCTTGTAACATCCCGTAACATTTTTCCGTATAAAATTATTCTTTTCTTTAAAACCATTTTGTAATAGAACACAAGAGTAATAAACAGCGAAAGTCTTAATCTTATAAAACATAAAGCGGAAGTCTTGTACAATTTAAACAAAATCCATTGTTTAAATAAACATTGAAATAAACACATTAACTTAAAACATTATATTTGAAATCATAAAACACTTAAAAGCCTTTTAAAACATTTATTCCTTTCTGTGAGCTATAACTACAGGTCAATGTCGCCAATAGTACAAACGTACACACAGCAATACTCCACCAGCTTCGTCCTTTAACAGCTTTATCTATTCATCTGCTCCTTACCTACATCAACGGGACTTAACTATGAGCCTAACGCTCAGTACGTGATATAAACGTAAAACATGAATTTCACATACAAATTCTATAACATAGCATAAGGTTTTCTATTTTGTTTTTCTTTTATTGTTCATTTCTTTTATCGTTATTTCGTTTGCTTACATGTTGGGCGTATCAAACCAGACCATTCAAACATCCGTTTACTATTTCTGTCTTTTACTATTTATATGTCGGGCATAACAAATTGGACCATACAAACATCTGTGTCGGGCATAATAAACCGAACTACAATTGTTTATCTTTGGTTTTTGTGTTGGGCGTAGCTAACCAGTCCACAGAAACAACTATTTACGTATCTTATTGTTTCATTCTATTGTCTCATATTGTTTTAGTCTTTTATTGTTTATGTACTGGCATATCAAACCAGACCACAAACATCTGTGTCAAGCGTATCAAACTGGTCCACAGTTATTTTCTTATCTTGATTTCTGTGCTGGGCGTAACAAACTGGTCCACAGTTGTTTACTTATTTTTGGTTTCTGTGCCGAGTGTAACAAACCAATCCACAGAAACAACTATTTACATTCACCGTGCCGGGCTTAACTAACCAGGCCATAGCTATTTATGTATATTCCATTTTGGTGTACTATATGATTCCGTGTCTTAATGTTGTCATGCACATACAATCCTATCTATCGTGTTCCTTAATCGTACCCTTAAAACGTGATTCATTCCTAACTAAGGAAATAAACTTATTCTACAAACATACAATTCATTAGAGTCAACAATACAAATAGTAAACACCCCATAATTCCCGTGATGTAGGCCCTTTGAGACAAAACACATGCAGTACCATGTACATGAAGTCCTTAGCATTAATGGTTTAACACTTTAAGTTTCCTTCACAATACCTATCCATTAACACATATAGCTATTAATAATTAATTTTCAATAATAAAATCTCCAATCTCCAACTAACATGCTCATACTTCCTTAATGGATAACTACCTATTACGTCCAAACTATCAAAGAACCTTATTTTCCAACAATCACTTTATCCAACAATGACAATCCTCAATCCAATAATTACCTTCTCCAAAATTTCATATAATAAAACTCATCTAATATTACCACTAATATTTCCATAATATTCTGAACAAACATGACTATTACTCATCACCTTTTTCATATCTCTATTGATGAGTGTTGTAGACAATATTTAACCAACCAAAACTATCACAAGAGTAATAGAAGGAGGGTCAATTACCTAGTATCCGAGAGTACAGAACAACAAAACAACACTCCCTTCACTGTCGACTCACTCTAGCGGTTAATTCCAACAACCACTCATAAACCCACAACACCACATTTCCTCAACTCATTGTTAAGAACTACAAAACTTCAAAGTAAACCCTCACGACTCACTTAACATTTCAACAGAACTTCAATAGAGTCTTTTCTTCTCTGTCAACTCACGTTGCCACCTTCCTCTATTTATAGGCAACCACTAACTCTTCAACATCCATCCGTGAAGACAGAAGACCAAGGAACAAATTCAATCAATGGCCATTAACTCTATCTACGTTCAGACATCCCATATACGTTCCCATTGATTACCAGACGTTCAGACAATCGGAGAGCTATTCGTTTCTTCTTCTGCGTCAATTTAAACTCTTCATATTACTATTCATAAATGGTGGATGATCACGCTGGCTATTCTCTTCCAAGCCAAACAACCGCAACGATCAGCCATTGGTTTTTCCTTTAGGATTTACCCATTTTCACACCGATCGATAGAGACTCTATCAATCGACCACCCCGATCAGCCACTATTTCCAAGCAGTGCATTTTTGCATAAATCTTCAGATCACTTTCAACGTGACACCTATTAATATTTTTACCCTATCTGTAAATATATATATATATATATATATATATATATATATATATATATATACCCTTAATCAACCTTAATTCACTCATTCCAAATTATCTAAACCTCATCATATACCAAATGTTTCACCATTCCTTTTTCACATTATCCTTCACTAAATCCAAGTCCTAAAATATTATAAATCATACATCTTCAATCTTATAATATCCAATTGCGTCCAAGTATGTATTCTCTTTCTATTTCTACTGATTAGCAATCCAATTGATATCATCCAATATAATTTCAAGTATCATCGCACAATTCTCCAATTAACTTCAATTCTTCTTATAATCTAACTATGAACATAACGAGGTATCATAATTCACTTATTCCAACTATGTTTCTCTTGACCAATATCTGTACTTGTCCAACTCAACTCCAAATATCCCCAAAGTTATCACGTAAGCTATGCCTTCAGCTCAATGAAGATTCATCATATTACATTTCTTCTCTCTTTTGATCACACTTTCTCTCAAAACTCTCAACAGCTCCCTGGTATTTCTCTCAGACCTTTCTGTTCCTCTTGCACTTATAATCTATAACCTACACCTTTGTAGAAGCCATCTAAAGGTGAAGGGCTAGATGAAGGAATGCATGAGCTTCCACTAATGTTTTGCTCCTATCAGAGTGCAACATCCCTATAGTTTCAGGCGGCGTTTTGACTTCCCTATCGATCACCTTCATAAGGACAATTGACCGCAAATTTCAATAGTACAAACTGTACTGACCATGATCGACCACAATCCTAGCCTTGATCGTCCACAAATCCTAAAATTTGACAATCTTGGAAGATACTCGTAGATCACCAATGCATAGACACGATCGATCACTCAATTCTTCAATCGCCTTTGTAATATCTTATTTAGGCCATGATAGACTGTACAAGTTCTTTTGATCGACCGTCAAATTCAATTTCTTCACAAATCTTGAAGAAGCCTATCGATCCCAAACACACATGCGATCGACCACTCAATTCTTATTTTGTCTCTGTAATATTTGGACAAGAAGCCGATCGACTACCCTCCTACTTGATCGACCACTTCCTCCTTTATAAATTCTAAAATCTTATCATAACCTTACCCAATTATACCACAACTCATATAGTAAACTAATATAGTCTCATGTAGCTCCAATTTATCATTACTTATGATCATCCTTATACTAAGCTTAAGATGACTAAAAATTTGAGGTGTTACAATCATCCCCCGTTACCTAAATTTTGTCCTAAAAATTTTTCTCTAAACGTATTCTACAGAAAATGCATACCAACAAACACCAAAACAAACATATAAGAATACAACTCTAAAAGAAATTAAACATATTATACCTGGTTTGGATGTGGATGGCTCATTTTCTTGATCTCCATAAAGCAAAAATACTCTTGGTGCTACTTTTCTCTGTTCTATTACTAACATCAGATAGTTCTTAACTAAATGCCTTGCATACCACATTTAAAGCATTGTCCTGTACTAGCCCTACACTCACCATAATGATTCTTATAACACTTAGGACATGGATTAGCTTGAGGGGTTCTAATAAACGTAGTATCCAATTCATTTCGTGTACGTTTATCTTTTACATATTGGTCCTCATTGTCAAGTGTCCTTTTTCCTCCTTTTTCAGTCACTTGTCCATCCGTTGGTGGTTGAATTTGATTACTCTTCTTCAGTTTCTGACTTATTTCCATCTACTTAATAACTTGAATCTCAGCTTCTTCAATCTCCAAGGCTTTAGATACTATCCTAGAGTATGGAACATCTTCAGTACCATATATCTTTATACCTCGATATATTTCCACTTTTAATCCCTGCACAAAATGATATAGCTTAAGATCATTGGTAGCTACTAAGTGAGTTTCAAAGTGTGAAAGAGCCTCAAATTTCCTTATATATTCAGCAACTGAGGTAGTCTGGTGCAGACACACAAATTCCACCAACTACTGAGTTCTAACCATTCGGTTGAAATACTTATCATAGAAAATATTTTAAACTCTTTCAAGTCATTTCCTTTATGTCCTGAGTTGTCATAATCGTATCCTACCAATATCTAGCATATTGGACCAAAAGGTAGGCGGCGCATGAAACTCATTTAGATTCCTCGATTTTTGCATATTCAAAATATATCCTCTAGAGATCTAACTCATTCTTCAGCCCGGGATGGTTCCGACACACTTCCATTAAAGTTTAGTGGCTTTAAACATCTAAACTTCTCCCATTTGACTTCCTCATGAGCCACCATTGGACAAGGATTTCCATTATCCTCCCTTTCCATAAGGTACTCTATATAGCGAAACTAACACTCTACCCTACAAGTCAAGCGACCTATTGCATCCTCTGGTTCAGTCTGATTTTCATCATTTCCTCGACCAGTAGGTCCTTTCCTTCCATCATTATTGTGATATAAATTATGAAATGCTCATGCCATACAACTTTTATAAAACATATGCAGGTTTCTTTTTCTTGTTCCTTTAACTTTACCTTGAGCTTTTTCTTTACCGTTAACTTCACTTTTAGTTCCACTTACCCATACAGACGTTGGAGATATCAACTAGACAAGATAGAGTGGCACCATATGGCCCACATGGGGAAGCCAACTAAAGAACCCATAATTAACAACATCTATTTACGTTTATTCACATTTATTTCATGTTCATTTAGTTCCAGATAACCATACAAGCGTTAGAGATGTCAACTTGACAAGGTAGAGTGACACCTAATTACCTACATGGGATAGCCAACTCAAGAACCCATATCTCCTCACACCTATTTATGTTTATTCAATTTATTCCATTTACATTTTTGAAAACAATACATTAAACCATTTTTGTACATTTTACGAAAGCATGATGCATGAATGGATATGAACACATACAATTTAACATATCTAGCATATTATCAATATGACCTCAGAGCATGATCAAAATCCTTAACTTAAAGAGCTTAAAGTCTAATAAAACACACCATCAAACATCAATCAATTATCAAGTAATATATCCTCGAACAATAACATGTTCAAGAACCTAATCATCTATTAAACACAATCAACAAACAATTCATATTCTCTTGTGATGTAGGCCAAAAAGGTAACAAACATACAATATCACTTACCTGGTGGTCTTCAACGCAATTCAATACTTATGCTTATCTTCTTGAGTATTTCACACCTTCAAAGTTAACAAAGCCCCCATCAATAACCATTTCATATATATATGAATACCAAGGATGTATACAATTAAGACTTCCTCAAGATTCTCATTCATCAAAACTATCCAAAATTTCTTTTCAATAATTAATCAAACTTCCCAATTCTCAGACCTATTTCTTGATAACATGTATATACATTACCATTCTATTAAAGGATACCCAAAAATGAAGCCACATTCATCAATTTTCTATCTTTCTAGATTCTTCATCTCAAATAAACATGATTTCTACCCTCATTAATAACCACCAAGTAGATATTCCAGAGAGCCCAACTCATTTAACTAGGAATAAATCCTCCAAACTATCTACAGAGCATTAATTATATTATAAAATGAAGCTATGCCAAATAAATCCTTGGCATTAGTTTCAACAGTAGATTGAAATGTAGTACAACAGAGCCAATCCAGCATTTGTTCATCAAGTAGTGACCAACAAAATTAAACTCACTTACAACGTAACAATTTCAACAATTTATCAAGATAGTAACGCACAGAGAGAAAGAATTCGCTTACACCTTTGTCCTATATCTTCTTCTTTTCCTCCTTAATAAAATCTTTTAGAAAATCTTTAAGGAAACCCTGCTTACTTGATGAACCCAAGAGAGAGAAATGAGGATTCTCCAAAATTGTTCTTCTCTCTTTCGCTCACACTTTCTCTCAAAACTCTCAGTAGCTCCCTGGTCTTTCACTCAGACCTTTATGTTCCTCTTGCAGTTATAATTCATAATCTACACTGTAAAAGCTGTGAAATTTTTAATGATAAATTTTACGTGTAAATTTTTTGCGTTGAAAATTGGTCATAGCGTTGAAGAAGTTGACTGAATTGTCTTGTAGCGGCCACGTATTCAAATTTGGTCAATTGGTAAAAATCGATGAAGTTGGAATTTTCCAAAGAAATAATTCAATTAAAGAATAAAATTGTACAGTTAATTTGGATTTATAACATCGTTAGATGATGTTAAGATTAAATTGAGGGTAAATAGCCTATGTGATGTTTAATGTTTATAATTAATTTATATACATTTATTTTGAATTGGGAAAAGAAATTAGGGAATTATTGGATAGAGGAAATAAATGAGTTGGAATAATTAAAATAGGAAAATGAAAAGATGAGGAATGAAATGGAGGGAAAAAAGGGAAGAAATCCCGCCATTAATATTTGTGCTAGAAAGTTCAAGGTTTAGTTTGGAAAAAAAAAACCTTGAGAAGAGGAAACATTCCCTATTCTTTCCCCCTCCCATGTGTTTCGTGTCGGCCGAAGAGAAATCGAGAGGGAGAAGAGAGACGCCGGCCGACGACTTTCGCGAGAGAGATCCCAGCAACCAGCGACCAGCGAAACCGGCGACTCCCGAGCTGAGGACGGCAATGGCAGTGACGGTCACTCGCGAAAGGACGAAACTGCGACTGGAAAATGGCGAATGGCGACAGCGTGAGGGCTGCAAACGACGAACCGGCGAACAACGACGTCAGGCGAGAGCGATGGTCGACTCCCATATTGTCGAAGAACAACGCCGGTGGCCGCGATCTCTGATCCCGAGCAGCACCAGTGACAGAACAGCTCAACCCGAGCTTGTTCCTCTGATTCCGGTGAACGACGGTCTCGGATCCGCGACTACAGCTCTGAGGTCGAGCTGTTTCCAGATTCTGGCGAGCTACCGGCGCGGTTCTGCTCGGTTCACTGGGTGAGGTTTTCGATTCGAGTTTTTACTTGGACGTTAAATTTTGTTTTGAAATGTCGTCGATTAATCGGTGTTGCGGGTTTACAACAGTCGAATTGAAGGATTCCGGAGAGACAACCTCCTGGTGATGGCGGCTCCGGATCTGATTTTCTGTCGGGTCGAAACAGAACATCCGATTCTGTTCGATGGGTGACCTGGACACTTTTATTCTGATTTATAGTTCTGAAATTGTATCTGGCTGGTTGGTTGGTCCTGTTTTGTGAGTTGGATTAAATGATTTATGCATTTCACTAAGTTAAAGGAATGCAAATATATTTCTTTCGTTTGTTACTAAAGAAAATTAGCCTGGTTCTGTTTTTGGATTCTTGGAAATTGGGTGATGCACTCTGCCTTGTTTTGTTGTTGGATTATTTTTGAGAAACCGAGGGACTAAATTGTTGTGGAGATAACAGTATGGAATTGGATCTTACTTCATGTTGTTAGGGTGAGCAGAATAATTTGAGGATTTTAGTTGATTTATGAGTCTCTTTGGGTTTTAGCTTTGAGTGAGAAATTTATGTTTGGTTGTTCCTATTGTTGGATTCATTATTAGTCATTGGAAATGATTTTGGCCCTTGATTGCTAGTGCTCTTCTTTTTATTGAATGATGGTTGTGGATTGATGATCAAGGGTGGTTTAGTTATTTTGCTTGGATTAATTGAAGCTGCGGTTTTGTTATGGAACTTGAAAATTTTCAGTCTCAAAGTTGTGTTGGTTAAGGTGGGATCTAACAATGTAAATGAGATTTTGAATTTTTGAAACTGTACAAGTGTTCATAATTGGATTATGAGTTTAAAGAATATTATTAGATAAGATTGAGAATTTTGTTAAGATTAATAAATTGATCACTTACACTTCGATTGGGCTCCTACTCTGGTATAGGACTCTCCGTTTATTTTTTTGGGATTAATTTATGAATTCTCGTGTTTGGTACATTTGCCAGGCTTGGATGATTCGAGCGCGTGTGATACGATTCTTGCGTAATTGGTTGCTTCGGTCGGTAAGGCAGGCCGTCATCGAGGTAGGGGTTTTATACTCAGTTTTTTTGCACTGCATTGCATCATTTTCAAAACCGTATTTTGTGGGATACAACATATGAAAAACCTGACGGGGACTGTTCGACAGCACGTCAGCCTTTTATATTATTTATGTACAAAGGTTTTACACGTTTACTTTCGTGCATCTGATTTCATGGTTTGATATATTGGATACTGTTACAGGATTGATGGATCCTTTTGGCACTTTGGACGGTCCGTGCGTCAAAGTATCTAGAGGCCATCCTTGGTACATCTCCTACTGCGTGGAGATGGTTTGTTTGCGCTCTGTGTGAAATCCCAAAACCTGATTAGGGTGTATCACAGGTGTGTCATTGACAGAATTTGTTCATGACACCCTGGAATCACGGGTGTGTCGTTGACGGAATTTGCTCATGACACCCCGGAAGACGAGCCGGATCTATAGACTGTCGTCATTTTTCTTCCTCCAGCCTCATGAGGTGCTGCCTGGAAACGGTCTCTGCCTTTCTGTGCGTTTGTTTGGGGGATTCCATGAGTGTTCCTCCTTTTCACGGATTACAGTTTCTGTGATAAAACACGACGATGATTTTTTAACATATAGTTGTCTATGTATACAACCATGCTTTCTAAATATCTCGTCGGGGGCCGTGGGCCCGGATTTTCTAAAAGAGAAAATGATTTTCAAATGTTTTCGAAAAACGTGCATATTTCTAGAAATTCATGGTTTTTAAGGAAAATAGTAAAATAAGTGTTACATGCGCAATTCATTTAGTATAAGTTCCATACTGAGCTAGTCCCTCACCCCACGACTCCCACCACTCTAGGTAAAGAAAAGAGTAGCAGAGCTTGCATGGATTAGTTGGACCTTTATTTATTAGTAAGCGTAACATTGGATGGCTTTAACTTTTAATTTGGATGACTATAAAAGTGCTTAACTTGATTGTTGGATCTTCTGGATTAGATGCATAGTATCATTGGACTTTAAAGTTTATTAATTTCGCATTATTAATTATTCTCGAAATCACTATATGGACCGTGGCCCATCACAAGTGGGTTGCGGCTGAGTATTTATACAAGTCTTCCGCAATAATTTAACAAGCCTTGGGCTGGGTGACCGGATCTTCTACGAAGATCGGGTCGTTTGGCCTGGCGTTTATGTCGGGCCCCCCTCCGAGTCGTGACATACACCTCTCCTCAACCATTTGAAGGTAAAGGGACAGATGAAGGAATGCTTGAGCTTCCATAGAGCTCCTACCAATTTTTTCCTCCAATCAATGTACAACATCCTTATAGTTTTACGCGATGTTTTGACCTCCCGGTTGATCCCTTTCATGAAGATGATCGATCACAAATTTCAATAATACAACTGTATTGATTGTGATCGAGCGGAATCCCAACCTTGATAGACTGCAAATCCTAAAATTTCACAATCCTGGAAGATACCGGTCGATCACCAATGCACTCACACTATCGACCTCTCAATTCTTCATTTGCCTCTATAATATCCTGTTTAGGCAATGATCGACCACTCAAGTTCTTCTGATCGACCGTCAAAATCAATTTTTCTCAAATCTTCAAGAAGTCAGCCAACCACCAACACACACATGATTGACCGCTCAATTCTTATTTTGTCTCTGTAATATTTGGATAACAAGCCAATCAACCGCACTCCTACTTGATCGACCACTTCCTCCTTTATAGTTTCAAAAATCTTATCATAATCGTACCCCATTATACCACAACTCATATACTAAACTAATATAGTCCCATATATCTCCAATTTATCATTACTTATGATCATCCTTATCCTAAGCTTAAGGTGACTCAAAATTTGAGGTATTACATACGTGATGATGTATCTCATCCCTTTTGGGGATTGAGTGATGGTTTAGCCCAACATGGAACTTATGATGTATCTTTTCTCTTGGACTTATAATCTCCAATGTGTAAACAGTCATGTCGATATAAATTAATGGACAGAAAATATAGGTTCTTTTCTAAAATGGATTGGATAAGCAATGATCCAACATGAGCATACATTGATCATTTTCATTCTATCTCTTGTGGAGGTTTAGGCTCCTAGTTTAATCATGAGATGTTAGTGAGGAATATGATCTAAATGAAGTACATATAGAGTGATGGAAAATAACTATAGATGAAAGAGCATGGCCATGATGAGCACTTTCGTTTCCCTACGCATTTTGACCTATGGGTTGGGACTCGCTAAAAATGTTTATAATGTAAATTATATCTAATGTGTTAAAGATGTTTGATGGTTTTAATGTGAAAAATGTGTCTTTTGCAAATATTGTTTGCTTCAGCTATTGCTTTCATTTCCCTTCACATGTTTTTTTTAAAATGATAAATAACGAATGAGAAGATAAATGTAAATGGGTCGTGACAATTTATGGTATTAGAGGATAACCGGATCAAATGTGATCTCGTAGACTTGATGCACCAGTGGAAGGGAATAGAAATATAACCTTCAATTATTGGAAGAAGTTGAGGAACAATCTGTTGAAGATGTGTTGATCGACCATAGGTTCAAAGAAGATGAGAAGTGGCTGATCAACGTATGAAGGAGATCGATCAGGCAAGAGCTAATTTGATAAGCCAGAGATTTATGGTCGGATGAGTCAGTCGATCATTAACATGGAAAATAAAATAGATTCAAACATTTTCTCGTGCAGTTGATCATCAACACTGAAGGTGATCAATCAGTTGGCTTTACTTTCCTAAACTTTGCTGCAATTCACTTTTATGGAAGGCCAACTTTGAGAACTCATAACTCTCTGAATTTAAAAGAGTTTGATCTCAAATTTGGAACACAACTCCCTTGATGAATGAAGAATAATTCTCCCAAAAGTAAGATCAAGAAACTTCACGAATTGAAATATACCCTAAAGAAATATATTGTTCAAAAATAGTAAGTTGTGACACTTGTAACTCCAGTGTGGATGCCTTCGTGAATTAGAACCTTCTTGATGGTTGGACAGCTCTTCACACACTCTTCCTCCAAGGAGTAAGAATGTGAATGCCAATAAGAAAACTTACTCAACTCTAAGTATGCCCAATCTTGTCATATAACAAACACAAGGGAAACTTTGGATGTAACCCACCAAAGGTTTGAAAGAGGAATCCCTCCAATTTCAAAAATAAAGCAAAGGCTTTTTCTATTCAATGTTAACTATCTAAAACAATTACATAGGGTGGTTAAAAATAACCAATTACAAAATAAAGAAATAGTAAATAACTAATTAAGCAAACATTACTAAATTGGCTATAGTATAAGCCTGGTTGATACTTTACTTAGTAGTTAATAAACTAATTAACTTATAGATGATTTAATTCATTTTTCTTTTCTTCTTCTCCAATTCTAGGTCTTTGGCAACTATTCTGTCTTGGTGCTCGGCCACTTAGACGGTTTCTATGTATAGACTTATTTGGTCTCCAAGCTTGGACACTTGAGCTTTGCACAATATTTGTTCTCTACTTCGTGGGCTTTTGACAAAGCACAAAAAATCTACATTTAATGATCCATCCCATTCTAGAAAACTTAGGAAGTCAGATAGAATCTTTGTGAAGAACACTTTTTGATATGATGTCATTTCAAATGCCAAAACCATTAAACACTCGTCGAAGGTCAAAAAGTAGATAGTTTTGAGAAGTCCTTCAAATATTCTGCAATAGTTCTTAAACTTCCACCTATGTTTGACCTTGAATGACTCCATGATATTACCTGACGCTTGATCATTGATAGAATGGACTCGTAGTCCATAAAGACTGCCGGTAACGCAAGACATATTGTGGAATACTTCTTCAATTGTAAGTTTAATTATGTTGTTTAAATTGTTTTAATTTTTGTTTCATCATATGAAACAGATTGTAGGATAATATAATGGTTATGGGAACTAGAGGATGTGTGAAAGATAATGAGGAGAAAAATGAGAGTGTTGGCCAAGAAAATGTTATTAATCGGGATGCATTAGACAAAGCAATTGGCCGGTTGACTACTATTGAAGAACGACAATTTCACTACTTAGAACGCTTTATGAATAGGGAAGAAAATGGAAACCCATGACAAGTAATTGTTCCAAAGGAGGCAGCGTGGGAGAAATTCAAAAGACTTAAGCCTATGAGTTTTGATGGAAATTTCGTTGATGTTATGGGAGCTGAGGAGTGGATAAGGCCTTTAGAAGATATGTTTGACTACACGAAATATCTAAAAAGATTCCATGTGCTGCTTATTTGTTAATTTAAAGATGCAAGATTTTAGTCAGATTCTATTAAGGTGGCTCAAGATGTTCGGACCATGACATGGGAACAATTCAATGAAATCTTTTATGAAAAATATTTCAACCACACTATTTGGACTAAGAAGTTTGTGGAGTTTGTACAGTTACAGCAAACTAGGTCTGTTCCAGAATATATAAAGAAATTTGAGGCATTGTCTCAGTTCACATCACATCTGGTGGCAAACAACGAACACAAGGTCCATCTGGTGGCAAAATCAAAGATTTTGGAAAAATAATCAAAATCAACAGCAAAGGGTGGACCACCTATGAATAAAGAAGTTAAGAGGCCATCAAATAATGAAGAACAGCAAAGGAAAGACAAACACATTATGAATGAAACAGTTACTGTACCATCAAATGTTAGAATAAATAAGCCTAATCAATGTCCAAAATATAAGAAGAATCACTTTGGTGAATGTAGAGCAGGTACTAGACAATGTTACAAGTGCGGAAAGTCAGGGCATGTTGCTAGGTTTTGTCCAACTCTAATTAGAGAACCAGAGAAGGTGGCACTGAGGGTTTTCTCTTTATTTGTGAATAAGGAAGAAGAAGATCAGCCTGCGGTTGTGTTAGGGCTGATTTACATTAATGACATAGTTGCATATGTTTTGTTTGATTCTGGAGCCACTCACTCGTTATTGCATCTGCATTTTGTGTAAAAATAAATTATTTCCCTAAACTATTCAAAAGTGAGTATAAAGTACTTCTACCCTCTGGTTTTTCTTTGGTATCTAATGGTATTTTAAAGGAATATGCTATTAGAATAAATAACCATATTTTTTATGCCGATTTGATTGTTATGGATATGAAAGGGTATGAAATTATTCTGGGCGTCAATTAGTTATTTCATCATCATGTAACCATTAATTGTAGAAAGGAGGATGTTTATTTGCAGCCTCCTGGTGGTGAACAACATTTATTTAAATGGATTGAGGGAAAAAGTAAATTAGCCATAATTTTTGCACTTAAGGCAGAACAATTGTTGAAAAATGGATGGCAGGGATTTCATGCAAGTGTAACGGATACGACTGTGGCATCAAAAGCAAAACTGGAAGATATTCTTCTTGTTCAAAATTTTTTAGGAGTCTTTTTGGATGATCTACCAGGCTTGCCGCCTGATACAGAAATCAAATTCGTGATTGATTTACATCCTAGCATTGGGCTTATTTCCAAGAATCCATATAGAATGGCACCTCATGAATTAAGAGAATTGAAACAGGAGGAATTAACAGACAAATGCTACATACGATCATCTTTTCACCTAGGGGAGCCCCAATATTATTTGTTAAAAAGAAAATGGGTCCATGTGAATGTGTATTGATTACTGTGAGCTTAATAACGTAACAATTAAGAACAAATATCCCTTACCAAGGATTGACGATTTGTTTGATCAGTTGCAAGGTGCATGTGTATTTTTTAAAATCGATATCCGGTCAGGATACTATCAGTTGAAGGTTAAGTTGGATGATATGGCAAAGATGACATTTAGAAAGAGATACAGACGCTAAGAATTTTAAGTAATTTCATTTCGCTTGACCAATGCTCTTGCTGCATTCATGGACTTAATGAAATAGATTTTTAAGGAATATCTAGATAAGTTTATTATTATTTTCATTAACGATATTCTGATATATTTCCGTATAGAAGATGAACACATAGAACATCTAAAGATTACTTTGTCTATCTTGGAAAAACATCAATTATATGTTAAATTTTCAAAGTGTGAATTTTGGTTCAACAAAGTTAGGTTTCTTGGTCATGTAATTTCTATACATGGTATCGAGGTGGATCCGACTAAAATTAAAGCGGTTATGATTGGCCTCAAATGAAAAATGTGGGAGAAGTGAGAAGTTTCTTTGGTTTAGCAAGATATTATTGATGCTTCATAAATGAATTTTTTTAAGATTGCGCTACCACTAACTAGTTTGAGAAGGAATAACATATGGTTTTGGTGGACAAGTGAATGTAAAAAGAGTTTTCAAGAGCTGAAACATAAATTGACCACCACTACGATTTTAGCTTTACTAGTGGAGGAAGGAAACTATAGTGTCTATTGTGATGCTTCAAAATGTGGCTTGGGTGGTGTACTTATGCAAGATGGAAGGGTGATTGCCTATGCTTCAAGACAGTTGAAATCGTATGAAATTAATTATCCCACACATGATTTAGAACTTGTCGCGGTGGTATTCACGCTTAAAATATGGAGACATTATTTGTATGGGTAGCAATGTGAGATATTAACTAACCACAAAAGTTTGAAATATATTTTAACTCAAAAAGAATAAAATATGAGACAACGTCGGTGGTTAGAATTTGTAAAAGATTATGATTGTAAGATCAAGTACCATCCCGGGAAAGCAAATGTGGTAGTGGATACATTTAGTTGGAAAACTACACCTATGAATATGTTATGCAGTGAAATGTCGGATGGACTTGGGCGTGATGTTAAGGAATTAGATTTACAAATGATTCCTTTACAATTGGCCTCCATATTATCATCAATGACATGGAAACCTACAATATTGGAAAAGGTCAAAGAAGCTCAACAAGATGATGATAAATGTATAAGTTTTAAATTAGAACCAACCTCGGTGAAATATGTGGATTATTCTATTTCGAGTGACGAAATTGTGAAGTTTAAAAACAGATGTTTGTCACAATTACGAACAGAAATACAAAGAGAAGCTCATTCTTCAAATTTTTCTATTCATCCTAGATGTAATAAAATTGAAGCAACCTGGCTCTGCCTTATTTTTATGTCATTTTTAATTTAATTTAAATTAAACATTTCATTTCGTAATAACTTAATTGTTGTTAGTTTTGTTGTCTTTCATTTGTGTGTTGTTTTGCTATAGGGTTATTTATATAATTAGGTGATTAGGGTTTAACCCTAATTAGCTTAGTATTTAAGCTTCATTAAGCGTCATTTGTAGAGGTGAATAATTTGATATAGAAACTGAACTTTTGTTCAACTTGGGAGTTTCTTCAGTTTGCGCATTCTTTTCGGTGAGTAATATCCGATTAAGTTTGTGTGTACCAAAATTTAGATCATCAGCTTATAAGTTGTGGGTGATTTCTCTTATTGCTACCTCTTTTCCTTCTTTGTGCCGTCAAAGAAGAATTATCCTATAAAGGTGGTAGACAACTTTCAAAGATCCGAGTTGGAGTGCTACTTCTAACGAAGCAACCGTTGAAGTCAAAGACACAACCGTAGTGTCTTCTCAGACCAGCTTGTTATTTTTCTACATCATTTAGTTCAGCTCTTTCCATTGGGAGGAAATTGCCACGATTCACAGAGGACTTCCAGCTTTTAAGCTTCCACCTTTTTCTCCCGTTTCCAGGTTCATTGACTCGAGAGGCTAGTTCACCTTAGAACCTAACTTTATTTTGAGATAATTACAAATTTCGATCCTCCCCCTTTATCTGATTGCACAGGACCAAATTCCAAAACTGACTCTTTTGGCTTTCTATTTCGTCATTTTATCGTTCGTAGACCAGTCTGCTTAGTTAGGGACGTCCAGCCTTGCAAAAAGGCGTCTGCTCTTTAAAATCCAGCGTCAATTTTTGTTAAGGGACATCTGTTACCACCAAGGGATGTCCATCCTCCCAGCGTTGTCAGCTCCCATTAAGCGTCCGTCAATTCCTTTAGCATTCAGGGATGTCTGTTCTTCTAAAGAGGGCATCTGCCATTCTCCAAGTCTAACACCGTCCATTCCAGCACTGTAAAGGACGTTCGTTCCTTTAAAAGGGACATCTGTTATTCCCCTGTTTTAAACACCCGCCTCTCCTTCTCTGAAACGACGACGCTTTAGCTAATAGGGATGTCCATCACCAATACCTGTCGTCCGTTATGCACTTTTTTCGTTCGTTGGCTCCAAAAGGGACATCCGTTCCTCCATAAGGGACGTCCATTGTCCCTAATTTTGACATCCAGCTTCTTTATAAGGGCGTCCATCCTTCCTCCCAACACCCGAGCCTTCCTTGCCTTGACTCCAACCTCCGAGTGAGCTTCTGCTAGTGCTTCATTTATTCATCAACGCTTTCGTATGTGCATCATTAAATGTACAAGGATCTCAAGTTGCATTTCTTGTGGCTAGGTATGAAAGTTGATATTGCTAAACATGTGGAATTGTGTCTAGTGTGTCAGCAAGTAAAGGCAGAACATCAAAGGGCGGGAGGAATGTTACAACTTTGCCAATACCGGAGTGGAAGTGGGAGCATATTTGTAATACACTGACAATATTTTTCCCTGTGTATGCTATGTAATTGAGGGTTAGAACAATTCATATGTTACGTTGCATGACAATTCCGTGTTAGTTTATGCAGTGTTTATATGGGGTAAGTACTATGGATTAATTAAAGTATGAAATTTGGAAGAAAATATGTGTAATGGAAGATTTCGGATGCAGTGAAAATCTTGTGTATTTGGTTTTTGGACGCACGAGGACTAGGAGCTTTGTCCGAAAAAGCATTGTACGTCTCCCCATGTTTTATGATGATACAGGACGGGCGCAAACGACAGTGGACGCTGAAGGTTCGAATCTGTCAAAGTCTTGGACAGTTTCGGACATACGCGGATGAAGGTGAGGATAATTTCCTTCGTCCGAAAACGCGAGTCTACTTGCAAAACAGAGAATTCAGACACTTGTTAATGAGGCAAGGATGCACGCCCTCGTCCAAAAAGTGCCAATTTTACGAAAGAATAGGTTTTAAATAATACAATATCTTGTCATTTTGTCATTTAAAACCCACTATTGTGACAAAGGGTACCCTCCCCCATGCCTGGACACACCCTCTCCATGTTGAAGAACGCCCCTCCCTCTCCGTTTAGTGTACGACTGTCCCTCCCTAGGTAAGCTCCATCTATTAAGGGTCCAGTCTAGTCCTTCCCTATGCGTTGTATTTTGCGAGCATTTGTGAGAATCCTCTGTAGTGTGTGACTGCATGACAATTTCAAGTGGTGTGAAGCGGGTAAACTAGTGGAGTATTAAGTTAGGCCTTGGGATTTAGCTCCTGCTCTCAGATATCCTAGTTCGTCTCGATTCTTCCTCTATATAACCCAATTCTCCTCTATTAATTTTAGTCTGAAGCATGTTAAGGATAAGTATTATGGCCAAATTGTTGGTCATAGAGAATGTTAAATTGATGCTTTGAATCAAATTGTTGGATGATAGAATTTGTTTATGAAATACTCTGTTGTTAGATTAAGGTTCAATAAACTCTTTGTAATTGATATCATAGACCAATTGTTTTGGATATAGTCACTGTCATTATTTAGGTGGGGCATGAAATGTTGGATCTTTGCCATGCCTCTGTTGAGGATTATGGATAATCATATTGATGATTTCACGTTCTATTAACTATACATGTGTAATGTTCTCTATCGTAGCTACTAGAAACTGTTAAATGGTTGAGGAAAAATATTGGACGTATGCTTTCTATTTCCTTGGGATGTGCAATTGACTTATAGTTTAGGTGAAATAGGTTATGTTTCATTTAGGCGTCAAAAAAGTTCGTAGAATTATTGAATAAGTTAGAATACAAAAAGGGAATGAAAGTTATAAGTTGTAATTATTAATGATAGATGTTATGATTATGAAGGAATTCAAAAAAGAAGAAGGATAACTATTAAGTGCCAAACGCGATAAAGATTTGAGGTAAGAAATTGAGATAGAGTCATTGGCCTGTGGAGACCCTACACCATTACCAGTGTCTTTCCTTAGATTGTTTGCTTACGTTTCTATTATGTTGCCATATTTTGCCTATGTTGTTTGTATGTTATTACTTTAATCGCTGAGCATGTTTAGGACATTAACATATTGTTTGGTTTCCTCTAGTTTCCTTTAAATTTCTAAGCACGTTTACATTGTTATTGTTTCCTTTAACTTGCCAAGCATGCCTGTATTATAATTGTTTTCTTTGAATTACTATGCATGTGTATCTTGTGGTTGTTTCCTTTAAATAGCCAAGCATGTCTATATTATTATCATTTTCGTTAAATTACCAAGCATGCCTACATCGTTATTGTCTTCCTTTATATTGCAAAGCAAGTTTATACTATTATTGTTTCCTTTAAATTGCCAAACATGCCTACACAGTATGTTAGTAGACTTTCCACATCTCATGCATTTTGTTGTGATTACTACTTTAATGTTCATGCTTTTATATCGTTGTTATTACTACTTCTCATGTACATGCATCATGCTAATAGAAACAAGTAGGAAGTGCCACTTTTGGGGTGGTACTCATATGAATCTGAGTGAGGAAAAAGAATTAAAGAAAATGTTATGGGAGTTAGGGGACGGATGGGTAGTCTGAATCTAGCCAGGTAGACAGATATACTTAAACCTTATCACGAGTTACGAGAAAATATGAGAAGATAAGAACTATACCTTTTCCTTGTCGTGACTGCAAGACTGTCTACACACAGGTGGTTAGAAGCTGACCAAGACTATTCCCTCACATTTGGGTTCTTTCAATCTCCCACTCGATGTACGAGTTATATAAAATACATAAAGAAATGAACGGTTGGGGTGGACCCATTCTGACATAATGAGTTAGAGGCATACATACTGCATATCTCATTTCTTACTAGGTCTCGGCTCATAGTTTGCTAATGGTGTAAGTGCACGCGAGAGAACAAATAAAGAAGGAGTTGATGAAGGATTTGCACAGGTGGGACTTGTGGTTGGCTAGGCTAAGGAAAGTAAAAGGAAGAAGGTTTTTTAAATGTAAAGTACTAATCTATTTATTGTCTTTGTAACAATGACTTATGCTTCCGCTATGTTTGGAGAAAAGATTTTTATAACTATAGTTTTCTACCACTTATATCGATTTTCATAACAAGTTTTAAGTAAGATGTTTTAACGATCGAGTTTTTAAGAAAAAAACTCTGATTTCAATTGAAGGGTGTTAATAGGGATTCAGTTGCTTTATAAAAGTTTTAAATTTCATGCATTTTTAAAGTAATTAAAAACCGGGTCATCACAATATCACCATATACTTTGTAATGGGATTACCTAGGACTATGAATGGGCATGATGCTATATGGGTAGTCATTGATAGACTAACCAAAGTTTCTCATTTTTTTTCCAGTTAAAGTGACTTTTAAGATGAACCAATATGTAGAAATATATGTTAAGGAAATTGTGCGATTACACGGAGTACTCGTTTCGATTGTGTCAAATCATGATTCAAGGTTTACCTCTACATTTTGGAAAGGTCTAAATAAAGTAAGGGATACAAATTTGAAATTCAGCACTGTGTTTCACCCATAAATGGATGGTCAAAGTGAATGAACAATTCAAATACTTGAAGACATGTTGAGAGCATGTGTATTCGAATTTCAAGTAGGATGGCAAAAAATGTTGCCCTTAGTAGAATTTGCATACAATAACAATTTTCAAGCTACAATCAGAATGACACCATATGAGGCCTTGTATGGAAAAAAATGTCGATCACCACTACATTGGGATGAAGTTGATGAGGCATAATTTTATGGACCTAAAATTTTGTAACAAACTATAGATATGATTGCTATTATTCGTCAAAGAATGTTGCTTGCTTAGAGTCGACAGAAAGCTATGCAGATCATCGTCGGTGAGAATTGAAATTTAATGAGGGGGATTTAGTATTTCTTAAAATATCACCGGTTAAAGGAGTTATGCGATTTATGAAGAAGGGAAAGTTAAGTCCAATATATATTGCTCCATTTTCAACTACTAAGAGAATAGAAAAAGAAACGTACCAATTGCAATTGTCGGTGTCTATGGAAGGTATCCACAATATCTTTCATGTGTCAATGCTAAATAAGTGCCTTCGAAATTCAATTCAAATGTAACACAAGACGATGTCAAAGTGCAACCAAGTTTAAGCTACGAGGAGAAATTGGTGCAAATTTTAGATTATAGGATAAAAGAGCTTCGACATAAACAAATCCAACAAGTTAAAATGCTTTGGTAGAATCACTCAAGCAAAGAAGCTACTTGGGAGATAAAAGAGGACATGGAAGCTAAATGTCTAGAGTTATTTTGTTATCTAAATTTTGAGGACAAAATTTTATTAAGAAGGGAAGAAAGTAATATCCAGAAAATCTCTATATGTTCAATGTAAAGAATCGTGTTATATGTTTTGATAATTGAAATGTCTTTGGAGATTGTGATATACGAATTGGATATGTGAAAAATTTTGTTATGTGATGTATTATATTTTGGAATTTTGTGTTATGGCATAAGGAGGAGTGAAGATTCAAAGTGTTATGGGACTTTTGGAGGAGGAAGCGATCATTCAAATGAGGGAATGATCGACCGGTTATATATAGGAATGAAAACAAGAAGCTCTTAGGTGAATAGCCGTCGATTAATATGTTAAGTGGTCAATCGACTTCATTGAAGACTTAAAAATAAGGAATCTGGTGAATGACCGGTTCCTTTACAAATTGTAAAAATTTGGGATTTTTAATCGATCATATGGAGCAAGGTGAAGGATCAGTGTGCTGAAGAAAAATATAGAATTTTCCCTCAGGTTCTTTTGTGGTCGATCATCAGAAGAGCATCGGTTGACTGAAATAATAAAGGTCTCCTAAATTCTCATTGAATGTCGTCTTCTAATTGGAGCCATTGGAGGTGGGAGTCTTTGGGACACGCCTACTAAGCTACACCTCTAGCTTGGAATGAGAGAGGGATAAAAATATAAGGGACTTAGGCTAAACACTTAGGTTTTCAATAAGGAAAAGAAGTTTTTCTCTCTAGAACATCTCTTGAGCTCTTCTCCTCTTCTTTCTTCAAAGGCGAAGGTATGTGGAGATCCTCTGTAATACCCCAAAAAATGTATTTCCCTTTTTGATTATATAATAATTCTGGATAATCTTAAAATATGAATATTGCGTCAAATTATGTAACAGTGAGAGTAAGTTGTACATGGAAAGTAGAGGGTTAATGTAGGGAAATAATCTAAATGTGAAAAACTTAGGAAAAATGGACAAGTGTTGGGTTGCAAACGCCGACGGACACTGCGGACGACATAGGATAGCGTCTGTTTTGAATTTGTACAACTCTGGGACAAATTGGATGACTTACGGACGAAGCGGACAAATAGATTCACGTTCGCAATGAATCTGTACAAATCTAGGACAATTCGGACGACTTGCTAACGAAGAGATTCGCGTCTGCAATGAATCTGTACAAATTTGGGACAATTCGGACAACTTGTGGATGATGCTTGCGGACGAAAAATCGCGTCCATACGACACCTGCGGACGATACTGACAAAGGCTGGGGATGCATTTTCTCGTCCTAAATCGACTTTTGGATGGTGCGGACGATGACTGCGGACGACTCGACTCGTCCGCAATATCGAGAAATTTCGAGAAACCCATTTAAATCCTTTCTCTTTCTTCCAATTTCTTGCAGAAATCAACAAAGTCTTTTTCTCTCTAGCCTATTCCCTATGACTCCCAGTCCCTCCCATCATGATGGAGGGCTATCCACGTGGGATACCTCCATTGGACCAAGTCTTTTTGGTTTGGATAATTGGCAGCTTATCTTCTTCTAGGTTGCAACATTTTCTCCTCTCCATCATCTATATTAGGTAACTTCTTTCCTCTATGTTCCATTTTGAGTCTGAGAACGTGAAAGAGTTGAGTGAGAGGTTGGTGTGTGCAGTGAAGAGTGTTATGAAGTGAAGTGTTGTTGTGAAAAGTCTTATTGGTCATTGATTGAGGCACTGTGGAAGGAGCAAAGGTAAGGAATGTTAAATTGATTTTAGACCTCTGAGTTGGGTTATGTTGATCTTTATGAATTGAATGATGATATTGTCTTGCCTAGGAACCGTTGGAAGATTTCAGAATAGAGGCCTTGTCTTGACTATTGGTTTTTGCTAAAGAACAATAAGGTAAGAATTGGAATTATTTTGGCCTAAGGAGACCGTACATTACGGGTTTTCTTTGTTAGTTAATGATTTCTTGCCTTGTGCTTGAATTTGAAGCATGAAAGTTTGGTTTAATACCTTGCTATTGTTGCTTATTGCTAAAATTGCTGGAAAGCTCAAACCGTCACCATGATGAATACAGGGAATAAATTTGATGAAAGGCATGAAATTAAGAGTTGAAATATTATACTGCTACTTGGATGAAAGGCGCAAAATTGATAGTGGATTTGAATTAAATAAAGAGCAAAATGCATGGAAATCAGTAGTTACTTTATAGTTGATGAATTGAACTGAATTTGGTAGAATGTTTGGAAATGTATACTGTCAATCTTTTAGAATCATGGTCAATATGCATTGTCACTGGTTAGGTTTGCTAGATATCAATGCTGCTGTTGAATGTGTTATATATATAATCTGCTGAACCGTGGGACAAGTAATCGATGTTGAATTCAATGATTCGATCGGCTGTTGTGATGTATAATAAGTTGTTATAGTCGGCTTAATGCTCTGTTAACCGTGTTTAAAGCTGCTAAACTATGAGTTGGATTGGTAGTAAACAGGAAATTCTGAATCTAAGAATCTGTTGGAAAAATGGAAAAAAGTTAAATTCAAATCTCTAATTTGATCTGACCATGTTTACCTTGCTCATGATAGTTGAAAGAGTACTTCCAATACCTGTAATGCATTGTAAAACATTAAATTTAGTCAATAGGATGAAGTGATGATAGTGGTATTGTTTTAAATTTACAAGGTTATATGTTGCTTTTAAATCATGTTGCCTTACAATCTCATGTGAACTAATTGTATTTCTCTCGTGTATCGTACCTTTGGTTTAGTTCGTGGCATTCATGCATCACCCTAGGACTTATGAAATTGTTCACATGCTGTATGTCATCCTAATATACGTAAATAGACGTGTGGGGGTTCGGATGATTGGTGACACTTCCATACAGAAGTAAACTCCCACATAGGGAGAGGTGAGATGAGAGTTAGCTACGTGGAAGCTATGATTCGTCTTTACCCCATTCTGAAATCCCCAAAGTCTTTAATAAAATGACTGGGTATGGCTCGTGGGGACACCCCGATTGGTGTGGTTCCCCATAGGAAACACAGGTTAAGCCACGAGATCAATTGACTTACCTATCACCCCAAACTAACAAATGAGATACGGATCTCCTCTGTAATGCATCGCGTGAACATGCATCATATACATTGCATTTTAAATTCTGATTCTTGCGGGGCATTAGGCTCATTGTTTTTCCCATAATGTAGGTGAATATTATAATGAAGATTTTGTACCAGTGGAAGAGGAGGTGTTCCAAGATGACCCCTCGTGTTATCAACCGGTTTGACATGATGGGTGCGGCTCACATTTTTGGGAAAATATGGGTGTTTTGAAAAAGGGCTATTTTGGTAATTTACTATTATCAGTGGTTTAAATATTATGGACACTGTACTAGAGACTTTGCTATTTGTTGAAAACTTTTGGGATGTTCGTTTTGAAATTCTATTACTTTTCCGCGCTATTTACTCTGATTTTGTTTTCTTCCAAAATAGATTTACTCAAACAATGAATGAATTAAACGAAAAATTTTTAGGACGTACTTTTAAATGAGAAAAATAGTTTTAAATTAACAGGGCGTTACATCCTCTATAGTTTTGTTAAGGATTTTTATGCGCTTATGAAAGCATGATAGAAAGATGAAGGAAAAATGGCTAAAAAGGAGTAAACCAAGTAGGTTAGGTGTTTGATAGTAATTGAATACCTTCCAGAAATTTAGGAGTTAAACCATTTGGACATGTCATTAAGGACATCTTAAGGGAGATTGTATGTCCTGTAATTATTAGGTTTAATTAAAAATTGAAAAAGTTATGAAAGGACAAAGTTAAATGAAATTTGATCAAAACTCTACAATGTATAAGTAGACTATTATGTTTATCTTGAATCATGATGGATGTTTTTTAGTCATGAAGGTGCTATTGTTCAAGAAGACACTTCAAGTGAGGAAATCTTTAAGAACCAAGGTAAGAGATATGCATGTGTTTGACCAATGAAGGTCTACTTCACAAGATATTAGAATGTATTATTTTGCATTGTTGTTTGGTTATTGTTTTGGTAGATTGATAATATTGTTTGATAATGTTGTTGACGTGCTACTTTGGTAATGTTAATGATTGTAATTTAATGATAATCTATTGAATGTATGTTAAAGGTCGAATGGAATGTACACACATCGTGCATCATGGTTTAGGTATGATACAATAATGTTGGCATGCAGATGCATTGCAATGTAATGTAAATGAAATGGACTGAATATACAAAAATAGGAGTTGGAGGTTGGGGGGATCAGCAATGACCCTGTTTAGGTGAAATACATTATGATGTAGCTCATCCCTTGTTGGGATTGAGTGATGGTTCAGCCCAACATGGACCATAGGATGTATCTTTACTCTTGGACCAACAAACTCCAATATCTCGATAGTTATGTGGATATAAATTAAAGGACAAAAAAGATAGGTTCTTTTCTGACATGGATTGCATAGGCATTTAGTTAGCATGAGCATACATTGATAATTTTCATTCGATCTCTTATGGAGCTTTAGGCTCATAGTTCAATCTTGTGATGTAGGTGTGGAATATGATCCAAATGAAGTGCATATAGAGTGATGGAAAAAGAACTGCAGATGAAGGAGTATGGCCATGATGAGCACTTTCATTACCTGACGTATTTTGACCAATGGATTATGACTTGCTAAAAGTGGTTGTAATGTAAATTATATCAAAATTTTTAAAGATTTTTTTTCATGGTTTTAATGTGAAAAATGTGTCTTTTGGAAATATTGTTTGCTTCTGCTATCATTTTCATTTCTCTTCACATGTTTTAAAAAAAAATGATAAATAAGGAATGAAAAGATAAATGTAAAATGGGTCGTTAGAGTTTATGCCCTGATTTTTGGAGGGCTCCTTTTTGGTTTACAAAGAAGGACGTGGTCCAAATGTCACACCATTTGGATGCCTATAGACCGAGTAACATCATTGTCCATTTTGGGCTCTATTCTACCCTTAGGCACCTATTCGGACCAGTAGCAGTCAATCCTCCATAACTCCCATTCCAGAACATATCTTCCTCTATTTTTTGAAAGGTTCCCTATTTACTTACAGAGTATAAAGTGGTCCAAATTATACTTAATTTTGACACGTATGGAGCAAGTCACACTTCTGTAAATTTCAGGACAGATTCTTGCCCTAATAACCGCCCATTAAAAGGGGTTTCCATCTTTCCCTTCTCCAAGGTGCATCAGCTACGGTCCACTAGGGCAATGTAAAAATTACTTTCTCTGGAAGACTAAGCTTCCACAGTGGATGGCTAGGTATCCACAATTGAAGGTTAAATGTCTGCGGAAGAATATTCGATGTTTGATTCCTTTGAAAATAGGGAACAGTCGACCAGAGATTGAAGAGAGGTCGACCAAGAATACAAAAAGTTGCCTAGGTTACACAATTTAAGAAGTGGAAATTTTTATTAATCAACATTAAAAGGTTTATGGGCCAACACTTCATCTTATAAGGATGATAGGCAATATTAACCCCTCTTTTGTCGTGAAAAAGGGGAGGCAAATTGAGAAACATTGTGGGTAGAAGAAGAAGGCTTGGAAAAGTTTTTACTATCTCTCTACTCCTTGAAGATATTGGAGATTAAGGAAACAACCTCATAAATCTTAAGGTAAGGAATTTTTCTATGTGTTTTACCTTCGGGCTACATCATAAGAAACGATTTACATGTTCCCTTGAGGATGTGTTACTTGTGCTAAGAATTAGGTTATGTACATGGTAAAAGTATGTTTGAGGATATGATGATTGTTTTGTGATGGAGGTTAGGATGTGTACTTGATTGGGATGATGACTTGAGGATATGCTTTTGTGAGAGAAAATGGACTCTTTATATAGACAATACTTTAATTTGATGATATGTTGTATTGATGTTAATTGATATGTCATATGTATGTGTTCATGCTCATGCATCATGGTTTTCAAGAGATGATGAAATTTTTTTTACACGTAATGTTTTCATATAAGAAAGATAAAGAACACGATGTGATGTGTCATGGATTCTCTCTATCTAGAATCAAGCACAGAGATTTTCTAACGATAGTTTGAGTGTTTATTTTGTAGGTGTTCAAAGAGGTAAGAGGATGAATTACATTCATCAAGCATCCAAACATTTGTTGGAGTTATTCAAGATCAAGTATAAATGGAAAATGAAGTACAACTTTAGAGGAAGTGTTGGACAATCTAAAACTGCCATCTATCTGACACCCAAGTAGTATTTGGATTATTTGGCTATCTTTAATGTCTTATATCAAAAAGTATGCTTCATGAAGATTGTGGCTGACATCTCATGTAATACCCAGATATCCCGTAGCGGAATTAAGTAAACAATAATTGGGAAATTAATTGGGTGTAATTGGATTATTCAGATAATCATTAAAGATTTATTAGATGGAATTATTAGAAGTGGTTAAGTGAGCTATTTATGGTGATTAAAGTGTTGGATTAATTAAAAGTGAAGAGAGAGAAGAGCAGTGTGTGGTAAAACTAACAATAGTGATCTTGTGTGGATGACGAATGTCCTTTAATTGCGGGATGGACGTCCTTTATAACAATGTGGACACCCTTCAAGGTGGGACGGACGTCCTTCATGGTGGAAAGGAGGTGAACATTTTTATGGAAGGTGGGCATTAGTTATGTACGTGGCGCAACGTCGTTTAAGGCTTGGGGGATGTCCCTTACAGGAAAGTGGACATCCCTTATCTAAGGTGGACATTTTATACATTGGGTTCGACATTGTTTGATGGATGGTGGACGTCCCTGGTCAATGGCGGACGTTTTATACTGGGTGAAAAATATTGTTTGGACAAGGATGGACATCCCTTATAGGAAAATGGACGTCCATCATGGTGAAAAAGAAGACGGTCATTTGTTGGGTTTGACGAACATCCCTAACGGACGAATAAAATGTGAAGGCGACAGACGCCTCTCATCGGTAACGGGCATCCGTTGCAGCGAGGATGACTAGAACACTAAGGTGATGGATGTCCCCACGAGGAATAGATGTCCCTCACGGCAAAGAAATCGACGGACGTCTCTCAATTGTTGACGAACATCTAAAATATGAAGATGATGGACGTCCCTCTTGGTGAAATTGGACATCTTGTATAGCGAGTGTCTTTGGTAGCGATCGATGTGAATGAATGGAAGGGGACTTCGGACAAAAACAGCTGCGGTATGGTTCAGGTCTGGCTGCATGGCTGTCTAGTGTGGGGTGAACCCAGTTCATTTTATCCTTGACGTGATATGCAGCTCCTCTAGCAAGCTTCCCATGTGGTGACTGGGCAATGGACCACCCTCCTTGATTTGAGTGATTATCCATCTGCGTTGCTGTCTCCTCTCTATAGAATTGTGAGAATTGAAAGATAGAGTGTGAGGTCAGTTTGCTCGCGGGTGAAGGTTTTGAGCTTCTGTGGGGGCGACCGAGCATGTTCTCGGAGGAAGGAAGTAGGGAAACTGCTGTGCTCTTGTGTGTTCTTCATGGTAAAGGTAATCCTTGATGTTTGTTTTGTATAATTTGATTATATCCCTTGTTGTATATTGTTCTGCATCTTGTGAAGTTATGGGTCATAGTCTTACGGTGATAGTTACTTCAATGTTAATGAGTTAGAATTAATTTATGCAGAGGAATGAGTTTGTCTCTGCTTAGGATTATTCAAATTGGTTGGAAACATTATCTGTTACATTGCTAGTTTGAGAAACCTTACTCTGTTAATGGCTTTGGAATGCTATTATGTTATGGGTTATGGCTTACAGGTCTTCATGAATGGTTGTTGAGGAATTAAAGATTTACGTTATCGAATTATTAAAAGACATAAACTGTGAAAATGAGATTTATAATTAGTAATTATTAATGATTAAATGTTATAAATTGTGAAGGTACTAAAAGAGAAGAAAAGGATAACGAATAAATATTGAATGCTTTAAGGTATCGAGGTAAGTGATATGTGTGTGCTTTAGTTCTTAGGGTCGTACATCGCAAGAATAAGATATGCACGTTTCATTGCTTACTGCTTTATGATCATGTCTACAATTTTAACTGTCTTAATAGCACGTCTACAACTTTACGAGCATGTTTATTTTATTGAAAGCATGTCTAGAATATTAATTGCATGTCTAATGTTTTATGAAGCATGATCTACGAATCGTATGTTGATTGTGTTATTAGATTCTCTTAATTATAGGATAGAGGTTACATGTATTCACGAGCATCATGCATCACAATTTTCAAAGTCTACAATAATGATTTTCATGCATGGTTTTGAAAAGGAAACGGAAAATGAAAAGAAAGTACGAATGGGAAACGGAAAATGAAAAGAAAAGAAAAGAAAAGTAAAGAAAAGAAAAGGAAAGAAAAAAGAAAAGAATAGCATTGTGATGCATGACCCGAACGTGAAAGAAAAGGAAAGACAAAAGAAAAGAAAAGTAAAAAAAAGAATATGAAAAGAGAAACGGATACGGATACGGGAACGTAAATGGAAACAGATACAAAAGCTATACAAACATAGATACCAAAATGAAAATGGGAACAAAAACGGAAACAAAAACGGAAACGAAAATGGAAATGAGTTTTCAGAAATTGAAACAGATACAGATATGGATACGGATACGGATACAAAAATAGGCACGATAACAGATACAGAAATGCGTATGATCACGAATACCAAAATGGATACAGAAATAAGAATGGAAAGTACGTAAGCGAGAAAAGATAAAAGATAAAAGAAAGAAAACGAAAAGAGAAACTTCATATGTTTTAAAATGGCAAAGCATGTGCATCTAGCATATTAGGTTTTATCACTTACTGAGCGTTAGGCTCATAGTTTATGACTTGTGATGTAGGTACAAACATGAGAGAAAATGACGAACGGAGTAAGGAGCAGTCGATGAAGGATTTGCACTGGCGAGTCTTATGGCTGACTAGGCTAATGGATTAAAGAGAAAAGAGTTTTGTAAATTTCATGTAAATAGTTTATTTATTTAAATGAATCGTTTATGCTTCCGCTACGTTTTGAGAAAAAAGATTATATAAATAAAATCTTCCACTGTTAATAAAGATTTAAGTAAATAAGTTTTAAGTAAGATGTTTTAACGATTGAGTTTTTAAGAAAAGAAATCTAATTTCAACTTAAAAGGTTTTAAAGAAAGACTTCGGCTAATGTTTTATCAAAGTTTTAAATTTAACGCATTTTTAAAAGGTAAGAGAAAATCTGGGTCATCACATCTCAAGCTTTCTAGAAGGAGGTCTTGCATTAACATTGGAGTTTATTTTCTAAGCCAAAAGATCCATGAATTGAAAGCTTTGTTTTCTATTAAAAAGCCCAATCTCACTTACTTGGAATTCAAGCCCAATTTTATTTGAAGACGAGTCTTGAAGAATGATCCATTAGATCATTGATGCATGCAAGATTTAATAACTTATTGATGCTTTATTTTATGTTAAGTTTAATAATCAATTATTGGTGTCATTTGGTTAGGGCTTGTTCTAGCCGAGCATGTGTCTTTGTGAGACCATTTTTTGTGTTTATTGCTTTAGGACATGTTTGTCATTTTTGTTTAGGGCAGTCCTAATTTGACGAGTATATAAGCCCCCTTTATGGCTTGTCTGAACACATAATACATTCTGCTAAAACTGCACATTTTCAAAGGTTTTGGAGTTCCCTCCATTTTTCAGCCATCTCACTTGTTGTTCAACTGATCAGATTTTGGTGTCAACATTGGTCTCACCAATTTTCTTGTATGTTTTAAGTGATTCCTCTTAGTGCTACTGTAACACCTCTTTTTATAAACCTTAATTTCATAGCAAAATTCTTGCTACAATTTTTTTTTTTATCCTTTTATAAAATAACCATCATAATTAAACTTGATTTAAATACCATTTCGAATAAAACCATGCCTACAAATCTTTGCAGCATAAAGATTTGGAATAAAACAATATTTCTTGCCAAAATCAAGTTTAAAAGTCCTTTATAATAGTTAGAATAATCCACTACTTAAATAAAGAAATAGAGTACCAAAACAAATTGAAACAACCAGATATATCTTATAAAATCCCTTGATTAATCTTTTCATTTAAAATCCATTAACTCAAGGTCCAATGGACCCAACGACCTGCAAGTCTTCATCATGGCGAGCTTCCTCAACGAGAACTTTGCATTTTCCATTTCATTCGTAATATCCATACCTACAATGCAAGGTTCATCTATAAGTCTACGATTTAGCAAGAAATGCATGTGACCGTGAACATGACATGTCGTGACATTAGTTTTTCTTTCTTTTTCTTGTTCTTTTCTTTATTTCTCTTCTCCAGTATGAGTAGGCACAACTGTGGGCACACATCATGACTCTCCTCTCTGTGGGAGGTCTCCTCTCATGTGGGAGACAGACATCCTCTCTGTGGGAGTCCTCCATTAACTAGCAAGCCATTTAAGGTATGACAAACTAGCAACCCTCTTTGTCAATCAGCCTTAACCTCATCATAGCAAGCTCATGGGCTAATGCCTCACTGGTCCTCTCTTGTGGGACAACTAGTCCTCCTTACCCATTTACATACACTTTATCACCTTTTATCTTTCTTAGATGCAAACTCATGCATGAACATTCATAAAAATCCCACATATCGTATCCTCATCAATTGACCAAAAGAACTGTAACAACTCGGTTTTCCTTTCTTAAAACGTGGCATTTCTAAAAGAGATTTATCTTTGGAAATTACTTAAAATTAAAAAATTTTCGTAGCGGAAGACTTTTCATTCATAAAACCCTTTAAAAGATAGGAAATAAAATTTTTTTCTTAAAAGCCTTTACAACTTGCAAAATTCCTTTTATAAATCATAGTAGAAGACTCTTATGAATAAAACAAAATATTTAGAAATACAATAAATAAAGCTTTACAAAACTTGTCTTCACTTAAAATCCTTTTAAGTTTTAAATCCTTTATCCTACCCAGCCACCAAATCTGCAACGGACAAATGCTCTGTCAACTACTCAAAGCCTTGACACCACGCACATACAATACAAGACTTAAACAATGAGCCTAAGGCTCAGTAAGCTATATAAAATATGAAATGCACATGCTATGCAGCTTTTAAAATTCGTATGCACTTTTCTATTTTTGTTTTCTTTTATCTTTTACATATTAGTTCCTTTTCTGTTTTCGTGCACATCAATGCACCTAGTCCCGACATCGATTGAGGACCCGCAACCCACTAAGTGATAAAGGCTTGACGTCGATCGGACCGCCTGATAGCAATTGTGCACATCAATGCACAATGACTCCACATCCGATGCAAGCAGCTCCGACATTAATCGATAGCTTTGCTAGCGGTTGTACGTATAAATGTACAACAATCGGCTCCAACATCAATTGAAGCGCACTAGTGGTAGTGCACATAAACACTTAAACGGCCTTATCATCACACCCATGCCTTGGCCAGCTCGACATCAATCGAGAACCAACTAACAAGCTAACATTTCTTATCATCTTGTGGCACCCACCTAAGACGGCCATCCCATGGCACACACCTAAGGTGGCCAACTCAAGAACTCACGTTTATTTACACTTAATATCTATTTCCATTTTACTCTCAATGATAAAATAGATATTCCTACAGCCCAAATGAAGGTTGTTCGCTTCGGGTGATCAGCCCTCGAGAACACCGTACACTTATTATGTATGAGCATCCATTATTCTATTTTCGTTACAATTTAAAAACCATGATGCGTGAATGCTGGTGAATGCATACAGTTCTATATCCTCAATTTAAACCTCAAAGCATGATCAATATCTATCATATCACCAATAAAGTCCTCAGACAATGATCAATATCAAAATTCTTAACTTAAAGAACCTAATTCTAATAAACACAACACCAAGCAACAAGCAACAATACATCATTAATCAACAGTTATATCATAACCTAATCATCTAATAAATAGAAGCAGCATACAAATCCTAACTCTTACGATGTAGGCCTTTCAGCAAAACACAAGCAATATCACTTACCTAGCGGTCTTCACTGCAAATCCAATGTTTATGCTTATTTTCCAAACTATTCGTACCTTTAAGTTAACAAATATACTTATTAATAACCTCATATTATTATCCTTATTTTTATAGTTCTTTGACTTTAACAACTTTGATACCATTTTTTCTCATTATCAAGATAATAATCCGGCAGTAGAACAAGCAACCTTTAGCATCAGGAAACTAACACACAAAACATACTTAATTCCTCAACCTTTTCAGCTAACAGAGAATGAAACATAATTATCCTAACATGCTTCCACATTACTAGCTTCCAATACTGTGAATACCCTTGGAGGACAACAACTTCACTCAACCGAACAATATTCCACCTAACCGTAATTTACATAGGATATATCAACATTTCCACATGGTCTCCAACTATACAATTTATCAAAGAAATAAACTAACAAAGAATGACTTCACTGCTTCAACCCCAAATAACAAAATTAATTCAATATCTAGGAAGCATCACTAAGCTTAACCAAATAGAGGAGAGCATCAGGTAAATTTAGCAATACATTTAAGAAAACCAAATCTTCAACAATGGCTCCATGATGTGTCCCGGAAACCTATGATCCACTCACTAGCCAAGAGGCCCATTGATTTGCTAACAATTTCTTATTTTGTAGGTCATAACAAATTATGGGACTTTACAAAGGATATATCACTCGAAGATAAAGGAGTTCCATTTCACGTCCTCACATGGAACCATGCAACGTCAAACGAGTAACCCGGTAATTTCCCGCCTTGGAGATTCCATAATAATTCAAAGATTCAAAGAACATTCGTGGCTTGTTGCTTCCATTTTAATGATCTAGATATTAGACTATGTTTGGGATTTTTATTTTGGCAACTTTTGTTTTGTTTTATTGGTTTGTTTTGAGGGGTGCTCGGTTTGCATGCAAACTGAACCCTCATGCCAAATTGTGTACATCAAGGGCATTTTTCTCTTTTGATCTTTTCTAGGACACTTGAGAGTATTTAGCACTCCTAATGATAGAAGAGGGCAGTTTTAAAGAAAAGAAAACCTAGCTCTCTAAAGTTGGTGTGAAGAACCCGTGGGAGCTCCCTCCACTCGGTCGATTCATCCTCTCAAATCAAATCACCTTTTCTTGCTGATTCTTTGGTGAGTTGATTCTTGCTTTCTCTTCCAATCCCTCCTTTTCGTGTGGTGGTCCATTGTGGTGTGGAGATAGAAGAACCAGCATCCCCATTGGAGAGTGTCTTCCTCTTTGGTTGGCCGAACAAGTTGCCCCCTCTATTGTTGGAGGTGTGTGGACTCCTTGGATTTTATTTCTTTTCTTGTATCAAATATTGAAAGAGGATCTAATATTTTTGAAGATATTGATGTTGATTGTGAATTGCAAGTGTTAAAGGGTGTTTTGGAAATGATCTATTTTAGCCGAGAATCTGTTTGGTTGTGTTGTAGATTCTGACTCTATTTTGTGTCATTGATTTGATCTGTTTGTATTCATTGAATAGTGCCCAAATTTGGCAGACTTAATTTTGACATTGTTGTGTACTTCTCCACCAAATTTGGTATTAAAAGGATGTATGCTCATTGAGATTTTGTTGATTGATTCTAGGTCGCCAGAAACCCTAATCTGAGGGTTATATTTATCCAATCATAACTCGGATTGTTGTTGAATAGCTTAGCTGATTGCATTATTGGCACTCATTGAGTTTTGGACTACATCACTCCAGCAGTAATACCCAAACATACAGAACAAAATTCAAAAAACAGAGCATAACGTCCATCAATCTTTCATCCTCTACTTTTCACGCATTATTCTCATCACTTAAACAGAGAGCATAATACAAATCAATCCAATAATTTACCAATACAGTAATTAGACAAAGAGAAATCATCACAATCCTTATGCATATCATCTGAAGAAGTAAAGAACAAGGAAGAGAATTGATTACCTAAAAAATCGAAAAAACAGAGAACTCTACCTTCTCCTTCTTCTTCTTCCAGAAGCTCTTTCCTTCCATTGCTCCTATCTTCTTCTTCTTCTTCTTTTCCTTTGTTTCTCTTTCTCTCTTAGTGCTCACTTGGCCACTCACTAAAATCTCATAACAATATAACTCTCCCAACAACTCACTCTTTTCTCTTGGTCTCTCTCTCTCTCTCTCTCTTTCTCTCTTCTCTAGAACCTCTCGGCCTTCTTTCTTTCTTCTCCTTTCTCTCTATTTCTTTTCTCTACACTTCCCATTGTTTCTCTTTTTGGCTCTTAGTTTTCCAGAGAGCTTTCTCCTTCTCTCTGTCACTTTTATCGTCTCACTTTCCCTTGGTCTTCTCCTCTTCTTTGTCTCTCACGGCTCTCTTTCTCTCTTCCTCTCTTCTCCTTTCCCTTTTCTCTCTTTTGTCTTTCTCCACGGTTCACAGTTTTCTCCAAAAGGGTTTCCTTCTCTTCTCTTCCTTTCTATTTATATCTTCCCAGCATCTTCCCACGCACACTTCATATAATACCCAAAATCTCACCTAACCCCTCTTATGAACTACCATCTGTAAAGGAGGACACGTGGAGGAATAACAAAAAATACAATTCTCGGGATTTTGCATTTTCCCTCGGGTTTAGTTCAGCACGTCGATCCTATGATCGATTGGGACAACATGAAATTGACTTCAGGAAATTCACGTGGGATCGAATAGTCCAACGTTGAATCTTGATTTTCGAAAACCTACAGTGAGACCAGTCAATCAATGCCTTCATCCTAGTCTCTACAACATTTCTTCACCATGCCCAACCAGTTGATCCACTACTTGACCCCTTCCATGTCGCCACTCCTTTAACACCACTACCATATAATTTACCTCTGTATTTCTCAGTTAACCCCTTTCTCGTCTGTAGTAATTCAACAATCTCTTAAGTAATAATCCACCAATTACAAACTAATTACTATAATTACCCAACACAACTCTAAATATTCTAATTGTTCTCCAATATTAACATTATCATCCCAAGCTTACGATAATATGAAATTTGGGGTATTACATTCCATAATAAAATCATTCCAAAATCTCCAACAATTCACAATTATTATTATATTTAATCTAAGTTTAATTGCAGGTATTACAAGAACAATGTGCAATATTTTAACAATAACATCCACAAATCTTGTGATGCCCCTTTTTATAAATCATATTTTCTTGAAATATTGCCATATATTTTTTTTCTTCTAAAATAACCATAATCATTAAACTTGTCATTTAAACACCATTTGGGATAAAACCATACTTATGAATCTTTATAGTGGAAGACTTTATCAATGAAAATATATTTCTTGCTAGAAAACTCAAGTTTTAAAAGTCCTTTACAAAATAAATAATAAACCTCTACTTAGGATAAAGAATCAGAATATAAAATAAAATTGACATAAAACTGTTTTCAAAAGTGGGTTGACACACTTAACCTGTAAACCGTGATCCACATACCCAACAACAACCAAGACTTCACCATGGCAGACTTCCTCAACGTGAACTTCACATTTTCCTTTTCATTTGTAATATCCATACCTATAATGCAAGGTTTATCTGTAAGTCTAAGACTTAGCAAATAATGAATGTGACCATGAACATGGCATGTCGTGACATAAATTTCATCTTCTATTTCTTTCTTTTCTTTATTTTCTTTCCTTTCTTTCTTTTCTCGAGTATGAGTAGGCATGGCGGTGGGCACACACCATGACCTTCCTCAATGTGGGAGGTCTCCTCTCATGTAGGAGACAAACATCCTCTCTTGTGGGAGTCCTCCATTAACTGCCATAGCACGTAAGGCATTACGTTCTAGCAACCCTCTATGCTAGCCAACCTTAACCTCATCGCAGCAAGCTAACGGGATAATGTCTCACCGGTCCTCTTCTATGGGATAGCATGTCCTCTTTATCCATTTACGAACATTTTATCATCTTTTATCTTTCTTAAATGCAGACTCATGAATGAACATCCATAAAAATGCCACAGATCACATCCTCATCACTTGAGCATCAATAAAGTGTGCAATATTTAAACAAACATCAACAACAGATCCTTGAGTGCATTTTTCATAAAAAACAAATAATTATAAAATAAAGCCATAACTCAATAAACATAAAAATAAACAAGTGAATAAGGCATCATATCCTTGAAAATCCTTCAGAAAATAGTAAACAACACATCCTCAGAAAAATGGACATTAAACCATAATCAAACCATCAAGTCCTTGAGGGTTTCTAAATGATAGTATCAAGACAGAACCCCAAAATAGCTTTCATCACAATAAACAAGGATTCATATTCGCTTCTTACTACGCATAAAAATAAACCAAACACAATAGTTGCATATCCTCAAGCTTCCTTTCGTAAAATAGTAACAAAACAAAGACAAGTCCTCGGTTCATTAAGCATAAAATACAGAGCAAGTAAGTCAACGAATCCTCAGGTCATCAGTAAAGAAACAGTGAACATAAAATACACCCAATCAACAATAGAATACAAATCCTCAAGAGTTATCATCAAAAGCAATAATAGACTAAGCGAACCTAGCAACTTGCACTGTAGGCCAAGAGGCCAAAACACATGCAGCATCACTTACAGTAAGTTTAAGTGGAGAAACTGTCTAGCCAATGGAGAACACCCTTCCCATAGTTCGTCTTTCCACAGCAACCTCCATCTCCAAGCTAGAGCTGCGGACAGCATGCCTTCGCTAACTCTCGCTAAGACTGCTCTGCCTCTTTTCAGACAAAACTATCATAGCCACTCAAAATCAGCCCTTCTTAATCTTTGCCCAAAATCTTACTTTTATGCTCACAGGTTAGGGCAGGGAGTTCATCATTTGGAGAAGCATTTTGATGCACCACAAAAACCCGAGTACTCGACCCCAAGCCAAGGAGATCCTTAATCTACTAATGATCTATTATTTTACAGGTTGCATCACATTAGAGGGATGTAAAGAGAAGCTTAACCATGAAGATAAGGAAAGGCCACAACATTCTTCTCACTTGGTGTGCCCTTGCACACACCCAGTTAGCTAGTTCACCCGAGGCAATTTTGAGGACCATTCTACCAAGGCTCAAAGACGATCACAAGAAGAAGTTATGTCCTCCAATAGTTTGAGATGTTTAATTACTTTATATTTTGCTGGAATATTGTGGATTGGATGTGTTTTGGGTTGTTTTGTTGGTTGTTTTAATTTCAGACATTTTGGTGGTCGTCTAGTGTGCTAGTCGAGCACTCATGCCAAGTTTGTTCCCATTAGGGTTATTTTTGTAATATTGGTTTTAGGGCTTTGTCTTAAGGATGTATTTAACCTTCCTTAGGGCTATCCTAAACCCTAATTTGAATTTGATTAAGCTGCAGCAAACTCGTTTTGGAGGTTCCCTCTCAAAACCAATCGGTTGGGAAGTCTAGGTCTAATCTGCGACTTAACACCAAAAAACTCTTCTCTCATAGTTCTTGTTCGATCTTGGAGAGAAGTTGATAGGTTCGAAGTCTCCAAAATTGACAATCCAAGGAAATTGAAATCGGCCGATGCACAAACCCAAACACTGAAATTAGAATGAGTAGAACTCGACTTGCATACGGATTCTGGACTTCAAATTTACAGGTCATTCAAATCCAAGGCACACACAGAGTTGTGCGTTGAAGAAATCGTTGCTCAGAATTAGGGTTTCAACAAAAATAGTTTGCGGCAATCTTGGAACAACTAAGATGTCGACTCCAAATCACCAAACATCACTCAAAACTTCACACAAACAGAATAGTAATGAACCTAGATTGAAAATACAGCAAGAACCTTCAATGAGAATGAATATAACTCGAAGCATCAAGCTGGTCTGCAAGCCCTCACTCAGCTGAGGGGTGCGACTAGTTCGGGTCACTCAAAGAGTACCTCTTCAACTTGGGTTTTTTGTGATCTTCTAACTCCACATACCAAGGACAACTCCAAGAGAAGCTACTAGAAGAGCTAGTGAAAATCTTCCCCTCCTAGATCGCGCAAGAACAAAGAGGAAGACTGTGAAGATGGAGGGTGTGCCGTGAAGCAAATCAGGCCACCAATTGTACTAGAGAGAAATCTCTAAAACAAGACGCAATTTTGATTAAGGGTTTCAAAAGTGTCTTTAGGGTTTCATTAGCGGAGGCTAAATACATCTCTAATGAGCATAAAAAGAAAATTTCATAAACGCCCTTGAGTTCACAAAAATTGTGCATGAGGGCTTGGCTAACATGCTAGCCGAGCACCTCAATTCAAAGTAAATCAAAACAACCTAAAACCCATCAAATATAATCCATCCAGCAACCAATAATCCATTATCATCTAAAGTAATATATCAACGTGGAAATTCAACATAAATCCTTCTAATTGACCTTGTTGGAATCGGCCAAAGTGAGCTCCTTAAATTCGTGGGAATGTTGATCTAGCGGAGTTGAAGTTGAAAGACTCCAAGTGAGAACATGTCAAGGAGCATCCTTATCTTCATGTGAGGGTTCCTCCTCAAGCACCATGATCTTAGTTTTCCTACAAAATAATAACTCGTTAAATAAGCAATGAGCCTCTTGGCTTCGGGATGTGTGATAGGACCTTGGGGCACATCAAAAGACCTTAAGCTAAGTCTTTCAACATCTTTTGTTTGAGGTTTTCATTGTGCATGGAGAATTAGAAGACTGAAAGAAACAAGTTGGAGTGATCTCTTTGAAGGGATTCATCAAAGCCGCTATTTTTTGGTTGCTTAGAGGTTAGCGGACCAGCTTGAAGTGTTCCATTTTTTTCTTCTTTCTAAATTTTGATTGTGCTTCTGTTTTGGATGCTTGATTTTTTTTTTATTCTCTAGAAGTTGTTGAAACGATTGAGATTGGTTGTTGATTGGAATCGAATTGAGGATTTTGTGCCACTAATATTGAAAAGACTCGAAAACTGTTATTTTTAGCCTATTCTGAGCAGCTTCTTGTAAATGGCATAACTCCATACTTGTTATGAATTCAACTGTGATTTTTGGTGGAGACCTATCTCTCTATTATTTCAGCACACCCTCCAAACTTGGTAGTAATTGAACGTCCGTAGTGATAGTTAAGGCATATTCAATTTGGTTGTCCGAAATTGTAAATTACAATCACCCTTTCAGACAGTGGAGTATCTTTAGCATAACTTCCGAATCTTTGTGATTTTTGTTGTGATTTTTGGTGGTGCATTGTTACTCTATTAATTTGATGTGCCCTCCAAATTTGACGGCAATTGGTTTCCTGAATCAAAAATTATTGAACCTTCAATTTGGGTGTCAGATTCTATTTCTCCTTTGCACCCTTTTGGGCAGTGCGGTTTCTCCAGTATAACTCCTGAGTCTTTGTGATTTTGAGTATGAATTTTGGTGGAGCATTTATTCTTTGTTATTTTCATGACTCTAAATTTGGTCTTAATTGGATCTCTGATTCAAAAGTTACAGTCTTCCTAAATTGGGTATTCAATTTTGCCAAAGGACACTAGCCAGCTATCTCCATTGTTGTCTCCTTCGCACCCCGTGGTGCATCACATTTCCTTCCTAGGATAAGTACGCTTCCGCTAAACTCGAGTCTTTTCTCACAATCCAAGTCTAAATAGTGTCGTTTCTGTAATGACCCGTAACTTCTTTCCTTTGAAAACGTGTAAAAATTTAAAAACTTTTTTTTTATAAATACAACGGAAGACTTTTCGTTATAAAAATCATTTTTCTTAAAACCTTTTGGAAAACATAGCGGAAGCATAAAACAAATCATTTAAAATACAATAAATAAACCTTTTACTTTATCTTTACAAAAGTCTTTTCTCTTTTAAATCCTTTAGTCTAGCTAGCCACAATATCTGCATGTGCAAATTCTTCATCAACTACTCCTTAAGCTACTCTCCTGATCTCGTACATACCTACATCAATAAGACTTAAACTAATGAGCCTAACGCTCAGTAAGTGATATAAAATAAATATACAATGCAACATGTCATGCTCTTTTTACAAAACATTTTCTCATTTAGTTCATTTTTCCCTTTTACTAATTTTTCTGATTCTGTTTCCAAATCCATTTCCATTTTTGTTTCCTTGACTTTACTTTACTGTTCTGCCTTTGGTATTCAACTCAAGCCTCAAACAATGGGAACCACTCCACCCAAAGCATCTAACCATGGGGACCACGTCCACTAAGACTCTATTTATGAGTTTGAGTTTAAGAACAAAGCCTTAACTGTCTAACATTGGAATGCCACTCAACCATTGGGGGACAAATCCACCGAAAGCCTTTATACATGGAGACCACGTCCACCAAGCCTCTATTTATGAGTTACATGCCAAAGCCTCAACTAGTTAGTATTGGAACACAACTCAACCTTTGGCGGACTAATCTACCAAAGCCTCTATACAAGGGGACCACGTCCACCAAGCCTCTATATATGAGTTACGTTCCAATGCCTCTAACCATGGGGGAACAATCCGCCAAGCCTCAATGTATACATTAACTTCTCAATTTCCTTTATCTTTTTCTTTACTTTACTTTACCATTTATCATTTAATATTTGTTCCGTTTTCCTTTCAAAACCATGCATGAAAATCTATTTTCTTATCGTTTTGAAAACCATGATGCATGATGCTTATGAATGCATACAGTATCTATCTCCTCTATGTAGGCCTAAAAAAATGTTTAATCTCATTATCACTATCTTTAACTCAAAACTAATAAACATGCAGCAAGTATCAATACAATCATCGATCAATAGTTATATCAACTTTCTCAACGTAAAGAACCTAATTCTAATAAACACAGTCAGTATACAGTAGACAAATCCTAACTATTGCGATGTAGGCCTTTCGACAAAACACAGGCAATATCACTTATCTGCAGTCTTCAATGCAATTATGTCCTTCGTCTTAGTACCTTCTAAACCATTAAATAGACTATCATCAAAATCACAAATTAATAACTTCACTTCTACCATTCATTATCCATAATGATTTCTAAATAATAAGTGATTAAGCAACAAACCAAAAACCCCGACAAGGTTTATATTCAATACCCAAGACTCAAAACATAAATCCAATCAACAAAGCATATCACTATTCCTCAACGTCCAACAACAACATCTAACTGGGTTTATTCATTAATATTGTAACATCTCGCGTTTTCCAAAACTTTTCCTTTCAAAATTTTTCCTTTAATTTATTTAAAATTCACGGGAGGAAAAACAGTTCAGAGTAATAAAGCGGAAATAAATAAACAATTGAAACATATTGTAAATAAAAATCTGTACTTTTAATAAAAAGTTCATTTTATTTCTAAAGATAAAATATTAACTAAACAGATTGACAATTTTAAAATCTCAATTTATCTTCTGTGAGCCATAACCCTTCAGGTCGATTCAGTTGGGTAACTCAAGTCCTCAATCGGTAATGCCTCCTCCTCTACTCTAGAAATGCTAACCTCCTAACAATCACCTACACCACAAGCAAACTGTGATCCTAAGGCCTAGCAAGAAATGAGGATGCAATATGATATATGTCTGTAACTGATTATGTCATAATAGAATTCACCCAAACTGTTCTTTACTCACTGTTACGTATATTAACTCATGCATTGAGCTGAGACATTGGAGGTTCCTGGCAGGGAGAGTGGCTGCTAGTCGGTATCTAACACCCTAGAGTAGACAGGTTCTCATGACCATACAAGGGAAAGGTAAAATATCTCGAGTCTACTGGTTCAATCCGAATCACCTCCCCAACCTCCAATTCCCTTTCTTTCTTTTCTTTTATCCATTTTCTCCTCATAACATGAATACCATCCCATTCGTGGTATTTCCTAATGTTTCTATTATCATGATGCATGTCAATGCAATACTAAATTACCACAAAGAATAATTTAATCCAACTATCAAAAATTCACAAGTCTATACCACCAAGAAGTTCCAGAATAAAAATAGAAATAAACGACGGTAATTAAACGCGGAAATGACAGCAAGTAAAAGATATTATGCAAAAATTAACCAAAATATCAAGGAACTAATAGAGAATACAAATAATGGAATACATGTTCAGAATGATAGAAATAATTGTAAAACAGCAGCGAATCTTAACAGTGAATAATAGCAATTAAAATAAGTAACATGCTTTTCGATTCAACAGAAATTAATAGTGTACAACAGCGAACTAATAACAACATAAAACAGTTTATTATGCTTTGAAATATGACTAGAAGTATAGAAAACAATACGTGTAATTAATCACAGACTTCAAACCAGAGATTAGCATGAAACTAATACGAGCAACATGACAATCATCACAATTATAGATCCAAAAGTTCCCTCACAATTATAGATTCAACAGTTCACTTATAGCAGTTGATAAGAACAACGGAATCATAATCATTAGTAGAACAACAAATTCTTGAGATTAATGATAGCAGTTTAATATCTCCATAATTCAAGATTTAACCATTCACATGTAGCATTTGAAAGAATAATAGAATCATAAACTAATAGAATAATAGAATTATAAGCACTAGAAGAACAACAGAATCATGAAATAATAGTAGTAGCATGATATTTCTACAATTAGAGATCCGATAGTTTACTTATGGTATTGGAAATCAACAGAATTGTAAGCATAACTTATCAGTAGTAAGTGATATCCTAAGAATCAAGGATCCAACAAGGAAAACTAGAAGAATATAATATTAAACTGTCAATAGCTGATACCTTCACAATTAAAGATTTAACAGTCTATATATAACACTAAAAGAATAGCAATATGATATCCTTACTATTTTAAAGTCCAACAGGGAAGAACATAATCATAAGATTAATTAACAGAGGCGACATGATGATATTTATTATCAACAGAACACTCTTCAAGGTATTTTATCTGTCACGGATCATCATAGCATGATAATTAAACTAATCAGAGAATTATTATCACTGATTTTTGGAATCTAAATAACCGAGAGCAATCAACAAATACATAGAACATGGCATTAAAACTTATGGAATCCAATTAACCGAGAACAATCAACAATTTATAGAACAAGACATTATCAGTTTCTGAAATTTAATTAATAGGGAACAATCACATGAAGATCTATAGGCAAAATTGAAACTCATAAAATCCAACAACAATCGACAGAATTGAACTCATGTAATCAAATAATAATCAGCATAATTGAATCCTATACTTGTGGTGTAGGGCCTCCACTAGCCAAGACTTTACCTCAATTTCTTACCTTCTAATTAGCAGTTGTCGAGAATCAAAGTATTAGGGAACAACACAGCAGCAGGCAATCCACTTCTAGCAGTGATTTTGGCTCACCAACGCATCCAAACACAATCGAATTGCCCATTCACTCACCCTCGCACGACGACCGCGAGTTCTCCTCCACTCTCACTGTAATTCCCAAAAATACTTTTCCCTTTTTGATGATATAATAATTTTGGATGATCTTAATATATGAATATTGCGTCACATTATGCAATGGAAAGCGTAAGTTGTGCATGAAAAGTAGAGGGTTAAAGTTAGAAAATGACCTAAATGGGAAAAACTTAGAAAAAATGCATAAGTGTTGGATTGTGAATGCCGATGGACGATGCGGATGACGGCGGACGAGGAAGAATGGTGTCTGAATGAATTTGTCCTAAACTCTGGGAAAATTTGGACGATGTGGATGACGGCGGACAAGGAAGAATTGCGTCCGACTGAATCTGTCATAAACTCTGGGACAATTCGGACGATGCAGACAATACATGCAGACATCATGTTGCATCTGTAAGGCACCTGTGGATGGTAAGGACAAAGGCTGAGGACGCATTTTCTTGTCCCAAATTGACCTTCGGACGAGTACTGCGGACGACTCGACTCGTCCGCAACATCGGGAAATTTTGAGAAACCCATTTTAAAATTGTCCCTCTCTTTCGATTTCTTGTTGAAATCAATAAGGAATCCCCTCCAGTCTACTCCCTACGATGTCCAGCTCGTTTCTGAGATTGTGGAAGCTTTTCCACCTAGAGCCCTCCAATTGGACCACTTCTTGATTCGAGCAACTTGCAGCCCTTATCCCTTCCCTGCCAGCTTCTCTCTCTCCATCTCATCTATATGAGGTAAGGGTTCCCCTGTATACTCTGGTTTGACAATTTGAGGTGTGAGGAGTCACCTTCCTGAGAAGTGAAGTTGTGAACTGCTGTGAATTACTTAGGATTGGATTTTTCACGATGAAGATTCCAGGGTAAGGTTTGAATTTGGAATTCATGATTTAGGCCTAATTGGGATCTTCTACTATTAAGGGTACATTGATTTGGAGTGTGAGATTTAAATTCTAATGTCATTCTTGTTTAGGAACTGTTGGGAGTTTGGGAAACTTTGGAAAGACATTGTTGTTGTATTGTTGATTTCACCACTGTTACATCATGTTAAACTGCAGGAGAGCTTGAGGTAATAATTGGAATATTGTCTTGGCCAAAGGAAGGCCCTACATTACGGGTTTGAATGATTTGCTGTGAACTATTTTGTGTGTGAATTGAATCTGTTGTTTCTAGTTCTTCTGTCAATACTTGGCTAATGAAATTATTTGCTTCTATTTGTTCTGTCAACAATTGGATTTTGTGTTAACCTGTGTATTAGAAACAAATGATATTTAGTGCAATATAACAACCTTGATTGGGCTGCTAGTTGTTAGAGATTTACGCCAATATGTTTGTAATTGAGTAAATAACATGAATTGCTATCAACCATGAGTAGAGGACAAATCTTAGTACATAGAAGCATGGATAGTGGGACTGTGATATGGTTGATTTCCTGTTTGGATTTGACCTAGAAGCCTTGGAATTCTGTCGCCCATGGATTGTAAACTGAAGATTGTAGATTTGAACATTTTAAACTATTCGTATGCTTACAATCAGTGTCCTTAGACTCAGAGTAGGTTCAGTAATTATATATTAAATGTGGAGATCAAATGGGACAGTTGAAGTAAAGATAAGTTGAACTTTAAACTTAAGTTGATTTGATCGTGTTCACCTTGTTAGTAAATAATGTTCGAAAACTTGTAATGCCTTACCATCACTAAAGTCAGTTAATAAAATGGAATGGCATCAATTGTGCTATCTTTGAATAAAAATTTCATATGTCAATTTAAATTGTGATGCTTACAGTTCTATGAGTTATACTGCAATAATTATATGGCTATTATGCTTTGTTCCCTTGTTTTAATTTATGGCATTCATGCATCATCCTAGGATTTATGAATCTGTTACATATTGTATGTCATACCTAATATATGTAAATAGTCGTGTGGGAGTTCGGGTGATGGTTGACACTACCATACGGTATTATTCCTCCCACGTAGGGAGCGGTAGGTTTAGAGTTGGCTACGTGGAAGCTAGGTTCACTTTTACCCCGTTCTGAAACCCTCAACGTCTTTAACAAAAGTGAGGATACCGGCATGTGGAACACCCCCGATGGATATATCTCCCCATCGGAGTGAAATGGTTCAGCCACATGACCCTGGGAGTATTCCACCCTGACTTCCAGGAGAGATATGACTCTCTTCTGTAATGCATTTTGTGGTCACGCATCATTTGCATTGCATTAATTCTGATTCTTGCTGGGCGTTAGGCTCATTGTTTTTCCCGTAATGTAGATATATGTGCGATAACAGATTGTAGCTATTGATGGAGTATTTGCACGATGGTTCTTGTGGTTGGCTGGGCTAAGAGTTTTAAAAAGGGAAATTTATTATAAAAAGGGGTTTGTAATTTATTCTTTCATGCTTGGTTTTAATTTCCGCTGCATTTTATAAAAAAGGATTTCATTACTTCTTTTTAAATTAATAAATGTTTTAAGTAAAGAGTTTTAACGATCGGGTTTTAAAAAGAAAATTCATACTCTGATTTTATAAAAGAAAAAGTTTTAAATTTCACGCGATTTTAAATTAAATAAAAACTAAGTCGTTACACTCAAAGCAGTAGTCGCCAGACAATCCAAGCAGCGATCTTTTCCTCTATCACGATCTCCCCGCCCTGTCCTTCACTCTGCCCGTTTCTTTTTTCTCAGAGTAGCTCAGATGCTTCTTCCATCACCACAGTTCTATCTTATAGGCGAAGGGTTCCTTCGATTTCCTTAATCTGCGCCAACAATCCCAGCTAGCATCCGATTAGGTTGCTAATCGAATGTGTTTGAAGGGGATAAACTTATCCAAATCATGGCTAGAAGGGAAGTAGAAATCAGATTTTAGGTAGCCCTAATCGAACGTACCCACTTGAACAATGAAGTCTCCGAATTTTTTGTTGAAGATCCAATCGAGATAATGTCAAAATCTCTAGGGGAAGCTTCTGTCAAAGCTTCGTGGGAGATCTTGGCTGAAGGGAGCAATTCCTTCAGCTTTTCTCTTTTTTCAATTTCTATTCAACCGGACCAAACCGGTTCGGGGTAAACCCGTTCACCTACCCTATTTAATTGTAAATTATTTAACTTATTTTAATTTCTTTAATTTAATACATTACTTCCTTCATCTAATTAATCCCCCCATAATTTATTCCCAACGAAATACTTACCCGAAATTCTCACTTAATCAATTCCAATAAATCTCCAATAATTATTTCATTAAATAAATTTCTCATAATTATCTTTATGTAATTCTGTTACAGGAAAAATCAAGGTATTTCATCATGTGATAAAATCGTCTAAAATCAACAAAATTCATAATTACTTTTATTTTTAATCCTGATTTAATTTTTAGATATTACAAACATATTAACATTTCCTCATCTCTATGCATAAAATATAAACATTTAAATCAACAGAGCATAAATCAACGGCTTAAAAATTCATTAAACACAGCATGCATAATTTAATCCAACTCCCTCTTTAAACCAAAATAATGGAACACACCCCATCAAATAGAGTACACACATGCTCCCCAACGCCCACTAACAGTATCCTTAATCGTCACAACTAAGGTAGTAATTAAACTGAGAATCAGACTTCCATTAACAAAGCACATTATCGAAGTTGTAAATAAACAGGAAAGACCAAACCAAAATATTCGAAGCCGAGCATGACTGTAAAATCCCTTATTTTTGTCTTTCTTTAAGGAAAAATTTGATTTCCTTATTAAATTTCTTTCCCCCATTTTGGCTGTAACGCTTGAACCAGGAAGGGAAGTTTCTCTTTCCTTCCTTTCCCATATTTCCCCTTTCCATGTAAAAACCAAAACTCTCCTTCTCCTATGCCCTCACTATTCTCAACTGATCAACTCTTGTTTCCCTCACCCTGTCGATTTGTTCAGCAAGGTCGAACCACCTTCGACGATTCAGAGAAGATTTTTGGACGATGAATTGAACAACGTTGAAACAAGTTGAAACCAATGTTTCTACTCACTTCTGTAAAAGTTGAAAACCATTATTTTACCCTCAAAACTATTCCACCCTGCTATTACCATTTCCATTCTCCGAGACAGCCATCACAGGCGTTCTAGTGTAGAATTTTGGAAGAATTCCGAGGCAAAATATTCATCCTCGGTAAGCCTTTTCTTTTCCTTGTAATTCCAGATCTGTGATTGAAATATTGGAATTTTAATCCAAATTTTTACTTCGGTGTTAAAGGGAGAATAAATCGAGTTGCTCTCGGCGTAGCGCGGGTCCGACGAAGTTCTTACTGTCGTTGGATTCCCTGTTTTTCGTGTCCGCAATAGACGTATAAAGCTGGAAATTTTATTGTTGATACCTCACATTTTCATTCCGTTCTTCATCTGGGAATTTAGATTTGGATGTTTTTCTGTTAATTTTGCTTCTGGTTGGAAATCTTGGAATGTAAATTTCCCTTTTTCTCTGTCGGTAAATTAGTTGAATGACCAAGCTTGTGCGTCAGCGACGTACACCGAAGCGTGACTCAACAAAGAGCTGAGTCGCACTGTGTAAAACTTGAACTTTCGGTGGCTTGAGCAACTGGCCAAGATGAGGAAATCTCGGCCATAGTTGATTGTTTGCCTCGATGAACGACAACACTCACGTCGAAGAAAAATGATGCTGCGAAGAAGAATTGGAACGCCCACGAATGGGTCTTGTTCCTTCAGTGTGGGGCACACTTCAGTGTGGTTCACAAATCAATAGCGAATTTAGGCCAAAATCCTAGACTTCTTGGACTACCTAGCTTAGGCAAGGGCAGACTTTTTGGATTTCCCTAGCTATGACCCACTGCTCATATTGGACTTATTTTTAGGCTAGATTTTAGATATTATTTTCTAATTCACTTTGATTAAATTTTAAATGATAATTGAAAATATTTAGGTATTAAATTTTGACTGAAATTTAATACCTTAATTTTTGGATAGGTACACCACATTAATTGGAAATCCGTGTACAGTTAGATTTGGATTTTTTAACTTTTGGGGTTCAATTGGTGTAAAATCACTTCGAGGTAGGAATTTATTTTTATGCATTGCATTGCATAATTTTTTTAAAGTTAATATTTTGAGATTTGTCTCATGTTAAAACAACGCGTCCATTCTTATGACTGTTATATTTTTATATTATATTTTATTTTCATTGTACATATTTCAATTAAACATGCATTTAAATATTTCTGGATCAACTTGGTCATGCGAATCAAATTTGATTGCCCGGTTTGGGGTCCGTTTTATTTTTACGCATTCTACCGTGCAGAATGTATTTATTTGTTGTAAAGTGGGTAATATGGGATGTGTGATATGTCCTTGGGTTCGAATCCCTAAAGTTAAAATATGTAATAGGACAACTGTATTTGCCGTGTCTTTGGGTTGCGAATCCCTAAACTTGATTAGGGTATTTCTTTGGCTTTTGCAATCACCAAGCATCGCCTTTATTATGTTATATGCCTATGGCATCGTGTGCCTGAAGTCTGTGAGTGGCTCTATTTTCACTGTGATTTTTAATTTGTACAACAAGGGCTTATCTTAATTATGTACCATATATTAATGGGTGATTTCACACACATACCATTTTGTACATCTTTTTCTGAAAGGAATTTATAAAACGTGAGTTTTAAATTCATACATGCTTACACATTCTTTTAATTAAATTATTCTTTAAAAACATAATCTCTATTGAGTTTAGTCAACTAATCCCAATGACACCTTTTAGGGTTATTTTACTAGTTAGATTTCCAGTTGCAAGTCATGTTTAGATCTGGCAGAGTTCTATTTATATTTTAGTATTCTCCCTTAAGAGATATTTTTGTGAGGTATACTTTAACTAGATGATTGTAATACTATATTTAATTTCCACACAGTTATTTTTTTATTATATTACTATGCTATTAGTTATCACTATTGGAACTCTTAAGCCCATGTTTGTCGGGCTCTAGCTTATAATTAATATTTTAAGTCTTCTGCTATTAATTAATAAAATTTAAGAGAAAAAGGGTAGGGTGATTCTGTTTTTTTTTGGGTCGGGTCGTTCCCCGTTCTATCTCGGTCCCTTCCGGGTTGTGACATTAACCCTCGACCACAACCAAATTGCATACGAATAACCCATTTCACATAATAGGACTTCACAATATTCATCCTTGAGGCATCACTAAATTAACAGAGCAAAGGATCATCGAGTATAACTACATATCACAACCAACATCAATAACAAAAACAGCAACGAAGGAAACAAGGAGCACACATCCACAAAACGTTCACAAATAATAGGGAACACAACAAATATCCAATACAGAGCATAAATCTCAAGGAACCGAATGCTTAAACCACTGCACAAATTCATAAATCCAATGAGTAAACTTTGCATTACCTGAGTAGACCCAAGGGAAAGGTCTCCTTCACCTTTTTCTCCTGCTTCTTCTTCTTCCTCTTTGTTTCTCCTCTGTCTCTCTTTCATTTTTATATAGAGTGTCATTCACCGATTCTCTCTTCCTCTCTATCCATATTCTTCCTTCGGAGAAGTGTCCCATATAAGCTCTCTCTACTCCCTACACAATCTCACCTAACACCCATTGAGATTTTCCACCTATAAAGGAAAGCCAACGTGGAGGGAATTGTAATACCTTGACTTTTTATATCAGAATTTAATAAGGATAATTGAAAAATAATTAGGGGTATTTAGATTAATTAGAATTGTTTTAAATTAAGGGAATAATTAGTGACGAATTAAGATAGAATTAGAATTAGGAGGGTGATTAAGGAGGGATTAAAACAGATTAGAATTAAAAGGGGATTAAAATAAAAAGAAAGAATTATGAGATGAGGGTGGAGTGAAACAGTTCGTCTAGAAACAAACAAATGGCACCCCCCGCTCCCCTCCCCCACGGCCAGTTGTTCTAGCGATTTAGACCGAAACAAGAGAGAGAGCAGGGAGATGGAGAGAGAGCGGTCATGCGGGGGAGAGGAGGCAAAGGCTCGGGCTTGGCCATGGGAGCTCCTTCACGGTGGATGGCACTATCTGGTGGGAGTTCGTGCTGCTGTTGGCATCGCGGGTCTCGGCTGGATCTCGAGTCATTGATTTAGCGTCGGATCATCGGTACACTGTGTGATTGCTGGCTAATGCTCCGTGGGAGGCTAGTGATGCTTGTCGGTGGCGACTTGGCGACATTGGGATTGGCCAGTGAGACATCAATTGACGCTTCGGGTCGATGAGGCTGGAGCTGGCGGAGTAGTTGCGGCTCGGTTCGAACTGGTCCACCAGTGGCTGGTTCTTACCCTAAAGGATTAAACAATAGAATGTACAAGGAATCGTGCTGACAGGGCATGGCTTGGCATGATGTGGCTGAGGCAAGGCATGGAAAACCTCTCTGGTGAAGTAGAAAGGCAGAGACTTAGGTGAGGAGTGCTCTGGTGAGTTGAAATAGAGAGACAGAAAGGGAGTGTGCCTCTCGGGAGAAGAAAAACCGAGGTAATGAGGGAGAAGTAAGTGCTCTCGGGTGATGAGGAGTTGTGGCTTGGGAGAAGAATTGAAGGAGGATAATAAGAAGAAGAGGAAGCAGATGAAGGAGAAGAAGAATGAGAAGATGTAGGGGAAAAAGGGTGCCATTTGGCCCTCATGAGTTTTCCTTCAGGTATTCCCTGTGTTATTTCTTTTGGATTTTAAGGATTCATGCAAATAGTTGTGGAAGATAAATGAGTGCTCTATTGTAGTTCTGCTTCTATTTAATGATTGATGGGTATACTAGGATTGTCTCTGTACGTTCAGCTTCAACGTTTATGCTTAGTAGTTTGATATATTATTCTGTTTGGTTTCTGCCTATTGGTTCTGTGAATGGATTACTTGTTAGAATAGGTTGATATACCTGGATTGTTCTCTATTTGGATTATTGTTTTGAGAGACTATTTCTGTTATTACTAACTGTTAAGGCTTTTGGATAAAGGAGTTGGTTAAGCTGCTATTTGGATAATACTGTATCGATTAAGCTTATCCTTTTGTTCGCATGCTGCTTGTTATGAAATGCCATGAAAGATGTACTATGTTGTTATTTGCTATTGTTGTTGGACAACAAAGAATGAGGTTATAGATAATGATGAAGTTATTAAGTTGGGGATGTTAGATTCGCTAAGTGTTATGTTCGTTTTATGCATTAATGGATTCCTAGAATTTCTTGGTAATCAAGGATAGGAAAAGAATGAAATTAATAGGTTTTGATTATTAATAAGTACATGTGATTCAATTGTGAAGGTACTAAAAGAGAAGAAAAGAATAATGGTCAAGCGTTGAACACTTTAAGCAATTGAAGTAAGTGATAGTGTGTGCTTTGGTCTTCGGGCCCTACATCGCAAGAATATGAAATGCAAGTTTTGTTGTTTACAGTTTTCCAAGCATGTCTACAGTTTTCAATAGCACGTTTCATTGTTAATTGTTTTTATAGCATGTCTACAGTTATTAATAGCACGTTTCATTGTTTACCGTTTTTACAACATGTCTATAGTTTTTGTAGCTCTTTCTGTGAATCACATGTTGAATGTTTAATTACATTTCCTTATTAACTGTTAATAACTGCATGCATTCACAAATACCAAGAGCATGAACATTTAGCATATTAAGTATTATCACTTACTGAGCATTAGGCTCATAGCTTACGACTTGAGATGTAGAAAAATGACGAACAAATTAAGGAGCAGGTGATGAAGGATTTGCACGGACGAGATTTGTGGCTGGTTAGGCTAACGAATATAAAGAGGAACTAGTTTTGTAAAATATAAAGTAACACTTTAATTAATTGTCTTTAAATGAACTATTTATGCTTCCTCTACGTTTTTAAAGAAAAAAAAATTTATGCTTCCGCTAAGTTTTGAGAAAAGATTTTATAACTATAGTTTTTTACTACTTATAACGATTTTGATAACGAGTCAAAGTAAAAGGATTTTAATGGTTTGGTTATAAAAAAAGAACTCTGATTTCATACTAAAAGGTTTTAATAAAGATTTTAGTCGTTTCATAAAAGTTTTAAATTTCACGCATTTTTAAAAGGTAATAAATAATCGGGTCGTTACAGGAATATAGAAAAACACAGCTTTGGGATTATGCAATTTCTTCTCAGGCCAAAAAAACCAAGTGGAATCGGCCCAAGAATTCACGGGTCAATCCTCTGTGTTTGTCCTTGCCACTTCATCTCTGTGATTTCTACACCCATTCCACAGCAACTTGAGATGCAGAGCCAACCCATACAATGAAGCACAATCCCCACGCAATACCCATCATAAAAAAAAAAACCAAGCCTAGGAAGTCGAGAAGCCAGCAACGCACCCAAGCATTACTTACCTCTCACACTCCCCAGTGAAGACGCTGCCACTGTCGTCCCCTTCACAATTCTCTGTCAACCACGCCAAGCACTCACCTCGTTTGGTGCTATGAACATTTCATCACGCAGGAGCTCCATTCCAGTGGTCTGGTGGTTGCGGAGATCACCGCACTCAAGTTCCATTCCGTAGACTCAGATGCTCCAAGACAACCTCACGTTCGACGGAGTCATCACCCATAGCTCGCTCACCCATGGTTCGCGAAGAAGCTTTGGTCGCGGGAGCTTCATTCCCAATCATCTAGAATCGCTCTCCCTCTATGAAATCTATCACCCCTGTCTCCCGAGTCCCTCTCTCTCTCTCTCTTTCTTTTGAAATTTTTTCGCGAGCCACTTAATTTCCTTCCCCCTCTTCTTTCAAAATTGGACTGGCCATGAACCGGTTTATTCTCCCTCTTTTCCTTTATTTTTCAATTCTTCCTTTATTTAAATCATTCATTTACTTTACTTTAACTTATATAATTAATATATAATTACAATATATGTGTGCGTGTGTGTGTGTGAGATATACGTATCGTATATTAATCGATCATATTCAAACTCCCAACTTATTTCGAATATCACTTGACAACAATTACGGGTTCAATTTAAAATTTTCAATTTTATTTCTTGAATTCGTCTTCCATAATCATAAAATAATATATCTTTATTCTAAGTTTATCATGACCTAGAGATTCAAGGTATTACATCCCTCCTTCCTTATATAAATTTCATCCTCGAAATTTTGTAACGACTCGGTTTTTATTATCTTTAAAAATGCATGAAATTTTAAATTTTTATTTTCTTTTGTAAATAGTGGAAAACCTTTTTGAAAATAAAATCAGAGTTCCTTTTCTAAAAAGTTGGACCATTAAAAATCCTATCTTTAGTCTTGTTATGGAAATCATTATAAGCGATGGAAAACTATAGTTATAAAATCTTTTTTTAAAACATAGCGGAAGGGTAATTAATTCAATTAAGGAATACTAAAGAATTTAATACTGATTATTTATAAAATGTTTTCTCTTTTACTCTCTTTAGCCTAGCTAGCCACAAGTCCCGCGCGTGCAAATCTCTCATCAATTACTTCTTTATTTGTTCTCTCACATGCACCTACACGATTAGGAAACTGAGCCGAGACCCAATAAGAAATGAGATATGCAGTATCTATGCCTCTAACTCATTATGTCAGAATGGGTCTGCCCCAACCATTCTTTCCTTTACATATTTTATATATCTCGTACATCGAGCAGGAGATTGAGGAATCTATAAAGGAGAGGGCGTCTCATTTCGGCCTTTAACCACCTAGTGTAGATAGTCTCGCAGTCCCGACAAGGGAAATGTAACGTTCTTTTCTTCTCGTAAACCATGAGAGGGTGACTCGTGAGATGGTATAAATATATCTGTCTACCAAGCTAGACCAGGACTTACGCTTCCATCACCCAACTCCCCATTCTTCTTTTTTAATTCTTTTTTCCTCACTCAATGCATATGAGTGCCAACCCCCAAAGGTGGAACTTCCTACTTGTTTCTATTAATATGATACATGTCAATGAAATTGCTAACATTACAACTATAAGCCATTCAATCTATTCATCAAGGAAACAATAGTAGACGTGCTTGGCAATTCAAAGGAAATAATAACAAGATAGATATGTTTGGCAATTTAAAAGAAGCAATAAATGTAGGCATGCTTAGTAATTTAAAGAAAGCGATAACAATATAGACATGCTTCGTAATTTAAAGAAAGTAATAATAATATAGACGTGCTTGGCTATTTAAAGGAAACAACCACAAGATAGACATCCATAGTAATTCAAAGAAAGCAATTATAATACAAGCATGATTGGCAAATTGAAGAGAATAATAGCAATGTAGACATGCTCGTTAGTTTGAAGGAAGGCAATAACAATGTAAACATGCTTAGAAATGTAAAGGAAACTAGAAGAAACAAATCAATATGTTAATGTCCTAAGCATGCTCAGAGATTAAAGTAATAACATGCAAACAACATATGCATAATATGGCAACATAGTAAAAATGCAAACAAGCAATTTAAGGAAAGACACTACTAATGGTGTAGGGCCTCCACAGACCAATGACTCTATCTCAATTTCTTACCTCAAATCTTTATCACGTTTGACACTTAATAGTTATCCTTCTTCTCTTTTGAATACCTTCATAATCAATGTAAAACCCGATAACATTTTCCCCATATACGCGATGTAATTAATTTTTGGGATAGTTAATATATTACATGGCGTATCGATACGTGTTAAATTATGATGTGTATTTATGGGGAAAAGTTTATGGGATAAAAATTTAGTATAAAAATGTGAAGAAAAGTTGATATTTGGAAAATTCAGACGATGGTAGAGGACACAAGGACGAGGAATGTCATCCGAAAACACATGGAGCATCATCCCTGCTTTTTAGGATGATGCAGGACGAGGTTTTGCATCCTAATTTGACTTTACAGATAAATGCGGATGAGTGCGGATACATGCAGACGCGGTGATTTTCAATCTGTCTAAATTCTTGACAGTTTCAAAAGCATCCAAACACTTGATGTGGATGCCTTCCTTCATTTGAATGACAGATTTGGATGAATGCGGATGAAGGCGAGGACGCTATCCTTCATCCTAAAATGCAATTCTGTCAGTAATAGTGAGGATTTCGGACGAATGCGGACGAGGCCAAGATGACTCCTCTTGTCCGAAATGTCCCTTACCTATGAAAAATTAAGGATTAAATATTAGGGCTTCTTGTCATTTTGTTTATTGAAACACACTAAGGAGACATGGAGTCATCTCCACCACGCCAGACCTCGCTTTCCCCCACGTCGAAGCAATGCCTCTCCATGCCTTTCAGTGTACGACTGTCTCTCCAACTATGGCTTTTGATTTAAGCCATCCCTCTCCTGTGCATTTCAATCCAGCTTTTCTTTCCCTTCGAGTCCATCTTTTCTTCCTATGAGTGAGAGTTCCTGCGAGTGAGAAAATCATCTGGTGAGTGGTCGGAGTCCTCTGTGAGCTCATGAGGGTTGTGCTGTGAGCTCGTGAGGGTTGTGAGAGTCCTCTAGTGTATTACGTGGGTGAAGGCAAGGCTTTGTAAGCAATGAGTAAGCTGGGATTTCTGTAGGTCGTGATTGAAGTCTTCAACAATGGTAAGGTTTGGGTAGAGTCTTGGCCTGTGGAGGCCCTACACACAAGTAGTGTGCATGCGTAGTGCTAATTCCTTTTTTGTTAATTTCTGCGATTTCCTTTACTGCCACTTCTACAATTCAATGCTTTAGTTTGCTAGAAAAATGATGAATGATTACTGCTTGGATGAACGAGTTAAGCCTGTAGGATAGAATGATGAGTTAAGGATGTTATTATGACTTGAAAAGCATGAACGAGTTAAGAGCTATGCCATTGTGGATGATTCTGTTCTTTATTGTTTACTTGCTGTCTAGTTTAAATCTCTATGTGTTAACTATAAGTTGTTATTTCCTTCATCCAATGCATATATTGTTCTTGTCATTCCTATTGTTCGATGTATATATTGTTCTGCCATTACTATTGTTTAATATCTCTGTGTTAACCAGAAGTTATAGTTCCCTTAATCTGAGCATGTGTAGATAACTAGGGTAATACTCCGTTAATCTACTCCGTTAATCGAGCTTGTGTAGTTAACTAGATTAACATTCTGAAATAACATTATGTAACGATACCATACTTTACTTTAGAATGCATGATATCATTTAATTGATTCATGTACTTAGCTAGCTAGTATCAATTTATTAAGCATGTTTGTACAGTCATACCCAATTATTAAGCATGTTCCATAAGCTAATTACTAATGAGCTATTTATTAAGCATGTTTATGTTATCAATTGTCTGAGCATGTTTCCATTTAAATTACTTATTCCATGTCTACTTTGTAATGTCGAACATGTCTAATTCCTTTGAGGATCTCGTAGGATTTATTGATTTAAATCTCAACATAAAAGCATGTAAATTGTTAACACGTTTGTTGTCGTTGTTAGAAGCATGTTGTTTGGCTGTCATGATTCGTTAATTCGCTGCTATGATTGTTCTCTTTTATGCGTTTTTAATTACTATCATTCATATGTGGTATTCAATTATTGTTATTTACTTTCCTTTATATGCGCTATTCAATTATTGTTATTTACTTTACTTATATGCGCTATTCAATTATGGTTATTGTTATGTCATACTATATCAACATACATCATGCTAATAGAAACAAATAGGGAGTGCCACCTTGGGGGCGGTACTCACATGCATTATGTGAGGAAAGGTGATAAAGAAAAGAATGAATGAAAGAAAAGTTGATGGGGAGTTGGGGGGAGGATGGGTAGTACGGATCTAGTCTAGTAGCTAGGCTACACCCCTCCCTCGTCGGGAACAGGATTAGCTACCTACAGGAGGTTAGAAGCCGACCAAGACTATACCATCCCATATGGGTTCCTCCAATCTCCAGCTCGACGTATGAGTTATGATGAATGAAAGAATGGAAGAAAGAATGTAATGAAAAGATTGGTTTGGGGCGGTACCCACTTCAAAAAGAACTAAAGAGAGGCATAAACATACTGCATAACTCCAATTCCTTACTGGGCCTTTAGGCTCACGTCTTACTTGTGGTTTAGGTACATATACGAGAAAACGATGAACAGATTGAGAAGCAGGGATGAAGGATTTGCACACGTAGAAACTTGTGACTGGCTACGCTAAGGAAAGTAAAAGATAAGAGTGTGTTGTAATTAACATGTAATGCTTTGTTTAGTATTCCTTAAACGAGTTATTTACGCTTTCCTTATGTTTTGATAAATCCGCTATGTTTTGATAAATCCGATATGTTTCTTGATTTGGCTTCCGCTACGTTTTGATAAACTATTTTATAACTATAGTTTTTCAATACTTATAACAATTTTCATAACGGGTATAACGAAAGGGTTTTGACGGTTCGACTTTTGGAAAGAACTCTGATACATTTGAAAATGATTTTCTAATGTTTACAAAAGAAAAGAAAATTTTTGAATTTTAACGTATTTTAAAAGGTTATGAAAAGTCAGGTCGTCACAATCAAAACATCTATCATTAATAATTATGACTTATAACTTTCATTTCCCTTTTGTATTCTAACTTATACAATAATTCTAAGAACTTCTTTGACGCCTAAACGGAACATAACCCGTTTCACATGAACTATTAGTAGACTGCACATTCCAAGGAAATAGAAATCATACGTCCAATATTTTTCCTGAACCATTTAACAGTTTCTAATAGCTAGGACAGAAAACATTACGCATCTATAGATAACAGAACATGAAATCTTCAATATGATTATCCATAATCCTCAACAGAGGCATGGCAAAGATCCAACATTTTATGCTTCACATAGAACAATAAGGACAGTGACTATATCAAAACAATTGGTCTATGATACCCATTACAAAGAGTTTATCGAACCTTAATCCAACAACAGAGAATTTCATACACAAATTCTATCATCCAACAATTTGATTCAGAGCAACAATTTAACATTCTCTACATCCAACAATTTGGCCATAACACTTATCCTTAACATGCTTCAGACTAAAATTAACAGAGGAGAATTGAGTTACCTAGAGGAAGAACCGAGACAAACTAGGACATCCGAGAGTAGAAGCTGAATTCCAAGGCCCAACTTAACACTCCACGGATTTAGCCACTTCACACCACTTAGAATTTTCACGCAGCTCACACACTCAAGAGGATTCTCACTCACGCTCGCAGAATATAACGCAGAGGGAAGGACTAGACTGGACACTTAATAGATTGAGCTTACTTGGGGAGGGACAGTTGTACACCAAATAGAGAGGGAGGGGCATTCTTCGACGTGGAGAGGGTGTGTCCAGGCGTGGGGGAGGGTATCCTTTGTCGTAAAAGTGGGTTTTAAATGACAAAACAACAAGAAATTGTATTATTTAATCCCTATTTGATGTGTCCCAGGGTCCTACCACCCGCTCACGAGCCAAGAAGCTCATTGCTTTCCTAACACGTTCTTATTTTGTAGCAGACAATAAATTACTAGAGTTTATGGAGGAGTCCACACACGAAGATAAAGAAGCCCCACGCCATCTTCTCACGTGGAGCCATGCACACCCTATCGGCTACCTCTATTTTGTCCCGGCTTGGAGGGGTGCCTCGGATCAAAGCGCATATGGTTAATTGAGAGTGTTTGATCAATTTACACGATGCATTTACATGTCTTGTTACTGAATATTGGCTTGGTTATTATTATGAGAGTTTTTAAAATGATTTTTGTTTGTAGGTTTGGAGGTGCTCGGTTTGCATGCAAACCAAGCCCTCATGCCCAATTTTTGTATTTTTAAAGGCAATTTGGTCATTTTCTTTTGTAGTATCATTAGAGGGTATTTAGTTCCCTCTAATGTGATGTTGTAAGCACTTTTGAAAAAACCTAAGAAAACTTGTAAGCTTGTGCTTGAATAACCGCGGCGGAGTTCTCTCCCTCTCGGCCATCTTTCCTTCTTCCATCAACTTTCGTTTTCTTGCTAAGTCTTGCAAAGGTTGATAAGTGCTATCTCTTCCAGCAACTCCCTTGTGTAGTGTTCGTGGTGTGGAGGTAGAAGACTAAGCAAATCTCGGATTGGAGAGCCACTTCTTGGAGTGACCGAAAAATTGCCCCTTGGTGTTGGAGGGTTAGTGGACCAAACCGGTTCTTTGTTCCTGTTCGTGGTTCTTTTATAAAAAAGGCATTTTTGTTTCTTGATCCTCTGGAGATATCCATCAATTGGTGTTGATTTGGTATAGCTTTTGTGTGGATTGGATTTCATTCATTGAAGCTAAAAGTGGAAAGAAGTTTATACCACAAATCTGTTAATTGCAGATTTAGTTTTGTAATTTGGATTGCATCAAGCACAACTCTGTTTGTGGATGCCCTTTGATGCTAAGATTTGAGAGGGTCCTCACCCTAGTTGTTGAGTACAGGACCTATAATTTTGAGGGCAAAAAGGCATATGCAGTGGAAGTTATGGTTGTAATATCCCGATTTTTATATCAAAAATTTAAAAAGAATAAATTAGAAAATAATTGATGATATTCGAATTGGTCGAATAATTATCGGGATATTACTAATGACGTAATTGCTAAATATGGATTTAACGGTTTTGGTTCGGCTTGATCTGAAAATAATAAGGTGACTCGTTTTTAATTTAAAATGAAGAAAATAAATAATGAGATTAATTAGAATAATTAAGGAGGAGAAATTAAATAAATGGAAGAATTAATTATGAGATAAAAGGGGGAAAATCGGTTAAAGAAGGAATAAATCGGAAGGAACCGGTTCGGTCCGATTTAGGATAATAAGAAAGGGGGAGAAGAAATTAAATATGGGTTTGGTTTTCAATAAGGAGAAAAGAGAGAGGGAGAACGAAAATCGCAGAGAGAGGGAGAACGAAAATTTGCAAAGAGAGGGAGAGAGCTCGCGGGTGGAGTTCACGAAGGGGGAGACGACGACGGCGACGAGGGTGAGCTTCATCGTGGCAAAGGGGCTACTCCGGCGTGCGGTGGTCTGCCGGCGTTGTTCGCCTGTGCTAGGGCACTGTTGGACAGCGATTACGTAGGAGTTGGGCAAACCGTATGCTACGAATTCCGGCGTTGTGTTGGTATGTCGGTAGGTTCCCATTCTTCTCCTTGCGTTCTGTCATTTGACCGATTAGGCGGCGATGGATGGGTTGAATCAACGGAGGCAGGGGCGATGGTTCTTGCTGGGAATCGGTTGGGGCGGTTTGTTCGAGTTAGACCGATCCCGAGCTGGTTCTTCCAGTTACTCCTCACCTGGCAAAGCTTTCCACGTGGATTCTTGGCATTGGACCCCTCTCCATTGAAATGGGCAACGTCTAGCTTTCTCCAGCTCCAATGTGATCCGTTCCTGCCTTTCTAATCACTGGATGACTGAATGGATGGAGGGAACTCTCCATTTCTGTCAAGGGTGCTGCAACCGTGGAGAGTGAAGTGAAGAGGTGAGTTCTTTGTAGAATGTGAGTTGTGACCGAGGGATGGGGTGAAATGTGAAGAACAGCTTCCTGCTTCCTCTTGGGTCGGCTGAGAGACAAAGTTGAGGTTAGAGATAAGGAGAGTATACAAGGATGGATGTGCTGATGCTTCTAAACTCGGTAAGATGGTTTTTGTTTACTTATTTGGATTCTGTTTTGAGTGTTGCGGGATTTTGTTTGCTCGTTGTCTATAGTTCTGGATGTAGCTACTGCCTTTAATTTGATGGAATGAATAATCTGCTACTTGTGGATTTTAAGTGGTTTTGAATGGTATTGTTTCCATGTTGCTATTGTTTTTGTTGGGTTTCGATGATTTCCTCTGTTGCTTAATGGTATTCATCCATGCTTTTGTTACTAATGAACTGTGATAATGTGTAAAGGACTTTGTGATTTGTTGTGGTTAGGTAGAAATTGTTGAGGAGTGTTTGGCTAATGTTCTGTCTATCTCATTTTTTGAATGGAAAAGTTGCATTCTGTTGGAATACTTAATTTGGTTGGGTGTAGGTTATGGGAAGTCATTGTATTATGTTGGAATACTTAATTTGGTTGGGTGTAGGTTATGGGAAGTCAATGCTCCGTTGATAATCTGTTTTAGCTATTGCCTTTATCGCCTTATTAAGCATGAATTATTGAGATCAATCAATGGAGAATTCTGTTAAGTTGGAATTGCTATTATTGGTTATCGGAAATTTTAATAAGGGATTGTTTAACTATTGATTGAACAATGTTGTTGGCTACTAGTTTGTGCATAAGAAATGTTAGAATGTTAATAATTGAACCAGGTTGGATGTTGTTGCTTGGTATTGTTAGATTGAGAAAATAAGTAATGTCTTGTATCTTTGTTGACTGTGAGCTTGGATGATTAAGAATATATGAAGTGGACATTGTAAATTATAATTCTGTGTTAAGGAAGGAATTTAAATGGTTCTCTATTCTACTGATTCGATTTTTTAAAGTACATTCTTTATTATCAGGTCACGTTGATGGAAAGAGCAACTATAATGGGTTGTTGCTAGTTAGTTACTCATGTTGGCTATAGGACTATTATGGTTTGTTAAGTTATTCTATTCTCTATGTGTGAGATTGAAAAGGGCCTAATAATTGTTCATTTAACAGTTTTTGAAGGCACTAAGTCGATTGACATAATCGCATTGAAGACTCTAGTTAAGTTGATACTTACTGAGTTTTGGTCTTCAGACCCTACATAGCAAGAGTTAGGATTGCATGTTGTGTGTTCTTTTAATGATATGTTTATTAGACATTTGTACGATCTTATAGTACTGTATGTATTCATAGGCATATTGTATGTCATACTTAATATATGTAAATAGGCGTGTGGGGGTTCGGGTGATCGGTGACACTTCCATACGGTAGTATTCCTCCCACGTAGGGAGTGGTAGGTTTAGAGTTAGCTACGTGGAAGCTGGGTTCACCTTTACCCCGTTTTGAAACCCCCAACGTTTTTAACAAAAGTGAGGATACGGGCATGTGGAAGACCCCCGATGGATATATCTCCTTATCGGAGTGACATGGTTAGGCCACATGACCCTGGGAGTATTCCACCTTGACTTCCAGAAGAGATACGGTTCTCTTCTTTAATGCATCGTGTGATCATGCATCATATCTGCCTTTCGTTTTCTTATATCACTTACTAAGCAATAGGCTCATTAGTTTAGGTCTTGTGATGTAGGTATCGTACAAGAAACAGGTGAACAGGTCAAAGACAGTTGATGAAGGATTTGCACGGGTGGATCTTGTGGCTGGCTGGGCTAAAGAGTTTTAAAAGGAAATGGTTTGTAAAATGGTTTGTAAATTATTTAATGTTTTGTTTTAATTCTGTTGCGTTTTATAAAATAATTTTATTATTTCTTCTGCAAAATGTTTTAAGTAAAGAGTCTTAACGATCGGTTTTTATAAGAAAAGTTTCACTCTTATTTTATAAAAGAAAAAGTTCTAAATTTCACGCGATTTTAAAGTAAATAAAAATCGAGTCGTTACAATGGTCGCTCTAATTTGTTTGCTCAAAACCCCGATTGCTAAATCCTAATCTGACTTTAACCTTCTCTGGATCATATCTCGTTGACCTTAACGAATTTCACGCTGATTTTTTGACACGTTTCTCTTTGAGTTGCTAGCTGCTAGGCCTATAAATTTGAGCCCTTAAGTTCATATGCATTTGAAGTTGTCCCTATTCTAAATCTGTAGCTCGGGTGGTGCCTTTAGCCGATTACAGATTTGAAATAATATCCATCTAGAGTCTTGGACTCTATCACTATTTATTCATAGAACTGGGAGTTTTCGGACAAGGGAGTACGTCCTTGCCTCGTCCGCGTTCGTCTAAAATAAACATTCCCCAGGCATATCGCATTTTCAGATGAAGAAAGTCATCCCCACCTTCGTCAGCGTGTGTTCGAAACTGTCCAAAAATTGGACAGATTCAAACCTTCAATGTCCGCTGCCGTTCGCGCTCATCCTGACTTGTCCAAATTCTCACGTTAAAGGATGAATTGGGACATGAAGCCTTCTCTTTCATCATTTCAAAATGCGGGGACGACGTGCAATGCGTTTTTGGACGCAACTCTTAGTCCGTGTGCGTCCGAAAACTAAAATGCACATGATTTTCACTACGTCTGAAATCTCAAGTATACCATTTTTCATTAAAATTTCATACTATAAATACTCCATAATATTTACCGTATATATACATGGCATAAGTTAACACGTACCGTAATATATGATTTATTCCAACAATTAATTACGTCTCATATGCGGGGGAAAAATATTATTGGGGTATTACAAATTTATACTAGCGTAATCACTCCCTTGATCTCACAATCCAAAATAACCATTGATCTTCATAACGTTTTAGTACTCAAAACAACTTCAAGGTCAAGCTTACATAACACTTTTAATCCACTTAACTTCCGCGAACCCAATATTCTACCCTTAAAGCAGCAATTTCTTCTAACATAAAACAACTCAAGGTCTGCATAACAACCAACAATTCAAACCCATAATTAGATTCCAAGCTGCAATTCATTGAACGGATTTCAAAACTCCAAACCTTACGGCAACCATTCATCACTAGCAATTCTAAAAATAATGAGGCAGGTGTCAACTACACACATTAGTAGATTTGATCTTTTGATAAAAACCCTAGTCTGAAATCCAACTTTCAACCTAGACAGTTTATAACTTTAATCATCCAATAGTTTCCAAATCTTCAATTATAGACTATAATAAATCTAGTTCCTTCTATCCAATTCTCCTTACCATTTCTCTATCCTATCGACTTAGAATACAGATCCTTCGGTAAGAAAAATCCTTACCATAACCAAATCCTTAACCGAGTTGAGTAACCAATATCCTTGGGATGTAGGAGCTATCACTTATCCAAGTAATTATGTTTGCTTACTCTGTTCTATAATTGAACCAAACACTCCAAGGCTTCTGTTAACCCATGGATCATTTCATCTAATCCTTCACGATATAGATAGATAACTCATTCATTCACTTAACCAATTTAAACAAAATTTGCTTTCCCTCTAATCTGTTCTCCAATTTTGCAAAAATTTAGGCAGAGTTTTCCCTATTTCTTTATTGCCCCAAAAGCTGCATTCACACATCCTGCACTAAAACTCAAGCAGTTATAGTATTATCTATCTTTTATCATATTGATCATCCAACTAAATCCAAAAGAAACAAAGTTTTACATCCAAACACAATTAAAGTAAACCGCATGTGCATTATTTTTCATCTACATACAATTACATCCAAGAAGAACTTACTGAAACAACACTTACATTATATTCTTAATGCTTTTATACACCAAAATATTGATCTTACACACCCAAGCACTGATTTTGCATACAATGTAACAAAATACATACATTAAACACTCGCATTCTTCACGAAAGAAATACCCTTGGTGCAACCTTTTTTTAATCCTTAAGCAGAACCGGACAGTCTTTGGCAAAATGACTGCTCTTATTACACTTAAAACATTGTTTCAAACCAGCTAGACACTTTTTGAAATGATTCCTTTTACACGTCTAACACAGGTTAGCTCTCAAGATTCAGCATTATCTGGTTGAAACGAAGTTTCTCCTTGAGCACGTTTCTCATTTCCTTGCAACTCGCCTTCAATGAAAGTTCTTTTTGATCCTCTTATTTATGGCTGGCCTTCCATCAGCTGCTAGGACTGAAATTCCTTTACTACTTTCCTATTATTCTCCCTGGCCCTCATGATTTGACGTTCGACTTCTTCAACATCAGGAGCCTTCATCACAATTTTGGAGTAGGGCATATCTTCAGTTCCCAATACAATGACACCCCTATAAATTCCCCACTTAATTCCTTGCACAAATTGGTGTACTTTGTGCTCATTTTTGCTCACAAGATGAGGGGCAAATCGTGATAATGCTTCAAACTTGTGATGTATTCTGTAACTGTCCCTTCCTAATGAAGCTTAGTAAACTCTACCAATTTTCTAGTCCTTGAACTACGGTTGAAGTACTTGTCGTAAAACATTTCCTTAAACTTTTTTCACTCCATGCTCTTCATATCATGCACCACTTTCAAGGAGTCCCACCAAAATCGAGGATCCTTTTTCAACATGAACACCGCACCCGTGACTCTCATGTTCTTCAACCTTGGTATACTCGAACATGCTCTCCATCATTCGAATCCACTCTTTTGCACTTGCCAGAATAGAAATATTTCCTTCAAAGTATGGTAGCTTTAGTTGTCTAAACCTTCCACATCCTCATTCCTTGGGAACCGCTAGTTGCTGGGTCCTTTGTTCTTCCAATTCCTGATTCCGCTCCATGAATTGAATATGCCGCTCCTATACTTTTGCTAGTTTACTGATTACTTCATCTCTTAGATCCCCATTTTGTCTTGTCTCCCACACCTTATACAATCGACAAAGTTTCTTAAAACTTCAACCATGGGCAAAACAGAACCAAAATCTTATTCAACAATTATCATTCTCAACTACACCCTTCAAAGCATTAAGTGAGCTAAACAAAAAGATCCAATCATAGTTCATTATCCTCAACAATTGTTATCAATTAAGAGAAGGGATCAAGAATAAGTGTAATCCACGGAGCATAAATCTTCAACAATCTTATAAAAACCATAAACCAACAAAGGCAACATCTCAGTCCACATAGTATTCTTTCTAACAATGTTCATCAAGCTATAATTGATGTATAAAATAATTCAAAGAAGTAGGGTACCTATTCCAGCAGTTCCCATTAGGTAGAAATATACAGAGAGTAAAGTCTCACTTACCCGAGTATAAACAGTCCATAGTCTTTTAGGAAGCAGCAACTAAACCGCTTATCTTAACTTAACTTAATAGGGCTTAAAATACCCATCAACACCCAGTAGCAGTAACCCAACAGATGTAGAATAAAACTTCGTCAAACAGAATAACATTCTCAATTTATTTAAGAGAACAAGAAATAAAATTCAAGCACAACATATGTGTTCACCATTTTATTTTATTTCTTTATCTCATTTTCTAAATTCAAAAGAATTCTCCTCATTAACTTCTTCTAACGTCCTTTCTATTTTTAATTGAATCAAGTATTCAGACATTACTTTAACCTATGCAAAATTCCATCTTAATCAACCAGTAACAAAACACATAATCAAAGTAAAAGTAGTATTCAACAAACTTAAAGTCAATGAAGCATTTCCACGTCGAAGCTTGGGCTGGTAGGTAGTATACAGAACAATTTTCAAAACTCAGGTGCTCTGCCACTCTTTCGTTTCCATGCACAATTACTTCTATTAATCTCTTAAAGTTTTGAGACTGCCACTCCAATTGATGACATTGTCGTTCCACTAACTTGGTCAATAGATTAATAGTCTCATCTACACTATTCATCAATCTTTCTTGCCCGACAGTGTAATACCCCAAAAATATATTTTTCCCCGTTTATCGATGTATTAAAATTTGATAGCTAATATGTATACATCTCATGCCATATTACATGATGATACACGTTAAGGAAAATGTGAGCTGGAGGGTTTTCGGACGAGGTTCGGATGGCGCGGACGACGCGGACGTTGTTAGTTTGAATCTGTACAACTTCGGATGCATTTTTGGACGCATCCTTCTCGTCCGAAATCGGGCGCGGACGACGCAGACGTTGTTGATTTGAATCTATACCAAATTTTATGCATTTTTGAAAGTGTTGGTATCGCCCGAAAACGAATTCGGATGACTAGTCTCGTCCGAAAAGTCTGAAATCTACGAAACCCATTTTATAAATTCTTCTCTCTCTTCCGATTTTTTACGGGAATAAAAAAATCTCTCTCTCCTCCAGTCTACCCCTGCAATGCCTAGCCTCTCCCCTGCAGGTTGGAGGGCTTTCCACGTGCCTCTTTCTCAATGGGCCACCCTTCCATTGGTTTGCACAAGGGTCAGTCTGTTTCCCTGCAGTTATCCTCTGTACTGCCAGCTCCCTTCCCTCCATCGTCTATATTAGGTAAGCTTTCTTCCCTGTGTCCCTCTCTGAAGAATGAGAGTGAGCATTGTAATGTGAGAGTGTTGTCCTGCTGAGATGAAATCTGGGTGAGTGGTGTAGTAAATTGAGTGAAGTCCTTGCTGTTCACTCGTAGGTTACAGTGAAGGTAAGCAATTGTTCTTGAGTAATATTACATTGGTAATGGATCTCTGAAATTGGTTGAATTGATTATGAGGTTGGAATATTGATGTTGTTCTTGTTTAGGAACGGTTGGAAAATTGGAGAAGTGAGGACACTTCCTAGTTGTGGTTAATTCTAGGCTGAATTGAGGTAAGAATTAGGATTGTATTTGACCTGAGAAGGTCCTACATTACGAGTCTTGGATGTTATTGACTTGCGTTGAATGCCTTGTTTGAAATGTTAAATTTTGGTTAAGCTGCTGCTTTGTTTAAGTGATGAGTTTTGTCAAATAGTTAGCAGTTGGATTTGACTTACTTCCATTTGTACTGCTTTTACCTAGATTATTGTCTCTAGCATGAGAAATAGAAATGGTTGTTAGTTGTGAAATATGGTAATCTAAATTGGGATGGTTAATTGCTAGTGATTAATGCCAGTACGTTTTGTAATAATTCTTGATGATGAATGGAGTAATTGACATATCTTGGATTGACCTAACTAGGTGTTCCTTGCTCGTATCGGTTAAAAGAACATCTCCAATACTACTTGTAATGCCTTGCAGAATGTTACAACTAATTAATAGGATGAAATGATAACAAATGTGTGGTTTTAAATTGCGAGTATATAAGTTGCTTTTTAAATTACGCTGCCTTACAATTTCAAGTGCACTAATTGTATTTCTTTCGTGTATTATATTCTTTGTTTTATTGTGGCATTCATGCATCATCCTAGGATTTATAAAACTGTTCACATGTTGTATGTCATCCTAATATACGTAAATAGACATGTGGGGGTTCGGGAGGATTGGGAATGGTTATCGTAGCGACACCCCTATTGGAGTGCCTACCCCCACTTAGGGGGCACGAGGGCATAGGTTAAGCCACAAAAATTGTAAGATTTTCGATTCTCTTGTACTGAAATCCCCAATGTCTTCACAAAAGTGACTGGGTATGGCTCGTAGTGACACCCCTATTGGCGTGTTTCCCCGAAGGAAACATAGGTTAAGCTATGAGAGCAATTGACTTATCCATCGTCCCAAATAACAGATGAGATACGGATCTCCTCTGTAATACATCGTATGAACATGCATCATATGCATTGCCTTTATTATTCTGATTCTTGATGGGCGTTAGGCTCATTGTTTTCCCTGTAATGTAGGTGATTATGATAATGAAGAATTTGTACCTGTGGAAGAGGAGGCATTCCAGGATGATCCATTGTGTTATCAGTCGATTTGACTTGTTGGGTGTGAATCACGTATTTTGGAAGTTGGTATTTTGTTGGTATTTTGAGTGAGGGGTATTTTGGTAAATTCTACTATTAGTGTTTTGAACGTTTAAACTTGTAATAGAGACTTTGGGATGTTTGTTAAGAAAACTTGGAAACTACTTGTTAATTTCCATTATTATTTCACAAATATTTACTCTGATTTCACGTTTCTTCTAAAAATGGATTTCAAACAATGAATAAATAAAAGCGAAAATTTTTATGACATATTTTTAACGAGAAAAATAGTTTTAAATTGACGGGGCGTTACAGACAGTCTCTTTTATATTATCCTCCACTCTTTCTTGTCCAATTATTGCTTGCCTAACTTTTCGTCGTCCTCTGGCCATGATACGATACTACTTGTGCTTTGCCACCTTTTCATCACAAGATAAAATACTTAAAATTAAAAAAAAAATACCTTAATTAGAAAACAATCTATAAATTACTTAGAGTTGATGGAGTATTTGCACGCGTGGATCTTGTGGCTGGCTAGTGTAATACTCCAACTTTTTATATCGAGATTTAATAAGAATAATTGAAAGGTAATTGCGGGGTATTTAGATTTGTTAGATAATTATCGGGGTATTACCAAGAACGTAATCGTAAGATTTTAATTTAAGGAATTTATATGATTAAATGAAAATTAATATAATTAAAATAAATATTCACTTAATGAACTAAATTATAATGTTTGGGATTAATTATAATTGTTTTGAATTAAGGATTTATTGGATAAATAAAGTGAGAGATTTAATTATGGAGGGATTAAAATCGATTAGAATTTATAAGGGAATTAAAATATGAAAGAAGGAATTTAGAAAAGAGGAGGTGGGTGAACCGGTTCACAGAGTGTACCGGTTTGAATGAAATTAATAAATGGCCTTCGGCCATTCACTGGGAGAGAACAGATGAGAAAGAGAGAGAACCAAGAAAGAGAGGGAGACATGAGGTGAGGAAGAGATCGATTGGGAGAGAATGATGATGAGGGCGAAGGAGGAGAGCGACAATGAGCTTGGGGGCGCCGTTTGGTGGGCGAAGGTACGACGGGCTGCAGGGGGTTGAGTGAGGAGCAATACCGAGCTTGTGCTCGATGTGTCGCGGGTGTCGGGTCGGGTCGTCGAATTTGGTGTCGGGTTGTGAGGAGTGGCGACGCTCTGTCGATTATGATGGCTGGCGACGACTGATTGGCGATGGTAAGATGGATGGCGACGACAAAGCTAGGCGAAGACTGGTGCTGCGATGTCAAACCTGGGGTCATGAAGGTGGTCTGGCGGTTCGTGCTGGATCGGCTGAAGGCCATGGTCCAGCCTGTTAGTTCTTCAATGCCGAACCAATCCTTGTCGTTCCTTCTCCAGGTGAAATCGACAGCATGTTGTGCTTGTGGAACACTCTGAAAATTTTGCAGTGATGCTATCGGTGGCTAGAGAAATGTGGGATGAATTACTGGAAGTGGGCAGAATAGAGGCATGGACTATCGGGCATGAGAGAGCTTGTACTCTCTACCCTTTATTTTTGACAGAGAGTAATCCTCTCTCAAGTGCTACAATCTGGAGACCGAGACGAGGGGGATGGCTTGGACAGAAAGAAGCTCTCTGGTGAGCTGTGTTAGAGGAGTGTGAGAGCTGAGAATTTGGATGCTGCTCTCGGTTGTTCTATCGGTACAATGAAGAGAAGAAGGATAACGGTTAAGCGCTAATGCATGTTAAGACTTCGAGGTAAGGAAATGGGTGTGTCTTGGCCAGTGGTGGCCCTACCCATAAGTAGTGTGCATGAGTTTTATGTCCAGTGCCCTATGAATTTCTATTGTTAGTGTTGTTAGTTAGTTGTAGTCGATAGTTCGCTTGTTGATAACCTATGTTGACTTCCTGAATTTCTTTCACTGCCCTTCCTTTAAATCCATTGCTTTACTTTGACGTAGAAATTGGTAAATGCATACCGCTTGAATGCTAGTCTCAGTAGAATGAAGAACTGAAAATCCTTCCTATGATATGTTAATCTTGAACGATGTGAATGAGCTATGCTTTCCTTTATTTATGATGATTATGGAAATATTGTTATTGTCTTTTTGGTTAACATGCAAATTTACTATCCTGCTATATTTAGTTTAAATATCTTTGTGTTACCTTCCAAAAATCTAATGCATGTATAGGTAACATGTATAGGTAGCTAGGATTAATACTCTCTTAATCGAGCATGTCCAATTAGCTAGAATAAAAACCATATCCTTGTGAAGCATGTTAATTAATTAGAATGATTAACTAATTAATCAATTTATTGGGTTAGCTAATTAACTTGTTAACCAAAACATATGAACGAATACATCGATGTTAATTTAATTATGACATGTTTGCTAACTAGCATATTAATTAACTAATGAGCATGTTTAATTAACTAGCTTAACTAATAGACTAGTTGTGGATTAACTAATCTTAACATGTTTAACAACTTGTTTAATTAATAGTTGTTAATCTGTAACGTCCCATTATTTTAAAATCATTTTTCTCAATTTAAAATACATCATAAAAATTTTTCGCTTAACTTATTCGACATTTGAAATGCATTTTAGAAATGAAATCAGAGTAAATAGCGCGGAATAATAGTAGGAGTTCAAAACATAAATCAAATGTTCACAATATAAGTCCCAAAGTCCCTAGTTGCAACTATTAGTTTTAAAAATACTACTACGTCAAATTACCAAAATACCCCTTTCTCTCAAAACGTTTTCAAAATATCACTACGTCAAATTACCAATAATTTCCAAATTACACGAGCCACACCCAGCAGGTCAAATCGGCTGTTAACACGAGGGGTCCTCCTGGAACGCTTCCTCCACTCCTAGAATGTCATCTTCAAAGTAATCACCTACATTATGGTGAAAACAATTAGCCTAATGCCCAACAAGAATCATAATATAAATGCAATGTATATGAGCATGTTCACGCGATGCATTACAGAGGAGATCTGTATCTCATCTGTTAGTTTGGGGTGATGGGTAAGTCAATTGATCTCGTGGCTTAACCTGTGTTTCCGACTAGGAATCACGCCATTCGGGGTGTCACCATGAGCCATACCCAGTCGTTTTGTTGAAGGCATTGGGGATTTCAGTACAATAGAATTGAGAATCTTAAGATTCTCGTGGCTTAACCGTACCTCACGCTCCCTAATTGGGAGTAGCCACTCTAATAGGGGTGTCACCAGGACAACTCTTTCCAATCCTCCTGAACCCCCACATGTCTATTTACGTATATTAGGATGACAAACAACATGTGAACAATTTCCTAAACCCTAGGATGGTGCATGAATGCCGTAAAATAAAATAGAGAACTAACACATGACAAAACACAACCAATTTGATCACAATTGCATATGGACTTTGAATTAAAGACACTGCATTAACTTACTAAAATAACAGGATTTTATATTTTAGGGTTAGAATTTAATATAAGGAAGTCATAAGTTTCAGACTAATTCAAGGAGAGAGTTCAGTTTTGTCTTTATTTCAACCATCCTATGCAGATTCTTCTAGCCTTTATGCAAAACAAATGCAAGTCCTTACAGATTAAATTCAACCAAGTAATTTGCTAAGCATGCTCAAAGCAGTGGTACCAGAGATAAATAAAAGGGCAATAGTGCAAGGTTCCAAAATTAGATATCAGTATAACATTCTCTAATAATAATTTAACTAATCCAACTGTGATTGCCATAATAAACAGAACCATTTCTCTCATCATTCATCAAGACCAGAATTCCAAATAAACTGATGTTAACACCAACATCTACTCACATTTAGTAGTTAACATTCATACAGTCCAGTTTCCAATAATTCAACAGTAATTTCATATTTGTCCAAGTTTCCAACAATTCAACCACAACCTCAGATTATCATTATGATTTCTATCCATTAGACTACCCATGCTTTTCAACAAGTCAACGATCATGCTCTTCATTCAATTTAAAATTCACTATCAATTGCATGTTTTTCATCCAATTAACAACATAACAATTTATTGAACTAACATTCAACCTTTACATTCAAGCACTAAACACTACAATCAACCTAGCAAACAAAACCCAATCAAAATCCTAATTCTTACCTCCAATTTCCAGTGATTTAGCACAAGTAAAACAGTAACCAAGTGTATCCACTATTCTTCCAATCTTTCAATATTTCCTGAGCAAATATGGCAATGTAGATTAAATTCAATATTCCTAACCAACTTGACCAAAACTGACGGAAATCCATAACTAAATTATGGAATCAGTTCTTACATTCACGATGGAAAATTCTCTTCCAAAACCTTCAGAGTAACACACACCTTTTTGTACTCAATTCACCAATTCCTTCACACTCATAAGGCAACACTCTCTCACAGTCGAATAGTCTCAGAATAAGTAGTAAGAACACATGGAGCTTACCACTTATAGACGGAAGGGAGAGGGAAGACTGATGACTAAGCAGTTGCAGGGGATAAGCTGTAGGGGAAACTGTAGGGGAGGATGCTGACAATTGCCCAACTCAAGGTGAAGTGGTCTAATGAGAGGGAGCAACGTGGAAATCTTCCAATTACTAGGGGAGAGCTGATCGTTGCAGTAGTAGGCTGGAGGGAAGAGAAATTTTCGTGAAGAGTACGAAATCGGAAGAGAGAAACTGAGTTATAAATGGGTTTTCTCTAAAATTCCCAAACATTCGGATGAGTCGAGTCGTCCACAGTCCTCGTCTGCATCCGTTCGAAACTCGATTTGGGACGAGAAAATGCGTCCCCAGCATTTGTCCGTACTGTTCGCTGGTGTCTTACGGATGAGACATCGCGTCCGCAATCATCCGTATTGACCCAGGTTCTACAGATTCATTGCGGACGCGAGTCTCTTCGTTTGCTTCGTCCACTTCGTCAGCAAGTCGTCCGAATTTTCCCAGATTTGTATAGATTCAATGCAGACATGAGTCTCTTCATCTGCTTCGTCTGCAAGTCGTCTGAATTGTCCTCGATTTGTACAGATTCAATGCGGACGCCAACCCTCTCGTCCGCATCGTCCGCATAGGCGTCCGTATGACAGTATTAGGCATTTTTCCTAAGTTTTACATACTTAGATCATTTTCCAACATTAACCATCTATTTTCCATGCACGAATTACACTCACCGTTGCATAATTCAACGAAATATTCATATATTAAAATTATCCATAATTATTACATCATCAAAAGGGAAATACATTTTTGGGGTATTACATCCTACCCACCTTACAAAAATTTTGTCCTCATAATTTTACTAAACAAACAATTATGGATACTTAGTTAACATATCATGTCTTCTCTCCCACGTAGCCTCTTCATTATTGAACTAGTTTTGCCATAAAACTTTCACGAGAGTAACATCCTTGTTGCGAAATCTCTTTACACTAGTGTCCAGGATTCTGAGCTGTTTCTCTTCGTAGTTTAGATTAGTACGTACCCAGATCTGCTACTCAGGTCTCACGCGAGTGGCTTCACTAAGGTATTTACGCAGAATTGATACGTGAAATACATTATGTACTCTTAACATAGCTTCGGTAGGAGTAATAGATATGCCACAAGACCAATCCTTTTGGTGACTTCAAAAGGGCCAATATAGCTCGGATTGAGCTTTCCTTTGCGTCCAAAACGCATAACACCCTTAAATGGTGATAACTTCATATAGACACGATCCTTAATGGTGAACTCCAAGTCTTGACGACGATTATCTGCATAACCTTTCTAACGACTTCTCTACACTAAGTTCCAAGCATGACTTATCATTTTATTACTTTCATCATTCAACTTTATCCAAACACAACATCATTTGTCCTTATCGTGTGGGTTAAAAAATTGTCATAAAAGATTATCATGAATTCCTTCCACGTTATTGTAGTTGCATATTTAGTTATTTCGATGGAATCCCACCAAAATTTCCCATCCTTAACCAACAAGAACACTGCACACACTATCCTTTCTACATCTTTTATCTTAGCATGTGCAAACATATTCAATTATTTCTATAAATCTCTGCAGGAGTTGAAATCACTGTTCCAATCACTTACTAAATTCGTACTTAATTCATCCAAAACACTTCACTAATTAATGATGTTCCTCAAAATATTCCACAATTTGAAATTCCTTCGTTTACTATTTTCCAAGTATGTCTTAAAAATCCAACTCAGTCTGGAATCTTCAAATGTTCCTTTTGTCCCTAAAATTATTTTCCCCATCTAATCATTTTCAACTAATGCAACCTCGTCAAATTGCTTACTAAATCTAGTTGTTGTTTTCCACTATTTCTTTTCTTCAATTAAAAACTTGGGTGGGTTCTCTCACTTCTCTTTACCATTTCCAAAACTTGTAAAATCTAAGTAGCTTTGGTACTACTATTTATCATCTCACTTAGTCAGTAGGAGGTATCTTTATCCAAACACATTACTATCACTTCGTGGTTTACTAGTTTCCATAGACCCACTCACTTATAAATTTTTAAATTCCTTGTTCTATTCCTTCTCATAACAAATTCACCCTCTTATCTAATTCCTTGCAACGTAAAGACCTAGCAAACTTGTCTAGTTTATGCAGAACTTATTTGCCACTTATCCCCTTCCTTAATTCCCTTATTTTCTTAACAACCAGATTCGCACAAAAATCCCTGCCATTGATCTAACCCAAATATTTACCGGAAGGCATGAGTACACGATACCCGTTCTTAGGGATACTGGTGAGTAACTTGCCTTTGTACATAATTGTGTTGAGATAAAAGAATGAGTGGCGCCCATATCAAATAAAATACATGCGGCCACATTATTAATATAAGTTGTTCCTAGGGTGTTTAGAAAGACCATCTATTTAGACATACAGTTCTAAGGATTATAGGGAATCACATTAATGTTATAGAAGACATATTCAAAATAATGAAATGGATTGTGTACTTGATATGACAGCCAGTAGTTCTTCCTCTGCATTTCCTTCTTCTTGTAGAGAAAACACACATGGAGATACCCTGTCAGCCAATGTCGGGCAATATCGGGATATATGTCCGGTCTTTCCGCATCTATAACATCCACCAGTGCCAACCTTGCACTCTCCAGGGTGACTCTTCTTACAAATGGGCCACAGTCTTGGTGCCGCAACCGTTGCTTCAATTATAGGGTGTTTGTCACGCCCCTGCTGCATATCCGCCCAGGTGTCGTTCTCACACCACGGTTAACTGATGGAGTCTCACGCTGCTGAAAGCTTTGATTGTTCTTTCCAATTCTCTGAGCAAACTCGCACTGTCTGGTGGAAATTCCTTCCACGTCCACCGCATCTAAAGCTCTGGCCACAATTTGAGCATAGGGAACACCCCGGATACCAGACATCTGCACACATCTAAGAATTTCAACCATTAATCCTTGTATGAATTGCTGTACCTTAGACCCGTTGTCGCTGACCAGGTATGGGGCATACCGGGATAGCGCTTCGAACCTCCGAATATAATCAGACACAGTCCCCGTCTGATGTAGTCGTATAAACTCTGCAAACTTCTGATTTTGAACAGTGAAACTAAAATACTTCTCATTGAACAATTCATTGAAACCCTTCCAAGTAAGAGTCTGCATTTCCAGGGTAGGCTGTATTGCTTCCCACCAAAACTGTGCATCGTGTTTCAACAAATAAACCGCACATTTCACCTTCTCACTTTCTCGAATGTCGGCATAAGCAAACATCTTCTCAATTGAACGGATCAATGTATCGGCTGCTGTGATATCAAAAATATTGCCTTCAAAAGTTGGTGGTTTAATTTGTAGAAATCACTCCCAACCGGCCTCTGCGGGTGCAACATCAGCATGATGATTTCCGTTTCTGTTACCATCCCCATTCTCGTTTTCGTTACCACATTCCACTAGCCTTTCTATCACTTGGGTCTCCTGTGCCATAAATTGAGCCTAACGCTCAATCACTTCTGTCATTCGGGTAAGAGTTTCATCCTGCTCGTTGGGTACTGGCATGTCATTCCTTGTTCTTCGTGCCATTTTAGTGTTTTCTCTACATTTTAAATTGAAGACTAATAAGTTATTCGACATAATTAAATTTAAAATTTGAACTTTACTTACAGTAGCAGGACTGTTCCACGACGATTCCTTGTGTTATCAACAGTCTACAGAACCGAGTTTGACCTGGTTGCACTCTGATACCAACTGTAACGTCTAGTTATTTTTAAATCATTTTTCTCAATTTAAAATACGTCATAAAAATGTTTCGCTTAATTTATTCGACATTCGCAACGCATTTTAGAAATGAAATCAGAGTAAATAGCCCAGAAAAATAGTAGGAGTTCAAAACATAATTCAAATGCTCACAATATAAGTCCCAAAGTCCCTAGTTGCAACTATTAGTTTTCAAAATACCACTACGTCAAATTACCAAAATACCCCTTTCCCTCTAAATGTTTTCAAAATAGCACTACGTCAAATTACCAATAATTTCCAAATTACGCGAGCCACACCCAGCAGGTCAAATCGGCTGTTAACACGAGGGGTCCTCCTGGAATGCTTTCCTCCACTACTAGAATGTCATCTTCAAAGTAATCACCTATATTACGGGAAAAACAATAAGCCTAATGCCCAGCAAGAATCAGAATATAAATGCAATGTATATGATGCATGTTCACGCGATGCATTACAGAGGAGATCCGTATCTCATCTGTTAGTTTGGGGCGATGGGTAAGTCAATTGATCTCGTGGCAAAACCTGTGTTTCCGATGTCTATTTACGTATATTAGGATGACATATAGCATGTGAACAGTTACATAAGCCCTAGGATGATGCATGAATGCCGTAAAATAAAATAGAGAATTAACACATGACAAAACACAACCAATTTGATCACAATTGCATATGGACTTTGAATTAAAGACATTGCATTAACTTACTATAATAACAGGATTTTATATTTTAGGGTGAGAATTTAATATAAGGAAGTCATAAGTTTCATAGTAATTCAAGGAGAGAGTTCAGTTTCGTCTTTATTTCAACCATCCTATGCAGATTCTTCCAGCCTTTATGAAAAACAAATGCAAGTCCTGACAGATTAAATTCAACCAAGTAATTTGCTAAGCATGCTCAAAGCAATGGTACCAAAGATAAACATAAGGGCAACAGTGCAAGGTTCCAAAATTAGATATCAGTATAACATTCTCTAATCATGATTTAACTAATCCAACTGTGATTGCCATAATAAACAAAACCATTTCTCTCATCATTCATCAAGACCAGAATTCCAAATATACTGATGTTAACACCAACAACTACTCACATTTAGTAGTTAACATTCATATAGTCCAGTTTCCAATAATTCAACAGTAATTTCATATTTGTCCAAGTTTCCAACAATTCAACCACAACCTCAGATTATCATTATGATTTCTATCCATTAGACTACCCATGCTTCTCAACAAATCAATGATCATGCTCTTCATTCAATTCAAAATCCACTATCAATTGTATGCTTTTCATCCATTTAACAACATAACAATTTGTTGAACTAACATTCAACCTTTACATTTAAGCACGAAACACTACAATCAACCTAGCAAACAAAACCCGTAATGTAGTGCTTCCATTGGCCAACCAAAATCCTAATTCTTACCTCCAATTTCCAGTGATTTAGCACAAGTAAAACAGTAACCAAGTGTATCCACTATTCTTCCAATCTTTCAATATTTCCTAAGCAAAAATGGCAGTATAGATTAAATTCAATATTCCTAACCAACTTGACCTAAACTGACAGAAATCCATAACTAAATCAAGGAATCAGTTCTTACATTCACGATGGGAAGTTCTCTTCAGCAAGACCTTCAGAGTAACACACCCCTTTTTGTACTCAATTCACCAATTCCTTAACACTCATAAGGCAACACTCTCTCACAGTCGAATAGTCTCAGAATAAGTAGTGAGAACACAGGGAGCTTACCACTTATAGACAAAAGGGAGAGGGAAGACTGATGACTGAGCAGTTGTAGGGGATAAGCTGCAGGGGAAACTGCAGGGGAGGATGCTGACAAATGATCAACTCAAGGTGAAGTGGTCCAATGAGAGGGAGTAACGTGGAAAGCTTCCACTTACCAGGGGAGAGCTGATCGTTGCAGTAGTGGGCTTGAGGGAAGAGAAATTTTTGTGAAGAGTATTAAATCGGAAGAGAGAGAGTGAGATATAAATGAATTTTCTCAAAAATTCCCAAACATTCGGATGAGTTGAGTCGTGCGCAATCCTCGTCCGTATCCATCCGAAACTCGATTTGGGACGAGAAAATGCGTCCCCAGCCTTTTTTCGTACCGTCCGCAGGTGTCTTTCGGACGAGACATCGCATCTGTACATCGCGTCCGCAATTGGCCGAATTGTCCCAGGTTTGTATAGATTCATTGCGGACACGAGTCTTTTCCTCTGCATTGTCTGCAAGTCGTCCGAATTGTCCCAGATTTGTACAGATTCAAAGTGGACGTGAACCCTCTCATCCGCATCCTTTGCATAGGCATCCACATGCCACTATTAGGCACTTTTCCTAAGTTTTACATACTTAGATCATTTTCCAACATTAACAATTTATTTTCCATGCACGACTTACACTCACAGTTGCATAATTCGACGAAATATTCGTATATTAAAATTATCAAGAATTATTACATCATCAAAAGGGAAATATATTTTTGGGGTATTACATAATCACTCCCTTGAGCATGCTAAATAACTAGGACAATAATTCGATCTACTAGTTAAGCATGTTAATTAACTTAACTAGAGTAATTAATTAGACATTGAACATGTAATTATTTAGAGTGAATTAACTAGAAATTAACGAGACTTGAATATGACTAGTCAAGCATGTTTAATTAACTAACTATGCATGTTTAATCCATTAAACTATTAAAAACATGTTTAATGAGTTATAATAAAAGAATGTTTAATCACCGTTCTTTCTTGAGCATGTAATTTGTCTTGGATAACTAATTAGAATAATAAATGTAATCTTCTAGAGCATGCAAATTGACTAGGAAATTAACTAGGACAACTAGCACATTAACTAATGGTATGTTCTGATTTTCGTTCATTTATTATTGTGTTCTATATTATATTTTCTTTATTATTGTGTTCTATAAGATCAAGCAAGCCTTCATTGTTTCCAATTCTATATCATAATTGTTCCCTGTTACGCACTTTCAATTATAATTGCTGTGCGTTTTCAATTACTATTGTTCATTATATTTGCAATTTCAATTACAGCTTGCTTTCATTTCAATGTAATTGTCATTTACTTTCATATATGCGAAATATGAACGACATCATGCATCATGTTAGGTTGAGAATGTATGGTCATGCATCTTGTTAATAGAAAACCAATAGGGAGTGCCACCAGGTGGTACTCGCACATGCATTATGTGAGGAAAAATGTTAAGAAAATGAAAGAAAAAAATGAATGAAAGAAAAGAAAAGAAAAGAAAAGGGAGTTGGGGGGCAGATAGGTAGTTCGTATATAGCTTGGTAGCTAGACCACGCCCTTACCTTGTCAGGAAAGGGACTAGTTTGCACATAGGATGTTAGAAGCTGATCAAACTATACCATCCCATATGGGTCCTCCAATCTCCAGCTCGAAGTACGACTAAAGAACAAACGAATTAATGCAATGAAAGGATTGGTTTTTGGCGGTACCCATTCCAAAAGGAACTAAAGAGAATCATAATCATAATTGCATTAAACCATTTTCCTTACTAAGTCTTTGGGCTTACAATTTACTTGTGATGTAGGTGTAGGTACTTGTATGCAAAAATGATGAACAGATAAATAAGCAGATAATAAAGTAGGGATGAAGATTTGCACACGTAAGACTCGTGGCTGGCCAGGCTAAATAGAGTAAAGAGAAAACGGTTGTAATAAATTGTATTTAATTATTTAGTTCTTTTATTAAGTCTTTCCATTAAATTTTTAAAACTTCCTCAATGCTTTAAATAAATGATTTTTATAACTCTTTCGAAATTTATTAAATTGTTTTTCATAATGAGTCTGATGAAAGGTTAGTAGCGGTCGATTTAGCATCGCACTCCGATTTGTTTTAAAAGAGAATTTCAATGGTTTTACAAAAGTTTAAATTTTCATGTATTTTAAAGGATTTACGAAAAACAAGGTCGTTACAGCTAGGCTAAAGGTTTTAAAGAGAGAAAAAATGATTTTGTAAAGTATTTGAATTGTAAAAGGTTGTATTATACATTCGTTGTGTTCTATAAAGTGTTTTAAGAAAAAGGATTTTAGATATTGTCTTTGAAGTCTTCTACTGTTTTATAAAAGAAAGATATTTTCAAAAGTTTTATATTTTACACGTTTTCAAATAAAAGAAGTTATAGGTCGTTATAGTTTCCTTTAAAATTGCAAGCCAAAATGTTTGGTCTAGCTCATGAGTTTTCTTTTAATCAAACGACATCGTTTGAATTATAGTGCGACTGTGATCCCCTTTTGCAAGGAATCTTTCGATGCCACTAGAGCATGTTTTGCACGCATCCAACAGTCCACGTTTAATCACACTTCCAACTGATGGTCAACATTCAACCCACTTCTTAAAATTGTTTTTGCGGATGAATTTCATTCCGCAAACTTCATCCAACGTGTAATACTCTGATTTTTTATATCGAAATTTAATTAGGATAGTTGGAAAGAAATTGGAGATTTTTGGATTTATTCGATAATTATTGGGGTATTACCAAGGACGTATTCATAAATTATTGAAATTTATTGGATAATAATTAAGGATTAAATTAGAAAGAGTATATAATTTAATATTAAGTGAAAGATTGGATTAAAGGAAATTAAAATGGAGATCTATGGACTACACCGGTTTGGTTCGGCTCAGTACGAGAACAATTATGTACTTCAGTTTTTAGGAAAATGAAGAAGAACAAAGGGAGTATTATATTGGATTAAATGAAATTGAGGGATTTGAAAATTAAATTGAGGTTGGAATTAGAAATTAGGGATTTATGATTTTTAAGTGAAGGAGTGAAATAATTGGGGATTTATTTGAAGATTAAATAAAAGGAAAATGGAATTAATAGGATTATAGAGATGTAGAATCGGTTCAACAGTAGAACCGGTTCAGTTTATGTTGATGGATGGCGGCGCGGGTTTGGAAAGAAAAGGGGGATTTCCTTTGGCCTTCGGCCTATTCGCGACAGAAGAGAAGGAGAGAGGGGGTGCGACTGAGAGGGAGACGAAGAGGGAGATGGAGACTAAGCGTCGGGGAGCGATTGGGAGGCAACGGCGAGCTCGGGTGTGCGGGCTCATAGTGATGGCATTGTCAGGTTGCGACGAACAACATGGGTTTGTTTGGGTGAACGTTCGCGGCTAGGGCTCAGATTCGGGGCTCCCGGGGGTGTGTTTTTCAGCGATGATTGAAGGTATGTTTGGTCGATTTCTTCCTCCTTCTTTGCATTCGGTTGATGGTTCGTGATGGCAGGTGATCAGTAGTAGCAGAGGAGATTCTCGCGATGGCAGGGGAGTGGGCTGACGGTTCATGCTGGATCGACCGAAGGCCTAGGTCCAGCTTGTTGTTGGGTTCGAACTAAATGGAGTAAGGGATATTTTTGGAGAATATGTGTGCTGGTCGGGCATGCTAAAGGGTTACAGAGTGTTTGTCTTCTGTGGGGATTCAGCTGCTGACTTTGATAGAGGAGTGGAAGCCATAAATGGGAGAGGAGAGGCAGATAAGTGGGAATGGCAAAGAACTGGAAGTTCTCGGGTGAGTTAAGGAGGCCGAAGGTTGTAGGTGCTAGATTGCTTCTGGATTGCCCTGTTTTCTGGTGATGACCAAGAGGTGATGGCTTCTCTTTGGTGTTGGTGAGATTCTGTCATTTTTGTTTGTAATGTGATTTCGGTTCTAGACATATTTGTTGTTTGGATAATAAGCTGCTATTGGTATTGACTCTGTGACTTGTATATGTCCTGTGATAGTCTTCCTCTGTAGGTTCTGTTAGTTGTGTGGATTTCCTTCTTGATTTGTGAAATTATAGTGATAATATGTAGAAGATAAAGGATTAAAAGGAATATGTGATTTGCTATGGTTCTATGGAGGAGTGTTTGGATAAGTGTTCTCTATCTATTAAACATTTTGAATGGAAGAAGTATATTATGTTGGATTAATATATTGGATTAGCCCTATTGTGTGAATGAAAGTTACCGCCTCTATTGGATTTATGTTTCTGGATTTTATGATAGGAATGGTTAATTTGTTGTTGGATGTTGAAAGTGTCCTGTTGTTGGAATAGATTTACTGTTGGATAATGGATTATGCTCTATTTAGTCAATTACACTTTAGCCTTGGTTGTGATTCTACAACTCTGGATGTACTGTTTTTTTGGATTTAGCTTTGTTGTGATAAGATAATGCCTTAGTTAGTTGAGTTTGTTGGATGCAATATGCCCTGCTAGTTATTGTGCTATGCAGAAACTATTTTACGTTTTGTTTTGGTACTGCGCGGTAATTGGAATAATTTAGCTACCGTCTTAACGTTCGACAATGAAGCTATGAATTGTGTTAAATTATATTCTCTGTGTTGTTTGGTTAGGATCAGTGCTCTGTGGATTTTGGGTTATATTCTATGAGTAAAATTCTGTTTGAATAATGGCACTATCCCCCCTTTTGCAGCTTTGTTATATTGGTAATTATATGGGTCTTGGCAATGTTTTGGTAGACTTCACTGTTATTTTATTTAGTTCAAAATTGGTTGGATGAAATGTTCCATTGTTTTGGGTTCGAGTCACTAATTGGAATAATTAAATTATGGAAATTGGGTAATGTAGTTTATGACTCAATTTGGATATTGTTATTAAGCGTTGATTTATGGGTCAATAATTAATGGGCCTATAATTATTGGAATCATATTGGCCTTCGCTACATATTGAAATTAGTTCTAGATGTTATCAATCGAGATTAGTTAATTAAGCTAAGTAGTAATTAATGACACGATCTCATTTTGAAGATTTTATTAAGTAACAAGAAATTAGGATAGAAAGACGTTAAGATTTAATAAGTAGATTAAATGATTGTATTAATGACTAGATGTTTCTAAATGTGAAGGTACTAAAAAGAAGAAAGGTAGTAATTAAGTGAGAGCACAACGCATCAAGGTGAGTGATATGTGTGTGTTTTGGTCTTCGGACCCTACATCGCAAGAATAGGATATGCATGTTTCGTTGCTTACTGCTTTCCTAGCATATTTACAGTTATTAATCACATGTTTTGTTGCTTACCGCTTTCCTAGTATGTTTACAGTTATTAATCGCACGTTTTGTTGTTTACCATTTTAAAGCATGTCTACAGTTATTAATCGCACGTTTCGTTGTTTACTGCTTTTACAGCACGTTGAATGTTTATTTATGCTTTTAGAATTTGTATGCATTCACGAGCTTCATGCATCATGATTTTCAAAACAAATACGACAATGGATTTTGGGCACGATTATTAAAGAATGGTTTAAGGGATGCTCAAATAGGCTAAGTGTACGGTGTTCTCGAGGGCTGATCACCCGTTGTAGGACTATTCAGTTTACCATGCAAAGCGAAATAGATTATCAACGAGAAACAGATAATACACGAGTAGCAAGTAAAATAAAGAAAGAAAAAGGCAACGATATGACGAAAGGCTGTTTAAGCCTTTGTGGCACAACTGCTAGTGAGGTTTCGGATTATGCCATCATTGCTAGCAAGCTTTCGATTATGCCATTGCTACTTGTATCTATTGCAAGGTCCCTGGATTATGTCGGGACAGTCCCTAGATTATGTCGGGACATAACGGCCAATGATTAGTAGGCTTTCGGGTTATGTCATCGTTGCTATATCAGAGGTAAAAGAGGAAAATGATGAATAAAACGTAAAAGACAAAAACGATAAATAAAACGTAAAAGATGAAAATGATGAAAAAATGTAAAAGGCGAAAACAATGAATAAAACGTAAAAGATGAAAACGATGAAAAAAAGTAAAAGACGAAAAAGATGAATAAAACGTAAAAGACGAAATGATGACTAAACGTAAAAGATAAAAAGATAAAAGAAGAGAACTTAACCTGCATACAATTTTAAAGGTTACGAAAAACCGGGTCGTTACATAAAAGTTTATAAATGTTTAGCATATTTTTAAAAGGTTACAAAAAATCGGGTCGTTACAGTTGGTATCAGAGCAATGGTTTTAAAAACAATTTTTGTAAATTGCTCTGATAATCATTTTTAAAACTAAGTCTGTAACTCGCTTGTCCTAAAACCAACTGTAAGGTTACAGTTGGTATCAAAGCGAATGTTTTAAACCCGATCCTTGTACTTATAACTATTTTTTTTTAAAATGATTTTGTAAATTGCTCTGATCTAGTTTCAAATTGCTCTACTGTGTTTTAAAACTTAACAGTGTTTAAAAAATGATTTTTGTAAATTGCTCTAATACGGTTAACGTTGAATTAAGAAAAACAAAAAGAAAACTTAACTCATTCTGTAAATGCCTACTAGCACAAGGTTCGATGTGGAAATACTCCATCAACTGCAAGTAAGTTAATAAATTTAATTTCCCTAATATGTCATTATTTTATTCTACAACATAAGGTACCATGGTTAGAGGGCGGCAAAAGATTGGGCAAGGAAGAGATACGAGTGGTGCGGATGAAACGATCACTCAGTTGAGTACGTTGGTGGAACAACAATTGCGTCAATTGGAACGACAGTCCACAAATTTGGAGAAGTTGATGGAAATTATTGCGCGTGGAAATAAACAAGTTGCCGAACAACGTGTGGCTAAGCAGCCAGATGTAAGTTGGGAGAAGCTTCAGTGATTATGGCCACCTCAGTTTGACGGGAATATTACTGATCGAGACAGTTCTGAGGAGTGGATGCGGACCATGGAAGACATGTTGGCCTATGCTAAGATAAAGGAAGAGGAAAGGGTAGCATCTGCCACATTTATGCTGGTCAAGGACGCAAGATTTTTGTGGGACTCAGTCAAGAAAACCAAAGATGTGGCTGTAATGATGTGGGCAGAATTTAAGAAAATCTTCCATGGAAAATATTTTACACACAACAAGGGCAAAGAAGTTGGTAGAATTTGTTCAGCTACAGCAGGAAGGATCAGTTTCGGAGTATGTTCGCAAGTTCGAGGTGTTGTCACAGTTTGCCCTGCACATGTGAGTAATAATGAGCACAAGGTACATGGTAAAGAATTGGATCTCAAAACAAAACAAGTCCATGGTAAAGTTTCAGCTATATTCACAAGAAGAAGGGTGTACGTCCAAGGGAATAAAGCATCCCTTTAAAGAAGAAGGAAACAAACAAGAGATTCGGTGCCCAAGGTGTAGGCGAAATCATGAAGGGGAATGCTTGGCTAAGTCACGTCAATGCTTAAAATGTGGGAAGACTGATCATTTTGCCAGAAAGTATCCGAGGATGTAAAGGATGAATGAATGATGTACTCCTTTATTGTAGTGTTTACTTTTGGCTAGTAATAAGTATAATGAAGGTGAAATGTAATGCAAATTAGCTAGTATTGTAATTGAATGACAGTAGTCATTATGAGCATGGTGTTCCTTTAAATACGTTGTTTAATGAGTGTGATGAATGGATGGATTGTTCTATAACTATTTGGAAGGACCTAGAAGTTTAGCGGAACTCACTCAGACACAGACCCAAAAACAAAAACAGATACGGGAATGGGAACGGATACCGAAACGGTATGAGCATAGAAACCAAAATAGAAACGGGAATAGAAACGGAAACTGAAACAGAAACAGAAACATAAATGAGTTTCCAGAAATGGAAACAAATACAGACATGAAAATAGAAACGGGAACAGAAACGGAAACAGAAATGGATACGAAAATGCATACGAACACAAATACCAAACAGATACCGAAACAGAAACTGAAATAGAAATAGAAATGAGGGTCTAATGAGTGATGTTGCGGCTTGCTCTTAGGAATATTTGAATGATCTTTAGGATGATCTTTAGGATGATCTTTGGAGAACAAGATAAAACTAAGATAGGATGTAGAAGTATTGGATTTCGAAGTGTCTTAGGTTTTGTTCATAGTGGTGTGGTAATGTATTCATTTGTGAAATGAATGCAAACTTCTTTTGGTTGTGTTTACATTACTTCAAAAATCATTGGAATGTTTCTTTACTTAAGTCATACTTAGGATTTGGAGCAAAGAGATTCATCTTGGAAGGTACCTTGATGATTCAACGTAGTAATTTGAGTGGTCACTTAGTTGAGAACTATCCGGGCTTGGTTTGGGAAACTAACAGATAATGGTTTCTAATGATTTAGAGGTTTCAACGACGACACAAGCCATCGTAATTTGAAGAGGACAATTAGGATCGACAAGCTTTGAAGGATGTAATTGAACAAAAAGATGACTATGTGCAATCGGTTATAAGATTTTATGTCCAATCGGTTATAAGATTTTTTCGGTCTAAGGACAGGAATAAGATAATGGTTATGATTGGTGAGCAACTGGTTTTGGAACTAAGGTTGGATGAAAAGGTATATGGTGTAGAAATTTTGATATCCGTAGCTGTTGGATAGCTAAACTAGAGAAAAGAGAATAAATGAGTTTCCCTATAATGGATTAATCACAAGGCATTTAGAAAATTTAATAAAGTGACACGTTAACTCTTGGAGGAAAAGTGAAAGTGCTAGATCCTTATGAGATAAGTGATGACTTAGGTAAAGAGTTAGCCATTGGAGGATATGAATATAGCTTAAGGAATAGGAAAGTGATTGCATCAAAGGTGTCTTCTTATGAAGGTGATGCAATTATGATGGATTTTTGGTGCAATTAAGATGGATAAGTTACGGTGACTAGTAATATTGGATTAAGGGAAAGAAATCCTTTAGATAATAAGTGAAAGAAATCTTACGCTAGACAAATTTTGAGGACGAAATTTATCTGAGGGAGAAATGTAATACCCCGACTATTAATATCGGAAGTTAATGAGGATAATTGAAAAGAAATTGGAGATTTTTGGATTTATTGGATAATTATCGGGGTATTACCAAGGACGTATTCGTGAATTATTGAAATTTATTTGATAATAATTAAGGATTATATTAGAAAGAGTATATAATTGGATATTAAGTGAAAGATTAGATTAAAGGAAATTAAAATGGAGATTTATGGACTGCACCGGTTTCGTTCGGCTAGGTACGAGAACAATTATGTACTTCGGTTTTTAGTCAAATGAAGAAGAATAAAGGGAGTATTATATTGGATTAAATGAAATTGAGGGATTTGAAAATTAAATTGAGGTTGGAATTAGAAATTAGGGATTTATGATTTTTAAGTGAAGGAATGAAATAATTGGGGATTTATTTGAAGATTAAATAAAAGGAAAATGGAATTAATTCGATTATGGAGATGTAGAACTAGTTCAGCAGTAGAGCCAGTTCAGTTTATGTTAATGGATGGCAGCTTAGGTCTGGAAAGAAAAGGGGGATTTCCTTTGGCATTTGGCCTATTCGCGACAGAAGAGAAGAAGAAGAAAGGGGGTGAGACCAGGAGGGAGACAAAGAGGGAGATGGAGAATGAGCGTCGGGGAGCGATTGGGAGGCGACGGCGAGCTCGGGCGTGCGGGTTCACTGTGATGGCATTGTTTGGCTGCGACGAACGGTGCAGGTTCGTTCAGTGGAACGTTCGCGGGTAGGGCTCGGATTCAGGGCTCCCATGGGCTTGTTTTCTTGCGACGAATGGAGGTATGTTTAGTCTATTTCTTCCACTTCGTTTGCATTGGGTTGATGGTTGGCGATGATAGGCGATCGGTAGTAGCGGTGGGTGATTCTAGCGATGGAAGGGGAGTGGGCTGACGGTTCGTGCTGGACCAACCAGAGGCCTGGGTCCAGCTTGTTGTTGGGTTCGAATCGGCTCATTGTGGCTGGTCCTTGCGCTGGAATCCCTCCCTGCGTGGTGGACAGCTTCTGAAAGGCTGGATGGAGTAAGGGATATTGTCAGAGAATATGTGTGCTGGTTGAGCGTGTTGAAGGGCTACAGAGTGTTTGTCTTCTGGTGGGATTCAGCTGCTGACTTTGATATATGAGAGAAAGGAATAAATGGGAGAGGAGAGGCAGATAAGTGTGAATGGAGGATAAATGGAAGCTCTTGGGTGAGCTGAGGAGGCCAAAGGTTGAGCTGCTGGATTGCTTCTGGATTGCCCTATTTTCTGGTGATGGCTTCTCTCAGGTGTTGGTGAGATTCTGTCATTTTTGTTTGTAATGTGATTTCGGTTCTGGACATATTTGTTGTTTGGATAATAAGTTGCTGTTGGTATTGACTCTATAACTTGTATATGTCCTGTGATGGTCTTCCTCTGTAGGTTCTGTTAGTTGTGTGGATTTCCTTTTTGATTTGTGAAATTATAGTGATAATATGTAGAAGATAAAGGATTAAAAGGAATCTGTGATTTGCTATTGTTCTGTGGAGGAGTGTTTGGATAGATGTTCTCTATCTATTAAACATTTTGAATGGAAGAAGTATATTCTGTTGGATTAATATATTGGATTACCTCTGTTGTGTGAATGAAAGTTACTACCTCTATTGGATTTATGTTTATGGATTTTATAATGGGAATGGTTAATCTGTTGTTGGATGTTGAAAGTGTCTTGTTGTTGGAACAGATTTGCTGTTAGATAATGGATTATGCTCTATTTAGTCAATTACAGTTTAGCCTTGGTTGTGATTCTGTAACTCTGGATGTACTGTTGTTTTGAATTTAGCTTTGCTATGATAAGATAATGCCTTAGTTAGTTAAGTTTGTTGGATGCAATATGCCCTGCTAGTTATTGTGCTATGTAGAAATTGTTTTATGATCTATTTGGGTATTGCACGGTAATTGGAATAATTTAGCTACCATCTTATCTGTAATGTCCCCAAAAAAAAATGACCTTGTAATTCATGTATTACATTGTAATAAGATCATACTATGTCCTAATATGGTTTAGTGTATGGAGCAAATAAAGTTTAGTGTAAAAAGTTAAAGAAAAACACATACTATGGACTTTGGGATGAGTTGGGATGGCATTTGGCGTCCCAAACTCCAGCCTGTCGAAGTGTGGACGCCTACAGACGCTGCAGACGATAACAGAACCGTCCGCTTTGAATCTGTACAAATTTTGGGAACATTCGGACGCTTGCAGATGCCTGCGGACGAGGATAGACTGCATCCGAAATGAATCTGTCCAAATCCTGGACACATTTGGATGACTGCGGACGCGACGCAGACGACTTGACCGTGTCTGAAAGGGCAAAATTGACCGAGAAACCCATTTAAAAACCTGGTGTCTCTATATCTTCTCGTCATTTTCTTCCAAATTTTTCCATGAAGACACGTCTAAACGGTAAAAAGGGGATGTCTACTTGGCTCCAGCTCAGTGGACCTCTTCCCCTTGAAGTATGACTCAACACCATGCGGTTTTCCCTCTTCCACCACACCTGTCTTCCACCTCTTTCCTTCTTAGTCTATAAGGGCTGATGAACAGCCAAACAACAAAAAAGACAAACAAAGATTGAAGAGGCAGTTTCAGATTAGAAGACGTGTGTGTGTGTGCAGCAAGAGGTGAGTTCTATTTATGCAAATAGTTGATTGTCTACTCCGAATGATGTGTATATATTGTTACTCTAGGGGATTCTGGATTTTAGTTTTGCTGTGAAGAAGATAGCTTTGGATTGGAGTCCTGCAAGACTACTAAGGTAAGAATTATGAATGATGTGTGGCCAGTGGAGACCTACATCGTGGGGTTTTGCTTGACTTGTTACTGTTATAGAAATTTCTCAATTATGAAACTTGTTTAGTTTGTTGAATTGCTGTTTGAAACTACTACATGGATCAATGTTGCTTTCTCCTAAGTTAATTGGTTATATGAACTTTTAACGTAATAAGTTCAGTGATTTAAATCTTGGTTCTATGCAAGGTGTAGAAGGTGATAAATTGAACACAATTGGTCCATGCTAATATGCCTCTGTGTGGATATATTAGACTCATATATGGAATAATGTTTGAAGCTTTCCTGTTGGATATGATTATGAAGCATGAAAGTATGGAATTTATAATCTTTTAAAAGAAAGTTGGATTGTTGAACCTGTTAGTGTTTGCTATTGGAACTGTACAGAGTCATCCATCTATGTATGAGGCAAACTGTTATTTGGTAATTCTTGGTTGAACTGGACACTATTTTATGTTCTTCAATGCCTAATCAATGGATTGCGGTGTTTCATTTAGCTATTGTAAGTATTTTGTCTAAAGCATATGCAACAATGTTAGTTGATTTTCAATGTTGTGGTGTTCTTTTCTATTTAATTTGTTGTCATACATGCATCATTTTAGGGCTTATGAAATTGTTTCATATTGTGTGACATAATAAATCTATGTAAATAGGCGTGTGGGGGTTCAGGAAAACGATGACATCCCATTGTTCATAGGTCCATGTTGGATGGATTAGAAAGGAAATAGGTTAGTGACATGGGATACAGGGTTCATTGTCTCCTGTTCTGAAATCCCCAAGGTTCTCGTAACAAAAGAGTGAATACGGCATGGGGAACCCCTAATATATATATATATATATCTCCTTTAGGGAGTGACCGGTTCTTCCTCATGGCCCTACGGTGTTTGTCATGTATGTCACTCCTAGCTACATTGTATGGTCATGTATTGCATTACATTCTGATTCTTGCTGAGCGTTAGGCTCATTGTTTTCCCCCGTGATGTAGGTGATGCATTGAATGATAATCATGTTGTGAAGGAGGTATTCCAGGACGATGTTTTGGGCTATCAGCCATTTTGACCTGTTGGTTGTGGATCATCACAGATGGATTTTTGTATTTTTTTTTTGGTCATATGATGTGTTGGGACTTTTGAAAACTAGTATTTTGCTAATATATCAGTAGGCTGCTTTGTTTTGTTTGGAAAAAAATGTAAACAGACGGTTTGAAAAACTTTTATGACTATCTACTAGTATTTTGGAAATCGTTTTATGATGAGTCACCGTTTTACTCTGATGGTTTACATTACTTGTGGAATAGAAAACGAAAAATTTTATGACAGATTTGAAAAGTTAAATAAATAAATGGGAAAAAATTGTTCGACAATGAAGCTGTGAATTGTGTTAAATTATATTCTCTGTGTTGTTTGGTTAGGATCGGTGATCTGTGGATTTTGGGTTCTATTATGTGAGTTAAATTCTATTTGAATAATGGAACTATTACCCCCCCTCTTCCCTTTCTTGTACTTGATCATATAAGGGTAACATTCTAGCAAAACATTTTTGTACAATGATGCACAACTAGGTAAATAGTGTTTGAATCCATAAAACAAACAACTACCAAGCTTAATAAAATCATCCTCAACCTCATTGTCACAAGAGTCTTGCCAAAGGACTAAATCAACATAAACATCATGAAAAGTCAGAGTATTATCCACCTTAACATAAGTATGTCCACTCCAAATATAGGTAATAAGTTCAACAACAAAAGAATTTTGTATCAACAACTCTCTAATTCCAAAACTCATCATGCTAAAGTTGTTAACCTCAATTGAACTACCATCATAATTTAAGAAAACATCTCCAAACGCATAATCCAAAGTGTCATTCCAAAATGAAATGCTAGTACTCATAATATTAAGACTTTAAAACCATCCAATTCTTAGAAGCCAAGTAATCAACTTATTTAACTGTACTTACCTTGTTGACATAGCACGAACTATTTTGCACGTTTCTTCATTATCATATTTTATAATGTAGAGATTTGGTTTCAACAAAGTTTCCACACAAATCTTCTCAAACATAGGCATGGACGCCATATTGAAACAACTCCTTTCATAAATGATCAAAGAACAAACTTTGTCCTTGTTCAAACATTGGGTAAGAAAATTTTGCTTCCTTCAACATTCTTCTTCTCGGGTTTGTAGAGTTATATCCCTTTGAAGCATCACACAGAGAGGTTCATCTTGAGCATAAAACATCTCCTCATGTTTCAAATTTCCTTCTTTAGTTGCTACCAATAATTCTTCTTTACTCTCTTAATCAACTTGGAAGATTTATTCTTTCGGATAATATTCCTTATTCATTAGAGACTCCATCATGAATCATGGACCTTCATGAGCATATATAAATTCTTCTGCATCCTTAGTTGCTGCCAATGAGTCATCTTTGCTTTCTTTATCACCCAAGCATTCCTATAATATAATACCATTTTGGTTTGGACATTTTTAAGCATTCTGCCCATAACCTAGGCACTTGGAGCAATGGATATCGCTAGCTCTTGGACGAGAGATGTCAACATTATTTTCTTTCTCTTCTTGCCCTTGACTTGCAACACTTATGCTAGCATAGTACTTATCCACTTGTTGTGTTTGAGGCTTGTGTACAATCAAAACTTTTGAGAAAGGTCGAATATTTAAGGACTTCAATGATCTCTTGAGTTTCCTTTCCTCTTTAATTGCCCATTATATTACTTTATCCAATGAACCATTTGATTTCAACTCTAACACATCAGAAATCTCCTCATTTAGACCCTTGATGAACCTAGCAATTGTTTCTCCCTTCGGCTCTTCAACTCCACTCCATAATTTGATAGATTTAAAGTTGATAACATAGTCCTGATGCTCCTTGTCCCAAACTTTGCATTTGAAAACAAAGTTCTTGTTTTACATTGCTCGACACAAATCTTTTTCTCATCATTTTCTTTATCATATTCCAAGTATGAATTTCCTCATATCCATCATGCCTTCTTTGAGCTTTCAAACCCTTCCACCACAAAAAGCATAATTGGTTAACTTCGAAGAAACTACTTGGATTTTCTTCCTTTCTAAATAATTATAACATTCAAAGGTCTTTTCTACTATTTCCAACCAATCAAGACAATCATAATCATTGCTAGAACCCTTAAAAATAGGTATGGAAGACTTCATATGTCTAAAACAATCAAAGGATTCATTATAATACCTTGGACTAAGTAACTCTTCAAAATTGGCTTCGACTTAATCAACATCTTCTAATAATGTTTCCCATTCTTGCTTCCATCTTCTAATAATACCATGACCCCTTTGTTTAGGTATTCTTGAAGTGCTTACATTCTGGTTCATAATTCCATGGAGTTTTTGAGTAATGGCAGAAAGGGAAGCTTTAAGTTCATCGAGTTTCCCTTGAGTGCTTGAATTGGTTTCTGTGAATGGATGTTGGCATGATGGTTGAACATTAGACTCACGATTTTGCGAGGCCATAGCCCCATTTACAATCATCATTTAGGATTCAATAATACCCATAAAATAAGGGCTAATAGGGTTGAAATATGCTCTGATACCAAATGATGCACTAAGGGATGCGAAGCTTGGAATCTCCTTTGAAGCTGGCAGTTTTCACGGCTAGAAATAGAACACCAAACACCCAATTATTTAACTTCCTCATTTTAAATCCAATTGACGTGAAAATTGGACTAGGTTAAATTCCACAAGGTTTAAGAATGCCCTCCAAAAAATCACACAAAAATACCAACTAGAGATGAAGATATACGAATGTAAAAATGATTACCCGGAGAGACACCAATATGGCAGTTTTTGGGTATGAAATGAAATAATCGCAATTCAATCAAATATTGTCCAAAATACACGAAATTTGGACCACGTACCTTTTGAAATGTAAACAAAAGAACCTCTAAAAAGCATAATCAAAATCACTTGGACAAGGGAGTTGTGCTTAAATAGTTACAAGCTAGTCCAAAAGGGTGCTATGATTGCACCAAGTGACTTCAATAGACTCCTACAAGAAAGTCTCTCTAACTTGGGTCGCAGCAAGTCTTCTAAACCTTCTCTAGGAAAGTCCTCTTCTTGATTGAACTGGAGTAAGGTTTAGTGTAAGAGAATCACCACAAGAGAAGTCAAGAACACCAGTGATACAATGGTTGACACAAAATCCACTTGGATAACACCACCAAGGCAGATGATCGATTTCGAGGGAGCTCCAACCTTTTCAAAAGGGTTCTTTGTTCATTCAAAACTAATTGCAAATAGCCCTAAGGGATGATTAAAATACCTCACCATGAAATTAGGGTTGCCATAATGTCAAAATTATAAAAATAACATTCAAACAAAAAACAATCAAAACCCTCGGCTATTTTAAGCTAGCCAAGAGCAATCCAAAACAAGCAATATCATTTTACAATCTAATAATCAAAATAACTCATAAAAAGGTTCCATGCTACCTCCTTGGCATTCTAGAGCTTCTTGAAGTGTCTTTCCTCTTTGTTTTTATCCTCAAGGTCATTCTTCAAGAACATTGGCTTCAACTCCAACTAAGGATGGTCAGGTTTCTTTGGCAGAATTTAAGCTATCTGTTAAGAACTCTATTGGCACAGAAAATGACCTTCCAATGTAATGAAAGACCACATTCTCAAAAGCTTGAAATATTGGCTTCAAATGTTATGATGAATACGTTTTCATAAGAGTTTGTTCTGATTTCCAAAAATGCCAACGAGTGCTCGGAGGTCAGACTAAGGATAGATTTGGGAAGTTCCATTATGTTTGATCTTCCACCTAATTTTTAGTTTGAATATTATAAGGTCATAATTGAAGATCTTAATAGCTCTTTCCCCCTGAGTACCTACAAGAAAAACACTTGAAGGACAATTAAACAATTTTATCATTTGATAGATCTTGAGAGGATTCCATGGTGCATCACAGTACCACAAATAACATTACAAAGGTGGCAATCTATCATAACAATGCAACAAGCAAAACTGGTCGACGACTTTTCCATATAACTGATCGACCACTTTTTCCTTTTTGATAGACTTCAAAATAGCTTGAGAGCCTTTATTCTTAAATCTGCTGGAATTTTTGTCCACCACTCCTTTACTGGTCAACCACAAATCTACTCAAGAGCTTCCTAAATTCTAATTTGTAATGTACCGGTCGATCAAAGTCAAGTTGGTCGACCATTTCTTCCTTGAAATGTCCCTAGCAATTTAAATCTCTACTCTTCCTTAAGCCACAAAATAATATTCCCAAATTTACACCATATAACATAATTCCAACACATACAATTCATATATCATCATTTCCAAACACATTTTTACTAACAAGATATGTTGCACACATAATTTTACATTAAGTAAATAGAAATTTTCCAGATATTACATCCCTCCCTCCTTAATAAAGTTTTCTCCTCAAAATTTAGTTAAAAAAATAACTCTGGATATCTAGCTTCCATATCTTCCTTTCGTTCCTAAGTAGCTTCTGCAGTTGAGTGATTTTGCCATAACACTCTAACCAATGGGATTTGTTTGTGTCGAAGCTCCTTAATTCTTGAATCCAATATTTCTATTGGTTTCTCCTCATAGCTAAGACTTGGTTGAATCTTAACGTCTTTTTGTGGTATCATTTGAACTGAATCTCGAAGACACATTTTCAACATTGAGACATGTAAGACATTGTGAATCCCTTCCATAGATACTGGTCATTCAATTTGATAAGTAGTTTTTCCTATTCTCTTTATGATTGGAATTAGACCAATATACCTTGGCCTTAATTTCTCTTTCTTCCCAAACCACATGACTCGTTTAAATGGTTATATTTTTAGGAACACTAAATCCCCTTCATTAAATTCCAATTCTTGTTTTTGATGATCTGTATAACTTTTCTGTCGACTTTGTGCAGCTAACATTCTTTGATGAATAATTGCAATCATGTTCGCTATTTATTTAACAATTTCAGGTCCATAAAATTTTTCTTTACCAACTTCATCCCAATGTAACAGAGATCAACATTTTCTTCTATATAAGGCTTCATACGGTATCATTCCAATAGTAGCTTGAAAACTATTATTATAAGCAAATTCCACTAATGGCAAAATTTTTCCCTAACTTATTTGAAATTCTAGCATACATGCTCTCAACATATCCTACAGAATTTTTATCGTTCTTTCACTTTTTCTTTCAATTTACAGGTGAAATGCAGTGTTGAACTTTAATTCAATACCCATTGCTTTATTTAGTCCTTGAATCCTGGTTCGATACAATTGATACTAGTTGTAACGACCCATAGCGTTAAACTATTTTTTTTTATTTTGTTTGTAGAAAACCGGGTCATTTAGAAATTCGTACAAAGAAAATCTTTATGAAAAAACTCTTTTGAAATCAAAGCTTACTAAAACTTAACCTTTATTAATTTACTTTTCATATTTCTTTAAAACATGCAGTGGAAGTCTTTAAGAAGTTCCTTTTGGAACTAAATGTAACAAAACCCATCTTTTTACATTAACTAAACGCATTCATAAATATTTTCTTTTAAATCTAACATAAACAAATCTTAACAAAAGGTTTACATTATTAAATCCATCTTTCTTAAATTCTCACCCACGGTCAAATTCACTTTGATAATGCTCTAGCTTCACCCATGAGATATCTTCCTCAACTACGCTTTCAACAAGTCATTTTTGTCATGCTCTTTAATCTCCATCATTTCCTACATCACAAGGTATATCTAATGAGTCTAATACTAAGTAAGGAATATAACATAAAGCGTGTAACATACAAAATGCAACATGTGACATGACTATGAGATGCAATATGTAAAAATAATCTTTTTGGTCATAAATCTTTTCTTTTCTTGCATTTATTTTCATTTTCTTTCACTTTACAATCTGATTTTTGTGGGACATCAATCTAAGGGAAATTGACACCATTAGGTCCACCTCATGCAAGACAGTCAACTCGAACCCCGTCCATAACAATTCTTTACGTTTATTTAGTTAACACCTGATGGGCTACAAGGTCCATTCACAAAAACAAGGGCCCAAGATCTCACCTACACCTTGCTTTCCAACTATTTAGAAGGTGACTCATCAATGACCCAAATGGAAAAGATACCAACCCAAGAGGACCAAAAGAGAGGCCCACACATATTCCATTATGGAGAGAAACCCAAGAAGACAAGCTTGAAGGGCAAGGAAGAGAAAAGGAAGTGCAGATATGGAAACCTTCTCAAATCGGCCAAGCAAGTGAACAAGTGGAAGACCAATTTTCACATAAATATGGCTACCATCCAAGTTGTAACGACCTGAATTTTCATAAATCCTTTAAAATGCAAAAAATTTTGAAATTTCTTTATAAAACAAAACGTATCAGAGCGTGTCTAACCAGATCGCTACTGACTCTTTTTTTTGAACTCGTTTTGAAGACCAATTGATAAAATGTGCGGAAGCATTGTAAAATAAATCCTTGTAAAACATGGTGGAAGCGCATTTAAATCGTTTAAAGGAATCTAAACAATGGAATACAATACAATAAAACCTAACGTGAATACAAACGTTTCTCATTTTACTCTTAACCTGTCTAGCCCCGATCTCATTCGAGCAAATCTTTCACCTCTGCTTATTATTTATTCGTCGTTTCCTTGTATACGAACCTATTATTATCTGTTCGTCATTTGTACCTACACCACAAGTAATACGTGAGCCTAATGGCTCAGTAAGGAAAAAGGTTTAATGCACGTGAATGTCACTCTTTAGTCCATCTTGGAATGGGGGCCACCCAAACCAATCCTTTCATTAGACATTTACCATTTTTATTACTTTACTTTAAGTCATTCATTCGTTACTCGTACTTCGAGCTGAAGATTAAAAGACCCATATGGGATGATATAGTTGGTCGGATCTAACCCCCTATGGGCATACTAGGTCCCCGTCCTTACTAGGTTGGGGGCATTACCTAGCTGTCAGACTAGAACCGCTAGCCATCTGCTCCCCAACTCCCTTATTCTTTTCTTTGTTTCTGTGTCGGGCTAAGTTACCGGACTATAGAGGCCTTTATTATCTTACCGTTTTACTCATTTTCATCATTTATCCTCAATCATGCATGTGTACGTACCACCCCGTGGCACTCCCTATTAGTTTCTATTAACATGATGCATGACCATACATTCTCAACCTAACATGATGCATGATGCATGATGCTTCACAATATAACATTCATAGAAATTGAAGTGCGCATTTAAATAAAGTAACGGTAATTGAAAATGCATATAAAAGAATAGCAGTAATATAACGTTCACACAAGGACAAATAATAACAATAGAACACCCGAATGAAGTACAACATGTGAAGGAAGCAATTATGGAACTAATTAAACAACTGGGAACATGCTTGGATATGTAAATCACAATAATAAAGGAATATAACAGATTAACCCACAACGTGCATATGAAAGCAAAACATAATTTAGTTAACATGCTCAAGAAGGATTATAATTATCGTCTAGTTAATTATCCTAATTAATTTACATGCTCAAGGGAGAATTACAATTATTATCCTAGATAATTTAAGCAAGCTTTTGTTCTAGTTAGTTACTTAGACATGCTAATTAAACATGGCATGACTTAGTAAGTTAACATGCTGGTTATTTACTAACTTAACATGCTCAAGCAAACTAATAGTTTAAGGGATTAAACATGCTTAACTAGTTGATTATACATACTTAGAATTGAACATGCTCGAGTTAAATAACATGCTTGAGTTAATTGATTTCTCTAGTTAAGTTAACATGCACTCCAATTAATCCCATTTAGTTAATTAACCTAGTTAATTAATATGCTCAAATCTAATTTATTAAACATGCAAGGGTTCTATTTGGTTAGCAATTAATCATGCTCAAGGTGATAGTTGTTCTAGGTCAATTTACATACTCGGGTTACCACATACCTAGCTATCATTAACAAGCTAGTTATTATAAATTAGTTAAATAGACATGGCATTTGTTAGCTAACATGCTACTAATTAAACACACGAATCAACATGCTTATTACATGCTAGATTTATTAGTTAATTTACATGTTCAAGGAGTAACTATCATTAACTAGTTAATAAGACATTAGTTCACATAATTAGATTAATCCAATTGTTTACATGCTGAGATTAACTATATGGGTTCACATGTGTAGATAATTAAAGTGATCAATTGAATTACGTTAGATCGACGGACATGCTGAATAGGGAAAAGGACTTCGATTAATCATATAGACATTCAAACACTAGAACTAGCAAGGACACTATTAATTAACTAAAACGACAAGAACAATATATGCATTGGTCAATGGGAATGACAAGAACAATATACGTAGATATATTGATAAAGGAATAACAACCTATAATATATGCAGAGATTTAAACCGAACAACGAGTAAAAGTAAGGAATAGAATCATCCTAAAAGGCATGTCTCTTAGCTCGCTCATGCTTCAACTAAACATTCTAACTCATCTACATCCTTAACTCTCTCATCCAAGCAGAAATCATTCATCCATGAATTATCAAAGTCAAGCATGTATTGCGGGAAATGGAAGCACACCCAATTAACAGCGAATATCAATCACAAAACAATGAATAATAGAAGTGCAGTATATCAATCCAAAATCTGTGAACTAAGGAAAAATAAGGGAATTCACAAAAACTAAACAAAACAGGGACCAAGCATAAATGCACGCACTATACTTGCGGTGTAGGGCTCCAAATGGCCAAGACACACCAAAATTCCTTACCTCAATTCTTTGTTGTGTTTAGCACCTGATCGTTATCCTCCTTCTCTTTTCCACACCTTCATAATTCAATAACATTCACGTATTAATAACCATGACTTATTTCTTGGAAATCTGTTACCGCCAAAAACGAAGTATAACCCATCTCGATAGATTGATTCAAATCATAACAACACTGCAAACCAAAGCATGACCCAATTAATTATCTTAACATGGAGAATATGTGACCAAACAAACGCAACAACAATTAAAATTGTCCAAACATGAAAAGCATATATCTAACGTGTAGGACTCTTAATTTAAATCTCGGTGCATGAATTTAACCCACAAAATTGAATTTCAATAATCCATTAATCTTAACACCTTCCCCATTGTTATTCTTCAAAATCCAATCATGCATAATATAGCAACAACAACAAGGAGCACATCCCTTCATCCAAATAGAAAGGTAGTAAATAGATCATCAAATGCATAGAACTAACGGTTCACTAACTTAGCACAATCAATAACAGAGAGCTATTTTCATGCCTCAATCAGAATCCTAACACCACAGGGTCAATGAACACAGGATTAGAATCTCATCATAACAGCTCTCAGACAAACCACAATTCAGAGGCATAAATTATACGCACACCAGATTTATACCCAAGCCGAACATAAACAGAGAGTCATTCCACCAACAGAGCATACTTCTAGAATCTATAAAACCATAGGAGAGAAGAATGAGCTTACCAAAAAAGACACCTGAGAAGCTCCTTCACACTCTACCTCTCGTTTCTCCCCTCACTGCCACCCATTTCCCTCTGTCTCTTCTCTGTATATCAACAACAGAGAGGGGACACTCTCTGCCAATCCTTGGGAGGCAGAGTACGACATTCTTGGGCATGCCCGACCAGCCACTGCCAAGCTTCAAAGTGTGTTCCCCATGCTAACCCGCTGTCAACTTCACCTGGAGGAGCATCGGTTTGTCATGGAAGAACCGACAGGCTGTACCATGGCCTTTGACTGGTCCAACTTCAACCGCTAGCTCCCTTGCACCCGCCAACCCAAACAAGACGAAATAACCACTGGTACTGCCAATGCATCCCTTGCAATGTGCCTCTAGTCGGCGACCAAACAACCAAAATGTAGAGGAGAAACAGCTCGATCAAACATACCTCCAACGTTGCCAGAAAATACGTCTGCAGGAGCTCCGATTCCGAGCCCTAGTCATAACTCGCCACTCAACTGCAACTACTCGCAGGACGTCGAACAGCTTTGCACTGCCGTCGTAGCAGCCGACCCAAGCTCGTCGTCTCTCTCATCGTCGCTCGTGATTTCCAGATCGCCATCTCAGGTCCCCTCTTCCTCTTTCTCCCTTTGGTTTCTCAGTCCTCATCTCTCGCTGTGCTCTCTTAATGAATGGCTGAAGGCCATTCATTTAATTGGTCAAACCGGTTCACTCAGTGAACTGGTTCTTCCCCTCTCCATATCATTAACCCAAATTAGTTTAATCTATTTAATCCCTTTTTGTTGTTTGATCCCAAATAGTCCATTTTAAATCTTAATATTCTCCTTTCTCATTTTGTCAAATGGCCGAAGACCAGACGAAATGAGAAGTGCTGAACTGGTCCCTTAATAGAACCGGTTCAGTTAATCGAAAATACATCCCCACTTATAAATATTAATCTCAATGAATCACATATATTATAATTTAATTTAATTAACCCCAATTGATCACATACATTATAATTTAATTAATTGAATTAATATTTATTTTAATTACATTAATTTCTATAAATTATAATCTAACGAATACGTCACTGGTAATACTCAAATAATTACCCAATTAATCTAATACCTCCAATTACCTTCCTATTATCTTTATTAATTTTTTATATGAAAAAGTCGGGGTGTTACACAAGTGGCGAAACTTGATGAGAAAGTAGTTGTCAAAAGCCATGAAAACTTGGAGGAAAAAACCAATAAATAATATCTAAATAATTATTTTTGAAAGTTACCTAAATCTAATATAGTAATTGGCCAAGTATGCCGAGTATTAGGTTGTTTTCCTTTATTGTTATTTCTTATTCTATTCTTTGTAATTGGCTATATAAAGCCACCTAGTATGTGTGTTTTAGACATTGAAGTTTTATTATTAAAAAACTTTTTTTTTCTTTCAAAATTGGAGTGATTGCTCTTTCAATCCTTTGGTGAGTTACATCCAAAGTGCCTTGTGTGTTACATCACAAGATTGGAATTACTTTATGAGTTGTGTAATACCCCAGCAATATATTTTTTCCCGTTTGTCGATGTATTAAATTTGGGTAGTTAATATATGTACATACCATATCATATCATGATGATACGCGTTAAATTATGCTTGGAAAATATAGGGTTAATGTTGAAAATTAATTTAAGTGTGAAAGTTAAGAAGGAGGTGTATTGGCGGGTTTTCGGACGAAGTCTGAAAATTGGATCCGAACGGCGCGAATGTAGAAGAAATGAATCTGTACAATTTTGGGGACATTTTCGACGCCTCTGTCTCGTCCAAAATCTAGCGCGGATGAGGTGGAAATGAATCTCTACAATTTTCTAGAACATTTTGAACGCCTCTGTCTCGTCCGAAATCGGGCACGGACGACGCAGAAGAGGAGGAAACTAATCTGTACCAAATTTTATGAGTTTTCAGACAAATCTTTCTTGTCCGAAATAGATTTCGAAAAACTGATCTCATCCGAAAAGTTGGAAAAATCTGTGAAACCCATTTATATTTTTATTCTCTCTCTTCCGATTTCGTGAACTACTTAACAACTCTCCCCCTAGACCCCTGTTGTGACGTCTAGGCCTCTCCCATCAATGTGGAAGCTTTCCACGTGGGTCTTCCTCAATGGACCTCTCTTCATAGGGTTGAGCAATGGTCAGTCTGTTCTTCAGGTTATCCTCTATTGCAGCTGACATCTTCTTTCTCCCCTTCGTCTATATAGGTAAGTCTTCGTCTTTGTGTTCCTCTCTGGAAACCTGTGAATGAAGTGTTGTCTCTGCTGTGAGGTGAGTGTTACATTGCTCTGTGAGTGAGAAGTGTTTCATAAGTTGAGTTAAGGGTGAGTGTGCCCTCTTGAATGATTTGGTGTATCTATTTTGGAAACTCTATTATGAGGCACAAACTGTTGTGACATTGGTTAAGGTAAGGGTTGATTTTGGGAGTGCTATTGAATTAATTATGGACCTCCGATTTATGTCAAGTATAGTTATGAGGATTGATTTACCCACTGTGACTGTCTATGTTTAAGGAACTGTTGGAGGGTGAACAATTAAGGAATTTAATCAAGGTTGCTGCTGGACATTGAGGTACGAATTAGAATATGTAGTTGGCCAAAGGAGATCTTACATTACGGGTTTTGGATGATATCAATTGCTTTGGAATGCTTTGTTGAAATGTTAAATTCTGGATAAGTTGTCGAAATTGGGACTATTGTACTTTTATTGAACTGTCAATGCCATGATTTGCTTTTAAGTGTCAAGCATGAATCGTTAAATTCAATGAGTGAGAAGTAATGAAAGTCTGGTTTGGTGTTTGATTGGAAATCCTGGACAGTTTGATATTGATATATATCATGTTAGTGGTCATCAATTGTGGATAGTAGCTGTAAGTGTTAAATCTTGACTTATACGAAATTCTGGATTTGGTAAAGTTGAGTTATGCTTATAGTGGAACTATTGTCATCTATGAATTATAAGCTGAATGTGTACCTCTAAGTAGTGTAAACTATCCTTTTTCTCACCATATGTTGTTCTTAAACAACAACATTGCCCATAACAATAATACATCCTCTTCAACATGTTCTTAATCATCACCATTGCCCATAACCTACTTCTTGTGATGTAGCCCAAAAGGCAAAAACACAATCAATCATTTTTTACCTCTATTCCTTGGAAAAATTGAAAAGAAGAAGACTTTCTCAAGGTGTTTTTCTTCTTTTCCTTTTATCCTCTTCTTACAACTTCTCTCGTTTCTCTCAAACTTCTCTCTCTTTTCTCACTGTTCTCCCCTTCCTTCCTTGAACATTCACTCTTATAACAGGTTTAATTTCTTCTTCAGCCATCCTAAGTAGGAAGTGGCATATCCACAACGAGGAATTGATGACTAATCAAACCTTGTATCCAATAAAAACATAACACAATAGCATATTTCTGGCAACATTTCAACTTACTAGTCGATAGTTTTCAGCAGATGATCGACCACAAAACCAAATAAAAAAAGAACTCTGCATTACTACGATCGTTCACTGATCAACTGTAAAACATCCTTTTTTGGAATCTGTTTAGAAACTGAACGACCACAACTCACCTTGATCAACCACCAACAACCAAAAGGCTCTTATTTCATCAAACTATACAATTTGTGGTCTATCATCTCACCTACTGTTTGACCACTACCCTACCACTTAACCAAAAGCACCAAGAATTCACATTCTCCTAAAACCACATTTCACAATTAATTATACTCACACTAAAAATCATCCTTACTTAATCCTATGCTTACTATCATGAAAATTTGGGGTATTGCAATACTATAATTTCCTTCTTCAACTAGTAAAGCCAGAACTGGATCTGTGGTCAATCTATGTTTTTACGCTTGAAAACTATTTTCTCATTCATTTGTCAACGAAAACCGCACATTCTTTCTTGTCAAACTGGTTAGTGGTAATGCAATCTTTGAAAATCCATTTATAAAACATCGATAATACTCTACCAATCCAAGGAAACTTCTCACTTCTCCAACATTTTTTGGTTGCAACTAATTAAGAACCGCTTGAATTTTAGCTGGATGTACATCAATACCTTCCTTAGAAATCACATGGCTTAGAAAACTGACTTTTTCTAACCAAAACTCACCTTTTGAAAATTTTGCATATAATTATGCTTTTCCAAAATAGACAAAGTAGTCTTCAGGTGTTCCATATGTTCATCTTTTGTGCGGGAATATATCAAGATATCATCAATAAAAATGATATTGAACTTATCCAAATAATCCTTCAAAATTTGGTTCATTAAATCCATGAATGTAGCCAGTGCATTGGTCAAACCAAATGACATCACCAAAAATTCATAATGTTCATATCTTGTTCTAAATTCCTTTTTTGAAATATGATTAGACTTCACCTTTAACTAATATTATCTTGACCGTAGATCAATTTTTGAAAACATGCAAGTACCTTGTGTAAATTTTTTGCAAAGGATATTTGTTCTTAATTGTCACATTGTGTAACTCGGTAATCTACACATATATGCATCAACTCATCCTTCTTTTTAACAAACAATACTGGTGCTCCCCATGGTGAAAAACTAGATCGTATGAACCCTTCATCTACTAATTCCTCTAATTGAACTTTCAATTCTTTTAATTCAGCTAGTGTCATCCTATATGTATTTTTAGAAATAGGCTCTATACCAGAGCATAAGTCAATCACAAATTCAATTTCTCTGTCTAGAGGCAAACTTGGTAAATCATCTAGAAAAACTCCTGGAAAATTCTGAACTATAGGGATTTCTTCTAGTTTTATTTTTAATTTCACAATTGTATCCATTACATTAGCTAGAAAACTCATACATCCATTTCTCAACAACTGTTCTGCCTTGATTGCAAAAATTATAGCTAACTTATTTTTGCCTTTAACCCGTTGGAAAATATTTTGTTCACCGTATGGAAGACGAAAATATACTTCAGTCTTTCTACAGTTAATGGTTGCATTGTGATGGAATAACCAATCCATGCCCAAAATAACATCATACCCCTTCATATTAATAACAACCAAATCGGCATGAAAAATACGGCTATTTATTTTAACAACACATTTCTTTAAAACACCATCAGATACTAGACTATCAGTAGAGGGTAGAAGTACTTTATACTCACCTTTAACCAATTTAGAAAAAAGAATTCATTTTTTACACAAAATTCTGATGCAATAAAGGAATGAATAGCTCTAGAATCAATCAAAGTGTAATAACCCGATAATATTTCCATGTGTATATAATGTAGTGAATTTTGGAATAATTAATGTGTTATATTGTCGGGTGGTATGTTGTTGAGTAATGCCGTATAAATATGGGAAAATATTATGGAGTGATTTAAGTATTAAAGTTTGAAGGGAAAAATGTGCATTTTGGTTTTTAGTTGCTTCGCGGTCAACGCGGGATTGCAGTTTTGCATCCAAAAATTGTCTCAGATCACCCCTGCATTTTTGGTTGATGTAGGATTGACATTTCATGTCCAAAATCACTCTCTAGGCAATATGAGTTTTTGGTCGAGTCACAGATGACATGTAGTGGAATGCGGTCTAGGAGAGTTTGAATTTGTATGATTTTGTCAACTTTTTGGTCAACATGCGGTCGAGGCTCGAACGCCTTCCCTCAACCAAAATCGCAATGTCCTGCGAAAAATCTGTTTTAAATACACAAGCATTTTGTTGTTTAGGCATTAAATTTCCACTTAGTCGACAAGGCAGTAGCTCTCCCAAGCCTAGGCACTCATCCCTATTCCGGTCGGTGAATGACCACTACTCCACCACTAAGCTTCCCGAATAAGGTTGTCCAACTAAGACATTCCCTGCGTTTTCTCCTCTTCTTCCGTGAGTGAGTGAATCCTCTAGAGTGTGAGTGTTCTACGAGAGTTGAGTTGTGAGAAGTGTGTGCTCTGTGAAGTGGTACGTTGCGCGTTGGGTGTGAGGTTCGTAAACTAAAGGGCGAAGTTTGGGTTGAACAACTTAGTACGATACTTTCTTCTAGTATAGAAATTCTTCAACAATTAGGAAACTGAGGTAAGAATTAGGTAGAGTCGTTGGCCAGTGGAGGATCTACACACAAGCAATGTCTGTTTGTCTTCAATGTTATTGTTCTATGTTTTCTTTCCTGTAAATCAATGCCTAGTTTTGTAGAGAAAGTTGTAACACCTTGGCTTTTTCAGTTGGACAATTATCAGGGTATTACCGAGAACGTTCTAGAGCGTTAAGTCTAGGGGTATTTCAGTAACACTTTACCCATTTACGTGATGAAATTAAGGGATGGGGTAGTTAGTACATTACATTGTGTATTGATACGTGTTATTTGATGACGCGTAATTATGGAAAAAGTGTTATGGGGTATGAGTTAAGTGAGACAAATGTAAGGGATAGCTGTCCAGGGCATTTCCGGACACCTGTAAACGACATTGCGGACGAGTTGTCTCGTCCTCAAATGCATTGCACACACGAGGAATGGGCTGAGACGACTCAGGACGTGATTCTGCGTCATGACTGCACTGTGTCGCGGACTTTCAGACGAGTCCGAACGAGTGTGGACATGTACTAGCCGCATCCGATTTGAATTTGTCCAAATCCTGGATAGTTTTGGATGAGTGCAGACAACTACGGACGAGGAGTAGCCTCGTCTGATTTGCCTTTGTCCGATTTTGGGACACTAGTGGACGCCACGTCACGTATGAACATTGTCTGCGAACGGTACAGACAGGATGGGGATGCCTTTTCCCGTCCAAAGCTACGATTTAGCCGGTGAGATATTACACTTGCAGATGAATGCAGACGAGACCAGTACGTCCGCACTAGTCCGAAATAGACCAATTTAACGTAAATTTAGCAATTGAAAATCAGATTCTTTGTCGTTTAGTCATTAATTGACGACAAGAATCAACCCCTCCCCCTCCCTGGACGACGAAGTTGCCCTCTCTATGTCATAGCTGACCTCTCCCTCCCCTGGGTGCTACGATTTATCCTTCCCTCTCCAGGTATAGCCTTCCTCACCGGCATTCCCTTTCTCATTCAGTCCTCCTCTTCTGTGTGAGCTCCTCTCCCCCTGCGAGAGAGTTCTACCTGTGTGTGAGGGAGAGTTCTCCTTATTGCATGAGAAAGAGAAAGACCCGTGAAGGAGAGTTCCATCCACGTGAGTGTGTAAAACGTGTGGTGAAGCTGAGTGGTGGAGATGCTGTGCTCTGCTCCCTGCTGTCTATGAGCAGAGGAACCGTGAGGCTGGGAGTACTACTGTCCCAAAGTGAATTAGTCCATCAATTTAGGTAAGGTTTTGGGTGTGTCTTGGCCAGTGGTGGCCCTACCCACAAGTAGGTGTGCGTGAGTGGTAGATTTAGTAATGCTATGTAAAGTTTCTTTGATTGTTGGTTCCTGTCTATTTGTTATTTTCCTTGGATGAGTTATTATTGTTATTTCCTTACTGACTTCTGCGCTGTTTGTTAGTTTCTTTGTGATAGTGTAGCTTCCTTTGTTGTTAATTGTTCGCTTTACTGCAATTATTTAGCTTCTATGATGAATGATCAATGTCCGAATGTGATGGGTATAGAATGATAAATGCATGAAGGGTGAGAATCATGAATGGGTTAAGAGTTCTCTTAAAAGTTCGGTTATGTGTTATTGACTTGCTTTTTAGTTTAAACTCCTCCTGTTAATTAATCTGTCAATTTCCTTTCTTCAAATGCATATATGTGCTGCTCTAAAGTGCTTTGCCATTTCCTTTGCTTGATATCCATGATTAAATGAACAAGCATGTTAATCAACTAGGTTATGCTAATTAGTAACAATAATTAAGTATGGTTGAATTATTAGAATGAAAGTCTAAAATCCGAGTTTGCCTAACCACCCAGGGTAATAATCGTAATTATTCCTTGGTATGTAAAACAACTAATAATTAACTGGAATAACAAATTGTATTCTTCCTTTGAGCATGTTTAATTTAAATGATCAATACTTGATGCATGTCAATTAATTAGGGTAGTTAACTAGTTAACCAAAGCATGCAAACTAATTAGTGTTTATAATCAAAGCACGTAAGAAAATAAATTAGGGTAGTTAAATAGTTAGGGGAGTTAACTAGTTAACTTAGGCATGTGAACTAATTAATAAATCTAAGCATGTGTAGTAATTAGTTAATCTAAACTTAACTAAACTTAAGCATGTTTAACTAACTAATAACTTTATCGTAATCTAGATGAATAACTAATAATGGTAGATGATTTAATTGTACTTCATTGAGCATGTAATTGATTAGAATAATATAAACACGTTAATTTACTTAACAAGAGTAATTACCTAAAGTAATAAACTAGACTTGAGTATGTTAATTAATTAACTAGACTCATGTAAATCCAATAGAATAATTAATTAGAAGTATAATTGAACTCTTTCCTTGAGCATGTTAATTAACTAGAAGAAATTAACTACAGTACTAACTAGTAGACAAACTTGAGTATGTAATTAGTTAGAAAAATAATAGCATATTAATTAACCTGGTCATGCCATGTTTAATCAACTAATTCACTATAACCAACTTATCCGAGCATGGTTAATTTATTAACTAGTTAATTAACTAAACTAGATTGTTAATTATAGCATGTTTAACAAATTAATTATAATCAAATAGTCTGCATATTATCTTTTACTGCACTTTTATTTATTATAACTTCTACAATGATGCTTTATTTTATCTGAGAATAATAGAAAAGATAAAAGAAGAATGAATTAAGTATGAATGAACAAGAGTTTCCATTACAATGTTTTTACCTTTCCTCTTATAGTAATGTATTATTGTTTGCCTTCTCCCTGTTAATTGTATTATAGTTCACTAAATCAAATTAGGATAAGTAATTAGAATAGTAAACATAATCATCCTGAGCATGTTAACTAATCAGGATACCTAACTAGTAAAAAAGCATGTTTAAATCATCTAGGATAAATGTAATACCCAAGATATTTTCCCCTTTTTTGTTGATGTATTAAAAACTGAAGAAATTTGAATGTATGAATATTATATCATGTTGCATAATGGAACGCGTAAATTATGTTCAAAAAGTATAAGGTTAATATTGAAAAGTAATATAAGTATGAAATTTAAGAAAAGTGTGTACAGCGAGTTTTTGGACGCCTCTATCTCGTCCGAAATCGGGCACGGACGACGCGGACGTTGTTGAAATAAATCTGTACAATGTTGGGGCATTTTTAGACGAAGGCTCGGACGACGCTGATAGTGCGGACATTGTTGAAATGAATCTGTACAATTTTGGTGACATTTCGGACGCATCTGCCTCGTCCAAAATCTGGAGCGGACGAGGTGAAAACGAATATGTACCAAATTTTGTGAGTTTTCGGACGCGTCCGTCTCATCTGAAATATATTGCGGACGGTTGATCTCGTCCAAAAAATCAGAAAAATCTGCGAAACACATTTAAATCTCTCGTCTCTCTCTTCCGATTTCGTGTTTTGCACGATGACTCTCTCTCCCCAGCTCCCCTGTAGCATGTCTAGGCCCTCCCCCATAGGTGTGGAAGCTTTCCACATGGGTTTCCCTCATTGGACCACCTCTCCTTGTTGTGGGTGATTGGCAGCTTATCTTCTTCAGCTGCTCAGTTTTCTCCCTCTCTCCATTGTCTATGTGAGGTAAGAGCTTCCCTCTAGGTTCCCTTCTACAAACGTAAGTGAAGTGTGTGGGAGTGTGTACTTGGTGAGTGAAGAAATTGTGGTGTGATTGTGTTGAATGAGTTATGTACTATAAGCTATACAAGTTCTCCTACCTGTGAAGATTGGAAGGTAAGACATGAATTCGGAATTTACTTACTGATCTTTGGGTTGATGGTTAGGATCAAATTGGTTTTGAATGTGAGATTAATCTCTAATGCCATACCTGCTTAGGAACCGTTGAGAGTTTAGAAGTATTGTGGATATACATTGGCTTCTGTTTTATTGTTTGGCTACTGACCTGCTTGTGTTAAGCTACTGGAAAACTGAGGTAAGAATTGGAATTTGTAGTTGGCCAAGGGAGGCCCTACATTACGGGTTTTGTTTGCTAGTTCTTGATTTTATTGTCTAGTGCTTGAATGTGAAGCATGAATGTTGGATTAGTAACCTATTATTGCTGTTGATTTTGCTGGAAAATATAAATTACCACTATGTTAATTATTGTGAACAGATTGGATGAAAAGCATGATAATTAAAATCAGTAACTATCCCTAGTCTAAGCCCTAAACAGAACTTGGTAGAATGGTTGGAAAGTCAATTTCTTGGACTCCTTATGTTTGTATTAAACTTTGACATTATTAAATGCCGCCGTCACGTGAACTGCTTGCTGTAGATCCAAGCATAGAAAATTTGATCTTGTTGTTGAACCTGTTTAGAAAATCACTTGTTTGAAATAAATCTGGAAAAGAATCTGCATTGGATAGTTGGAATAGAGATGAAGTTGAATTCCATTCCTGAGTTAGTCTGAACGTGTTTTCCTTGCTCATAATGATTAACAAACAACGCGAAACTTATATTGCATAATTTGAATTCCCCTTCTAAGCCTGAATAGTTTGATATGTCAATAAGTTGCCTTTAAGTTGAACTTTCAATTGCAAATGTAATTAAATTGTTTGTCCTTCTATTGTTATCCTATGATTTATTTTGTGGCATTCATGCATCACCCTCGGATTTATGAAACTATTCACATGTTGTATGTCATCCTAATATATGTAAATAGACATGTCGGGGTTCGAGAGAATTGGGAATGGTTTTCATGGTGACACCCCTATTGGAGTGCCTACTCCCAATTAGGGGGTGGTGAGGTACGGTTAAGCCACAGGACTCATAAGATTCTCAATTATCTTGTTCTGAAATCCCCAATGCCTTCAACAAAAGTGTATGGGTATAGCTCGTGGTGACACCCCTATTGGTGTGTTTCCTCGTTGGAAATACGATTAAGCCACGAGATCAATTGACTTACCCATCGCCCCGATTAATAGACGAGATACGGTTCTTTTGTGTAATGCGTCACATGATCATGCATCATTTGCCTTCACATCTTAATTCTGATTCTTGCTGGGTGTTAGGGTCATTGTTTTCCCCATAATGTAGGTGATTATTATAATGAAGATTTCATACTAGTGGAGGAGGAGACATTCCAAGATGACCCCTCGTGTTATCAACAGATTTGACCTGCTGGATGTGGCTCACATGGTTGGGACTTATTAGTATTTTGAAAAAGGATATTTTTGGTAATTTACTATTAGTAGTGTTTTCAATGTTAAGAACAATTGTAGTCGTGGACTTTGGGACTTTGCTAAAACATTTGAAACTATGTTTTGAAATTTATATTACCTATTCCGCATTACTTACTCTGATATACATTTTCTAAATGAATTTCCAATGTTGAATAAATTAAACGAAAAATTTTATATGACGAAATTTTGAGATAAGAGAAAAATGGTTTTAAATTATTGGGTCGTTACAATAAAAGCATGTAATCATCTTGAACATGTAATTAATTAGGATAATCAACTAGACCATTAACTATAGCATATTAAATTAATTAGAATGAAAGTATGTGTGATCAACTAGAATAAGAATTTCCAATTTACAAGCATGTTCCCATTATTTGTTGTCTATGCATATCTCTATTTCTAATTGCCTTAGCATGTTAGTTTAAATAAATTTCTTGCATGTTTACCGTACCATCCCTGGATTTGTATGCATTCACTGTTCCAATTCGATATGGTACTCATTTTTTGTTGTGCGCAGTTATTTCCTTTTATTATATAATTTACTTTCTTGATATGGACTTTCAATTATAGTTGCTTTCAATTACTCATATGCGCACTTCAATTTCTAATAATGTTATATCATAAAGCATCACGCATCACGTTAGGATGAGAATGTATGGTTATGCATCATGTTAATAGAAACCAATCGGGAGTGCTACCTTAAGGTAGTACTCACGCATGCATTGAGTGAGGAAAATGTTAAAAAAATGAATGATAAAATGAATGGGTAATCGAGTCTAGTTTGGCAACTAGTATGCACCCAGGAGGCTAGTAATCTGGCAACTAGTATGCAAGTAGTAGGCTAGTCCATAATGGAATGAATGGGAGTTGAAGGCTGGTGGGTTTTTCGGTCTAGTCTGGCAGCTAGGCACAGCACCTACCTTGACAGGAACGAGACCTCGTATGCACCCAAGAGGCTAATCCGATTAACTATACCACCCCATGTGGGTCCTCAAATCTCCCGCTTGATGTATGAGTAACGAACGAACGAACGAACATAATGAAAGGATTGGTTTGGGTGGCCCTCATTCCAAAAAGGACTAAAGAGTGGCATTTCATAATTTCATTAAACCCTTTTCCTTACTGGGCCATTAGGCTCATGTATTACTTGTGGTGTAGGTACAAACAATGAACAGATAATAAGCAGATAATAAATAGATCATAAAGGAAGGATGATAGATTTGCATGAGCTAGATTGGGGCTGGCCAGGCTAGAGCGAGAAGAGAAAATAGTTGTATTTAAATGGTATTTAATTATTAGTTTTGAATCTCAGTATTTAATTGTTTAAGTTCATTTCTCAAATGATTTATGCTTCCACAATGCTTTAAACAGATGATTTTATAACGCTTTCGCATTTCATTTGATTTTCACGAGTTTAGAGAAGGGATAGTAGATCTAGTTGTAGCGTCGCACTCTTATTTTGTTTTATAAAGGAGTCTTTTGAAAATTTTAAATTTCTCGCATTTTCAAGGAATTACGAAATTTCAGGTCGTTACAGTTGGTAACAGAGCAGTGGTTTGAAAAACAATTTTTTTTTTGTAAACTGCTCTGATAATCATTTTTAAAATTAAGTTTGTAGCTCGCTCTGATACGTTTTGCTGAGTAAAATAATTTTTTGTAAAAGTCAAACTAGTAACGTAGCCTACCTGCTAGCACAAGCCTCGACGTGAGAATTTCTTCTTCCACTGTAACTATACTTCCTAATTCTTTACTAATATAATAAATGCTTTGTTAGGAAATAATGTGTAGGGACTAGTGGATTTAGTATTTTGTATTTTGGGAATGGTAGACTAGAGAGTGAACCCGGATGTATTTTGGATGGTATGCTTTGGAATTGAGATTTTGGCTTTTTGAGTTTGGATGGTATAAGTGAGTATTCTGGAACTGTTTGGGATTTTTATGCAGGATGTATGTAGCTTTGAGGGAGTGTAGAAACATAAGAGACTCTGCCCAAAATTTTGTAGAATAAGTGAAAAGAAAATCTCAAGCAAATTTAGATCAACTTGATAGTTAACTGATGTCACCTAGGTTGCAAGAGGGTAGATGAAGGCTATACTTGTGTGAAGAGGTAGGATGTTAAGGGCTAAGCTGGGGTAGGATAATAAGATTCGACAAGCCAAGTTTATGCCCACTCGGTCTTGACCTTTGGGAATGAATAAGAGAGAGTGTTGTAGGGCCTTGGCAATTAGTTGAGCTTCGCTAGAAACGAGTACAGAAACAGAGGCAGAAATGGATACGAAAATGGTATGAGCACAGAAACTGAAACAGAAACCGAAACAGAAACAAAAACAGAAATAGAAACAGAAACCAAAATAGAAACCAAAATGGAAATGAGTTTCCAGAAATGGAAATAGATATGAAGACGGATACAAAAATGCATACGGAAACAAATATGCGAAATAGATACAGAAACAGAAACAGAAACAAGTATAGACACAAAAAGGGAAGAGAGAAGGAGTAGGGATCTAAGAGGATTGGGTATTAGGACTTATGTGGAGCTTGGACTATGTTCTCTATCTCTGTTCGAAACCATTTAGGGTAACCAAGAACGTGATTGCACAACTGTACGGCATGAGTAGATTCAATCGATTGAGCTTCTCTTGGAACGAGTACAGAAACAAAGACGAGAGCAAAAATTAGAATAGGAACAAAAACAGAAATGGGAACGGAAACGAAAATGGGAACAAAGACAAAAATAGAATCAGAAATGGAGATGGAAACAAAGTTTCCAGAATGATTTCCGAGAACAGATACATTAACGGAAACATAAATAGAAACGGGAACGAAAATAGGAACGGGAACAGAAATAGGAACAAGAACAGATACGGGAACGAAAACTGAAACCGAATCGAAAATGAGTACAGATACAAAAAGAGAAGCAAGACAAAATGCGTCCAACTCAGCTAAATAGTGGTGTAGTTCATAACTCGGGAAAGCTTTAATGGGGGAATTTGATGGTGTAGAGTACGTTCGAGCGTGCCAAAGTCGTGGAGTGAGAAGGAAAGTGTAAGTGCTAGGTTTCAAGTCATAGAGTGGGAAGGATCTGAGGGGTATAATCGTATAGGAAAGGCAGATTCGACGTCAAGTGGTGAGTCTTTGGTGGCGTGAAGGTCATGGGGACTCTTCCTTGGCATTGAATCACTCGATTTTGGTAGAAACATTTGATGTGGATCGTCAAATATGGGAGAAAAATGCTGTGAATTTAGGAGTTAAGCAGAAATGGTGGAGTATTTATCGGATTAAAGTGACGTTTGGATATAAGAGAGTTGTCATTTTGCTCTTGATGTTGAGGAATGGCTATGATTAAGGCATTTCTTTCCTTGGAATTGAGTTAATCAGAGTTGCGCAGCAAAAGTATAGTTAGTGAGTACGAGGATTTGATCGACTTTCTCGTACAAGAGACACGATTGGACGAAGTTAAGTGGATAGTTATAGGCAAGAAGGGAGTAGATAGTCTAGATAAAATGAAATATTAGGACCACTAGGGTGAACTACGTCATCAAAGGGGGTAGCTAAGAAGAGATTTGATGCATAGGTTAGCATTAGTGAGAGAGTTACGATAGGGAAAATTTCGAGGACGAAATTTATATGAGGAGGGAGGTATGTAACACCCCAACTTTTTCAGTTGGACAATTATTGGGCTACTACAGAGAACGTTCTAAAGCGTTAAGTCTAGGGTATTTCTGTAATGTTTTCCCCATTTATGTAATGTAATTAAGGGATGGGGTGATTGGGACCTTACAGTGCGTATTGATACGTGTTAGTCTATGACGCGTAATTATGGGAAAAGTGTTATGGGGTAGGAGTTAAGCAAGAAAAAAGTCAGGGATAGCTGTCCAGGGCATTTCCAGACGCCTGCAGACGACACTGTGGATGAGTTGTCTTGTCCGCAAACGCATTGCACATAAGAGGAATAGGTTGGGACAATTGAGGACATGATTCTGCGTCCTGACTGCATTGTGTTGCATACTTTCGGACGAGTGCGGACGTGGACTAGCCGCGTTTGATTTGAATCTGTCCAAATCCTGCATAGTTTCGGACGTCTGCGGAAGTGGAGTAGCCTCGTCCGATTTGCCTGTTTGATTTTGGGACACATTCGGACAACTGCGGATACCACGTGCGGACGCCATTTCGTGTATGAACATCATCTGCAGACGGTACCGACAGGATGGGGACGCCTTTTCCCGTCCGAAGCCACAATTTAGCCGGTGAGAATTTACACTTGCAGATGAATGCGGACGAGACCAATGCATCCACACTCATCCAAAATAAGCCAGTTAAGCGTAAATTTAGTGATTTAAAATCTAATTCTTTGTCATTTAGTCATTAATTGACGGCAAGAATCAACCTCTCCCCCTCCCTGGACGATGAAGTCACCCTCCCTATGTCATAGCTGAGCTCTCCCTCCCCTGGGTGCTACCGTTTGTCCCTCCCTCTCCAGGTATAGCCTTCCTCACTGGCATTCTCTCTCTCATTCAATCCTTCTCTTCTGCGTGAGCTCCTCTCCCCCTGCGAGAGAGTTCTACCTGCGTGTGAGGGAGAGTTCTCCTTCCTGCGTTAGAAAAGGAGAGACTTGTGAAGGAGAGTTCCATCCATGTGAGTGTGTGGAACATGAGGTGAAGCTAAGTGGTGGAGCTGCTGTGTACTGCTCCCTGCTGTCTGTGAGCTAAGGAACCATGAGGCTGGGAGTGTTGTTGTCCCTGAGTGAATTAGTCCATCAATTTAAGTAAGGCTTTGGGTGTGTCTTGGCCAGTGGTGGCCCTACCCACAAGTAGGTGTGCATGAGTGGTAGATTTACTAATGTTATGTAATGTTTCTTTGATTGTTGGTTCCTGTCTGTTTGTTATTTTCCTTGGATAAGTTATTATTGTTATTTCCTTATTGACTTCTGGGTTGTTTGTTAGTTCCTTTGTGATAGTGTAGCTTCCTTTATTGTTAATTGTTCTCTTTACTGCAATTATTTAGCTTCTGTGATGAATGATCAATGTCCGAATGTGATGGGTACAGAATGATAAATGCATGAAGGGTGTGAATCATGAATGGGTTAAGAGTTCTCTTAAAAGTTCGGATATGTGTTATTGACTTGCTTTTTACTTTAAACTCCTCCTGTTAATTATTTTGTCAATTTCCTTCCTTTAAATGCATATAAGTAATACCCCAACTTTTTAAGTTGGATAATTATTTTTATCGATGTATTACGAAGGACGTATGCGTGAGAATTCCATTTATTAAGATTAAATGAAATTTACTGTAATTAAAATAAATAGTAATTTAATGAATTTAAATTATAATATTTGGAATTTATTATTATAATTGTTGTACATTAAGATTTAATTTAATTAGGATTAAATTATGGGAGAATTAAAATAGATTAGAATTAAAGAAAAATTAAAAGAGGGGTAATGGAGGCATGAACTGGTTCAATAGAACTGGTTCATGCCATTTGAACCGGTTCGCTAAGTGAACCGGTTAAATGGGAAAGAATGGCCCTTAGCCATTCGCGTTTTGCAGTCGACGAAAGGGGGAGAGGGAGGGAGGCGATGAGGGACGAAGAGCGAGCCCAGAGGCGAGGGACCGGCGACGAAGGAACGACGATGGCATGCGGCTGCTGGCGAAGCCAAGAGGAGAGCGTCGGGACTACTATGGGCTCGGGCGGTGCAAGCTTTGGGTCGTCAGTACTGCGTTGATGGCTAGCGATGCGCGATGACGACGGATTGGCGACAGCTTGGTGATCGGCAAGTGTGGATTGGCCTAGTTGGTGGTTGGAGTTTGGCGATTCCCGGGATGGCGACTTCGCGGGGGAGCAGCTGGATTGGCGGTTCAAGCTGGACCGGCTAAAGGTGTAACGACCCGATTTTTATTTACTTTAAAATTGCGTGAAATTTAAAATTTTTTCTTTTATAAAATCAGAGTAAGACTTTTCTTTATAAAACCCGATCGTTAAAACTCTTTACTTAAACACTTATCAATTTCAGCAGAAGTAATAAAATCATTTTTATAAAACGCACGAAATTAAAACAAAGTATTCAAGAATATTGAATAATCTACAAAACCATTTTTTACAAATAATTTCCATTTAACACCTTAGCTCAGCCACCCACAAGATCCACCTGTGCAAATCCTTCATCAACTGTCTTTGACCTGTTCACCTGTTTCTCGTACGTACCTACATCACAAGACTTAAACTAATGAGCCTAATGCTCAGTAAGTGATAGAATGAAATACAATGCAAATGCTATGCATGATCATACAATGCATTATAGAAGAGAACCGTTTCTCTTCTGGAAGTTAAGGTGGAATACTCCTTAGAGTCATGTGGCCTAACCAGTAATTCCGACGAGGAAATATATCCTCGGGGGTGTTACCACAAGCAAGTGTCCTCACTTTTGTTGAAGACATTGGGGGTTTCAGAACGGAGGAATTGTACCTTAGAATCCATGTAGCTAACTTCTAAACCTACCGCTCCCTATGTGGGAGGAATCTACCGCATGAAAGTCACAATTTACCGAACCCCCACACGCTTATTTAAATATTTTAATTATGTCATGCAACATGCTCATGAATACATACAGTCCTATATGATAATAAAAATGTCTAATAAACATATCATTAAAAGAACCTAGTTCTAGTAAACACACAACATACAATCATAATTCTTGCGATGTAGGGTCTGAAGACCAAAACACAATAAGTATCAACTTACCTGGAGTCTTCAATACGATTATGTCAATCGACTTAGTACCTTCAAAAACTATTAAATGAACAATTATTGACCATTATCAATCTCACACCATTAATTCGGACCCACTCATGAAGAACAGAACAACTTAACACGCCATAACAGTTCCATAGCCAACATGCGTAACTAACTAGCGACAACCCATAACAGTTGCTCATTCCATCAATATGACAGGATAATACAGAGAATGTACTTTACAAAACTAGCTAGTATTCCATCACACTAACATATTTCCCACAGCAGAGTAAAGAACCATTTAACTCCTACTTTAACATGGAATTATCGAGTGAGTAATTTACAAAGTCAACTTCATATATCCTCAATCATTCAAGCCTTATAACAAACAATAACGTACAGGACATTATCCACTTATCTCAGTTTAACCAATAATTCAAGTGGCAGAAACCAATATCTTTCAATAGCCTCAACAGTAACAAAACAAAAACAAGGACTAGTCAGAGCAACATTATTTAAAATGGCATATCCAACATTTCCACATGCTCTTCCCCCAACATTTGATTCAACTAATCCTTAACCAAAATCACAGCATGAAGAATAAACAAAGAGCATAACTAATAATTTCACTCCAATAAGCAGAAGCCAAATTGGGTAACAGAATACTGCATAGATTTCCAAGCAGTAAACAATCAAAATAGTGGCCATCACAATATCTAACACACAGAACAAAACAGAGCATAACATCTATGATTCCTTTATCTTTTACAATAGCTTTATTAAAATTCCATAAACTATGATGGAAAATCACCTCACATGGAGACCCGAGAGGCAGCAGCTCAACTTTCTGCTTCTTCTGTCTTCTCACTGCCTTTGTTTTTCTCACTGCCTCACACACAACTTCTAACTGCCTCTATTTTTCTCACAGTCAAGAACGCCTGAGAAGACCAAGGAATAGAAGCCACTTCCTCACCTTCAATTCTGTAAAACTACAGAATGCCTTACTTGAAGACCCACGAGCAAAAGACAGTTCCTCCAGGAGCTCACTGCCATCGTCTTCACTCAACCAACACCCGAGGTTCTAGCTTCACCACAACACACTCGAGAGGAACTGCATAAACAATCCCCTGCATCTTGCCATTTCTTTATAGCTAGGGAGAAGATCCCACGTGAACGTTCAGGCCGAAGGGACAATTGCCCACTTCAAGGAAAAGTGGTCCAATGCCTAGACTTCACGTAGAAAGTTTGCCAGAGAAGGAGCTGGAGGAAGCTAGCTCCAGTCCGGTCTGATCTACCCCAATGGAATACTCACATTCAGAAGGCCATGAAGGAGAATTTGAATTGCAAAATTACAACTTACCATAGCCGAATTTTGTGGTATCGCCGGGAGTTGCATTCCCGAGCCCTAACCGTGGCAACCAGCCATTCACCAAGCCGCAACCAGCCAACCACCGCAAAGGAGTACCCGCGACGCCGTCCGACACCATCCCGAGCCCTTCCAACGCTGACTTCGACGTCGTCTTCCTCGTCGCCTCCATTTGCCTTCACTATGCAGGTCATTGCTCTCCCTCTCAGTTCTACTCTCTCTCTCACTCAAAAAGCCAAAGGCCAATTTTGTTTTAAAACTGTAAACCGAACCGGTTCAGGGGTGAACCGGTTCACTCCCCCCTTTTCCTTCAATTCTTCTTTTCCTAATTTAATCAATTCACTTTAATTTTATTAATTTAATTAATCTCTCTTTCTATTTATTTAATTTCCCCTTCGTTAATTATTCCAATTAATCCTATCATTTATTTTCTTCATTTTTTTTAATTAAAACCGAGTCACCTAATTATTTCGGACTGAGCTGAATCAAAATCGGTTCAGTCCATATATAACACTTACGTCCATAGTAATATCCCGATAATTTATTCGATTAATCCAATTACTTTTGAATTTATCATTTTTAATTCTGATATAAAAATCATGATATTATAGAAGGCCTTGGTTCAACTTGTTGATGGGCTCAAACTGGCTCTTCATGGCTGGTTCTTGGTGCGTTGGAAATTGACAGTGTGGACGCTTGGGGAACATTCTGTGGGGCTGGGCAATGGCCGTCGGGCATGCTAGAGAATGTCACTCTCAATGGCAAAGAGTGTCCTCTTTGGTTCATTATACATAGGAAAGGCAGAGTTGAGATGGGAGGTAGGGGATGGCTTGGGTGGTCTTGGAGCTGGAGTGAGCTGCTAGAAGCTAGAGATGCTGCTGTTGTCCGTGAGCTGGGAATCATGGAGTTGTCGTCCCTGTTTTTTGTTCTTCATTCGGTAAGGAATGGGGCAGTCTTGGCCATATGGAGGCCCTACACCCAAGTAAAAAGTGTGTGTGTGCGCGTAGAGAATTTTAGATGTAGTGGAAACTAATAAATTTTGTAGACATCATTCGTTGGTAGTTCTGTAAGTTTCATTACTGCTTAAATCTTGCGTTCCTCCCGTTAAATGCTTTGCTCTGTTGATACAACTCTGTCCTATGCTAACATTTCATTTCCTGCTTGTCTATTACTACATTCTCAATGTTGTCCACTGAATGTTAAGGTTGGAAATATTAAACTCGGCCTGATGTCGAGCCTGGTAGAAGTATGAATGGTAGAATTATGAACTAATGCTTTCATAATGACGGATAAGGCTGTGATGGGTCCTAAGTTTTACTTGTAGCTTAACTACACCTATATTGTCTTGTGACATATGATGTTGTCCGCATGTACTACACTGTTTTACGATGCACTCCTATTCAAGCACGAACTTACTTTCTGTTGTTCATGGCTCATGCTCTGCGATAAACTTGTTGTTTGTAATACCTCTATTGTTGTTATATAATTCTTTACCTTCGTTCATGGTGAATCACTACATAAGTATGTTGTTGTGCGCTGCTATCGTTATAGTTGTCGTTTATAAAAGTGTTCTGTCGCTCGTTACTTCTGTTACGTTCGTCATTTAAAAGCATGATTTTTGCGATTATAATCTGTTGTTGCACGCTGTTGTTTATTGGCACCAAAGAAGCATGTGTTGTCATTGTTGTACGCTACTATTTTTATTTGTCACAAGAAGCATGATCTGAATTTTTATTTCATTGTATTACCTTGCTGCCGTGTTTGTTACTAGGGAGCGCAATCCATAGTTTTATTTCATAGTGTTATACCGTTGTTTTTAGAGGTTTAATAAGCATGTTTTTCGCTGTTTTGTTCAAATAATTCTGTTGATCTGTTTCAACATTATTGCTGCTATTTTTAGTCGATAACGAGCATGTTTTTCGCTGTTCTGTTTTTGATATTTCGCTGCTGTTTTTAGTGGTGAATAAGCATGTTTTGCTACCTTACCTTACTTTCTATAATTTTCTGTTGTATGTTTAGTCGTTCAAAAGCACATTTTTGCTGTTCTGCTTTTCCATATACGCTGCTATTTTTAGATGTTTAAAAGCATGTTTCGCTGTTTTAATTCAACGTAATTCGCTGCTGTCTTTAGATGTTTAAAAAGCATGTAATCAATTTAAAATATCCCTTTATTGTTAGTGGGTGTTAGCCTATATGATTTTCTATATGTTCTCTGTTAATATGGTTGCCCTTGTTCCTTGGATTTCTGCTAGGTCCATGATAATTAATCAGTGTAAGTACAACCAGTGTAAATATTTAGCCTTTCGAGTATGACTATCAAACTGTTAATTAGATTAGTGTATTGTTCTTTAAAGTAAACTTCTCAAGCATGCTATTGTTCTTTAACATATTGTTTTTCTTAATCTATTGTATGGTTTTGATTAGTTCCTTGTATATACATTTAGGGTAGTCTCATGACGATAGAAACAATTAGGAAACACCACCACGGGGTGACCACATGCCTTGAGTGAGGAAAAGAATTAATCCTCCCCACATCGGGAACATAAGACCAATTAATATAATTAATTGCATTTCCCAAACTCCAAGCTCTATGTACGAGCTATGCCTAAAATACGTAACCAAAAGATTGGCTTGGGCGGACCCATTCCAAAGAATTAAAGAGAGGCATATCATCCTGCATAAACCCATTTTCTTACTGGGCCTTTAGGCTCACGTCTTACTAGTGGTGTAGGTACACGCACGCGAGGAGTCCTTGAGCAACGAAGAAGCAGTTGATGAGGGATTTGCACGCGCGAGCTTGTGGTTGGCCAGGCTACAAGAAGTAAAAGATAATTGGATTGTAATGTAATTTAAATTAAGTTTTCTTTTCGCAAATTGTAATTAAATGTTAGTTTATTTTAGTTAAAATATTTACGCTTCCACCATGAACGTTTTACTTCCACAAGAAATGTTTTAAGTGTTTCTAAAGGCCCAGCTTGCACTCTGATATTTCTTTCATAAAAGCTTCTAATTTTAACGAGTTTTTAAAAGGGATTTACGAAGAAAAATCCAGGTCGTTACATATGTGTTGCTGTAAAGTGCTTTGCCATTTCCTTTGCTTGATGTCCATGATTAAAGTAACAAGCATGGTAATCAACTAGGTTATGCTAATTAGTAACAATAATTAAGTATGCTTAAATTATTAGAATGAAAGTCTGAAATCCGAGTATGCCTAACCACCTAGTGTAATAATCGTAATTATTCCTTGGTATGTAAACCGAGTAATAATTAACTGGAATAACAAATTGTAATCTTCCTTTGAGCATGTTTAATTTACATGATCATTACCCGATCCCCTGCTCCAGCCTTCACCAATCGCACGCAACCATCCCTCTTGTCGTCACCATTCGCCGCTGCCAATGCCAAATCCTCCATAACTGACAGTCAGGAAGATGAACACAAACATAGACCATCAATTTACCTCAACCGATGATTCGCTGCACCAAAATCGACCCGTGCCCTAGCTCGTACGGTACACCCGTGGTCGTTGCAGCAGCCACATCATCGCCAGCTGTTACTCGTTCGCCGAACGTCGCCTTGAACGTCTGTCGCTTGTCGTCGTCTCCCTCTCAATCGCTCTCTCTCTCTCTCCCTCTCATTTTCTCTCTTTTCGCTAGCAAAGATGGCCGAAGGCCATAAACAACTCTCCCCTCTTTTCTTTTGATTTTCTTTCCTTGACCCAAACCATGGCTAGCGAGAACCGGTTCGGCTGAACCAGTTCAGCCATTCAACCCACCATTTAATTCCTCTTTAATTATCTTACATTTTAATTCTAATCAATCCAACTTTATTTAACCATAATCATAATTCTCTTAAATTCTAATCTATTGGTTACGTCCTTGGTAATACCCCAAAAATTATCAGTCCAATTTAATTTCTTCGATTCGGTTTCTTAAATTTATTTTTCCCATCATCAAATAAATCTCCAATCATCCATTTATACCCAAATAATTTCCCGATTAATTTTACTTAATTCTATCACGAAAAAAATCAGGGTATTACAATCCTCCCACCTTATATAAATTTCTTCCTTGAAATTTGCTCAATGTAATTACTTTTCTAGTCTAACAACCTAGATAATCGTTAACTGTCCTAGCATGTAGGTGTCCAAACTTTTTCTTATCTCGTACTTATTCACCACTTCCACATTATTCCATCCCTTAGCAAAACGCTAAATCACACATTTAATTCATAATTTAGCTTTTCCTGTTCTTCTAAGATCATTTGAACCTTATCGTGAGCGAATTGTTGCATCTTTCTTGTTTCTCTCACAAAAGCATGGTATAGTTGATCCTTCTCTCCATATAGTTTTCTTGTTGTACTTGTACTTCATTTCATCCAGATTTTCATTAGCTACACCAATTTTATTTAAAGACTTCTCCACAATAGTATTTCTATTTTTAGTTTCTTCCTAGACAATGTCAGTGATGTTCATGAAACCATTCCAATCACCATTAAATTCAAGAGCCATCGTCATAATGTGAGTCTTTTCTGACCAAAATGTATGAACTTCTGAAGGCCTATATTTAGCATAACTTTTCAACCAGTATCCAGAATCACATAATAATACCAAATCTCTTGATTGTCATCTACATCTGCTGTAATAGAAAAACTTGTATCCAAATTGTCCACCCTTTTATATAATAGCATAACTGATTCCTGACATACGACCAACTTGACGTCATCCAAAGCATCCTTTCATACCTGAAATGTCAATCCTACCCATCAAACTCCATCTTTATTTGTATCTTCCATAATTAGATAACACCTTTAGTGTAACCATTTTCGGTTCCTTAAGCCAAAATTGGACTGTCTTTGACCAAATGACCACCTTTATTACCTTTAAAACATTGCTTTAAATTAACATGTCACCTTCCTAGACAACTTCTCTGCACTAATTTCCAAGCATGACTTATCATTTATTACTTCCATCATTCAACTTTATCCAAATAAACATCACAGCAATCACGGTCACCTAAACACAACATTATTTGTCCTTATCATGTGAGTTAAATAGTTGTTATAAAAGATAGTCTTGAATTTCGTCCACGTCATTGTAGTCACATCTTAGTTATCTTGCTAGAATCTCACCAAAACTTCGCATCCTTAACGAACAAGAACACTGCACACGCTACCCCCTCTACATCTTTGTTTACTAGCTTCCAAGTATGTCCTTAAAATCCAACTGAGTCTAGTATCCTCAAATGTTCTTTTTGTCCATTAAAATAATTTTCCTCATCTAATCATTTTCAACTAAGGCAACCTCGTCAAATTGTTTACTAAATTTAGTTGTTGTTTTCCATTATTTTTCTTCTCCAATTAAAACTTGGGTGGGTTCTCTCACTTCTCTTTATCCTTTCCAAAAAATATAAGTAGATTCGATACTATTTATCATCTCACTTAATCAACAGGAGGGATCTTTATTGAAACATTATACTATCACTTTTCCCATAGACCCACTCATTTAAAATTTTCAAATTCATTGTTTTATTCCTATATATTTCTATGGTGTATTAGGAAATTAATTTCACATATTTAAGGAATATTAAGAATTTATAAATTCTTTGTAAATTTATTAGCATAAGAGAGTAATAATAAATTATTATTATTATTATTTATTCATTTTTATTTTTTATTTTTTATTTTTCCACAAATAAAATACTTAAAACACAAAATAATTCTAATAGTACATACAGTTGATGGAGAATTTCCACGTCGAAGCTTGTGCTAGTAGGCAGTATTCAGAATCAATTTTAAGACATGGGCACTCTGATACCAACTGTAACGACCCAATTTTTATTTACTTTAAAATCGCGTGAAATTTAAAACTTTTCTTTTTATATAAAATATCAGAGTATTCTTCATTTATAAAACCCGATCATTAAAACTCTTTACTCAAAACACTTGTCAATTTTAGTAGAAGTAATAAAATTCTTTTATGAAATGCAGCGGAATTAAAATAAAACATTAAAGAATATTAAATAATTTACAAACCCTTTTTACAAATAAATTCCCTTTTTAAATTCTTTAGCCCAATCAGCCACAAAATCCACCCGTGCAAATCCTTCATCAACTGTCATTGTCCTATTCACCTGTTTATCGTACGTACCTACATCACAAGACCTAACTAATGAGCCTAATGCTCAGTAAGTGATGAAATGAAATACAATGCAGATGATATGCAAGATTATACAATGCATTACAGAAGAGAACCGTATCTCTTCTGGAAGTCAGGGTGGAATACTCCCTACAGTCATGTGGCCTAACCAGTCACTCCGACGAGGAGATGTATCTATCGGGGGTGTTCCACATGCCGGTATCCTCACTTTTGTTAAAGACGTTGGGGGTTTCAAAACGGGAGAAAGGTGAACCCTAGATTCCACGTAGATAACTCTCTTCTCACATTGCTCCCTACATGGGAGTATCCTACTGTATGGAAAGTCACTAATCACCCGAACCCCCACACGCCTATTTACATATATTAATTGTGTCATGCAATATGCTCGTGAATACATACAACCCTATATGATGATATAAATGTCTAGTAAACATATCATTAAAAGAACATAAATCTAGTAAACACACATCATACAGTCCGAAGACCAAAACACAGTAAGTATCAACTTACCTGGCGTCCCTAGCGTGGTTAAGAAATTAACGATATCCTTCTTCCCTTTTATACCTTCAAAATAATTATCATTTATTTATTAATATTTTTATCAATCATAAATCTTAACTTTGATATCGTTATTCCTCATTTATTATTTAATAATTTAATTATTGCTTAATGAATTTCTATTAATTTATCTTCATTAATTCCAAGGTTAATAAACGAATAACTTTAATTTATACCTTTTCCCTTAAATCTCACTTATCCAATTTAACCGATATTTATTCATTAATAACAATCACTGAATTTCCATAATTCTTAACACTTAACTAATCTCATTAGTCAACTTAATTACTTAGCAACCTCACAATAACAATTCTACAAATCTTACATGTGCAACAGGATAACAACAACCAACAACAGTTGCCCATTCCATCAATGTGACCTGATAATAGAGAGGATTTACTTCACAATACCATGCAGTAACAATTGTTTAATGATAATAATTGCGAATCCTATATTTTCACAGTTTTCCAGACGATAATCAACAGAACACATTTATCTATCCTTTTTATCTCAATAACACAACAGCAGATAAATCATCCCAAACAAACAACTAGAAGCTAATCTGAAATCAATCATAGCAGTAAACATTCAACAATCAATCAAGAATATCAATCCAATATGTTTCCACGTCCAACAATCCATTCAGAATATTAAACTTAACATGCTTCAGACCAACAACATCACGAAACATTGATCCCAAGGATACGTCAAACCAAAGCTTATCACAACAACAGAGAATAATCATCCAATATGTTGATCCAAAACATCAGTCTAACACTTCCTTTTTACTACAAAATCTTCCTTTAACTAATTACTATTTTCCCACAGTGACCAACAAACCCAACAAGAAAATATATCTAACTACTAAACAAAACATTGAAGCTGGACATGCAGAGACAATCCCCAACATACAATTCCCAAAAGTCCAATAAATAGGGCATATTTCCAACCAATATTAGTTCCAACAGATCACCCAAACAATTTATCATTCCTACAAAATATTTGTCTAGCTACAACACTACCAACAAAACCTACAAAGGAAGACAATCACAGGATATATATGTAAGTCACTGAGTCAACCCACAACAGTTATATCGTTCATCAACAAAATACAGTCCAACATTCCAGAATTCCAAACAGCAAAATACAAATCTTCATAATTGTATACACTAGCATTACAGACTCATAAAATCCAAAAATGAAGGAACCTCACCTTCACGGCCTCCAGAAGAAAACACTCGAGTCAAGGAGCTCTAACACTCTGCCATTTTCTCCATCTCCAGCACTTCTTCACTATTACTCACAAAGTAATACACACAGTGAACAGAATCCTTCTGTATCCACCCACTGTTGCATACCTATATAGGTAGAGGAGAAGACTTCACAAACGTAAGGCTGATGGGCAATTGCACACTACAAGCAAGGGTGGCCCAACCAGAAAATGTTGTGTGGAGAGCCACAATCGTTTCAGGAGAAGAAATAAATCGGTTCATCTGTGGACCAATAGACTCGAACCTGAACTGATCCCCTGCACCAGCCTTCACCGATCGCATGTAGCCATCCCTCCTGCCATCGCCATTCGCCTCTGCCAACACCAAATCCTCCATAACCGACAGTCAAGAAGATGAACACAAACAAAGACCATCGACTTACATCCACCAATGATTCGCTGCACCAAAATCAACCCGTGCCCTAGGCCAAACTGTACACCCGTGGTCATTACAGCAACCGCATCGTCGCCGGCAGTTACTCGTACACCAAACGTCGCCGTGAACATCCGTCGCTCGCCGTCGTCTCCCTCCCGATCGCTTTCTCACTCACTCCCTCTCATTTTCTCTCTCTTTTCCAGCAAAGATGGCTGAAGGCCATAAACAACTCTCCCCTCTTTTCTTTGGATTTTCTTTCCTTGACCCAAACCATGGCCAACGAGAATCGGTTCGACTGAACCGGTTCAGCCATTCAACCGACCCTTTAATTCCTCTTTAATTATCTTACATTTAAATTCTAATCAATCCCACTTTATTTAACCCTAATCATAATTCTTTAAATTGTAATCTATTGGTTACATCCTTGGTAATACCCCAAAAATTATCAATCCAATTTAATTTCTTCGATTCGGTTTCTCAAATTTATTTTTCCCATCATCAAATAAATCTCCAATTATCCAATTATACCCAAATAATTTCCCGATTCATTTTACTTAATTTTATCACGAAAAAAATCAGGGTATTACAAATTAATTAACTAGACTCATGTAAATCCATTAGCATAACTAATTAGAAGTATAATTGAAATCTTTCCTTGAGCATGCTAAATACCTAGAAGAAATTAACTAGAGTATTAACTAGTAGACAAACTTGAGTATGTAATTAGTTAGAATAATAATAGCATAATAATTAACCTGGTTATGCGATGTTTAATCAACTAATTCACTATAACCAACTTATCCGAGCATGGTTAATTTATTAACTAGTTAATTAACTAAACTAGATTGTTAATTATAGCATGTTTAACAAATTAATTATAATCAAGTAGTTTGTATATTATCTTTTACTGCACTTTCATTTATTATAACTTCTACAATAATGCTTTATTTTATCTGAGAATAATAGAAAAGAATAAAGAAGAATGAATTAAGTATGAATGAAAAAGAGTTTCCATTACAATGTTTTTACCTTTCCTCCTATAGTAATGTATTATTGTTTGCCTTCTCCCTGTTAATTGTATTATAGTTCACTAAATCAAATTAGGATAAGTAATTAGAATAGTAAACATAATCATCTTGAGCATGTTAACTAATCAGGATACCTAACTTGTATAAAAGCATGTTTAAATCATCTAGGATAAAAGCATATAATCATCTTGAACATGTAATTAATTAGGATAGTCAACTAGACCATTAATTATAGCATGTTAAATTAATTAGAATGAAAGCATGCGTAATCAACTAGAATAAGAATTTTCAATTTACAAGCATGTTCCCATTATTTGTTGTCTATGCATGTCTCTATTTCTAATTGCGTTAGTATGTTAGTTTAAATAAATTTCTTGCATATTTGTTGTACCATCCCTGGATTTGTTGCATTCACTGTTCCAATTCAATATGGTACTCGTTTTCTGTTGTGCGCAGTTATTTTTTTTTTATTATATGCTTTACTTTCTTTATATGCGCTTTCAATTACAGTTGCTTTCAATTACTTATATGCGCACTTGAATTTCTAATAATATTATGTCATAAAGCATCACACATCATGTTAGGATGAGAATGTATGGTCATGCATCATGTTAATAGAAACCAATAGGGAGTGCGGCCTTGGGTGGTACTCACACATGCATTGAGTGAGGAAGATGTTAAAAAAATGAATGATAAAATAAATGGGTAATTGGGTCTAGTCTGGCAACTAGTATGCACCCAGGAGGCTAGTCCGATCAACTATACCACCCCATATGGGTCCTCCAATCTCCCGCTCAATGTACGAGTAATGAACGAATGAACGAATGAATGAACGAACGAATGTATTGAAAGGATTGGTTTGGGTGGCCCCCATTCCAAAAAGGACTAAAGAGAGGCATTTCATAATTTCATTAAACCTTTTTCCTTACTGGGCCATTAGGCTCACGTATTACTTGTGGTGTAGGTGCAAATGATGAACTAATAATAAGCAGATAATAAACAGATCATAAAGCAGGGATGATAGATTTGAACGAGCGAGATTGGGGCTTGCCAGGCTAGAGCGAGAAGAGAAAATGGTTGTATTTAAATGGTATATAATTATTAGTTTGAACCACAGTATTTAATTGTTTAAGTTCATTTCTCAAATAATTTACGCTTCCACAATGCTTTAAACAGATGATTTTATAATGCTTCCCCATTTCATTTGATTTTCACAACAAGTTTAAAGAAGGCATAGTAGCAATCCGGTTTTAACGTCGCACTCTATTTTTGTTTTATAGAGGAGTCTTTTGAAAATTTTAAATTTCTCTCATTTTCAAGGAATTACAAAAATCTAGGTCGTTACAAAAGTGATGATGTTTCTTGTTAAAATTATAGTCTTTGCTATGAACTTTATGATATCAACTTCTCAACTGTGAAATGCTTTACGACACATTAAGTACGAATAAATTGTTAGCTAAACTCTTAGTTACTTTTGTATAAATAACTCTCTGTTAGTAGTTGTAAACCTTTAACTCTCTATTATTCGCTGATTATTGGTTTTGTTTCCTTGAATGTGCTGAACACTTATCCTACACATTGCTTGATAGTCTCGCTGTATTGAATTAACCTATCACTACTTCCTTATTGCTTGCTAAATACTTATGTTTTCCTTGATGTTAACTTGTTTAATTAATCTTTATTATGAACTGTCTCACTCCCGTAAATAAGAATAGGTTGTTAATTCGTTTTAGAAATATTGTTAGCAAACCATGTTTTACTTTGAAGTTATTCCTGTTATCGACTAAATAGCATGTTTCCCGTTTACGATTAACTGCTGTAGCCAAATAACGCTTTACAATCCACAAAGAACTTTCAACTAATAACAAGATGAACTGTTAGGTTGTATTAGATAGTTCTCAATACGATTTCATGATTTACAGCATGTTGGTTCTTTTATCATATATCTTGTTTTATTGTTGTACTTGTATTCCATGATAATTGCTATCACATGTTAGCTCAATTTCCTGATATTTTGTCGTGTTGCTTGTATTTAATTTAGTTGGATTTGTTTCATTTTTGCAATATTGACATGTTATTGTAATTATTGTTTCGCATTGACATGCATCATGATAATAGAAACAAGTAGGAAATGCCCTGTCGGAGGTGGTATTCATATACATTTACGTAAAGAAAAATGAATAAAGAAAATGAATGGAAAAAGGAAAAGGGCAGTTGGGGGATGGAGTGGTAGTTCGGATCTAACCAGGTAGACTGGAAGAATGATGCCCTTCCCTTGTCGGGTTTGCGAGAAACTATCTACCATAGGTGGTTAGAAGCCAACAAGGGACTACTCTTTCCACCACGGATTCCTCCAATAACCCAACTTGACGTACGAGTAATGTATGAAACGTAAAGAAAAGAACAGTTTGGGGTGGGACCCATTCTGACATAATGAGTTAGAGGCATACATCATATTGCATATCCCATTTCTTATTGGGCCTTAGGCTCACAGTTTACTTGTGGTGTAGGTAATTGTCAAGAAGTAATGATTCCAAGAGCAGAGGAGGAGGCATTTCCAGTTGAGCCTGTGGGTTATCCGGCTAAATCGACCTGAAAGGGTTATGGCTCGCAAGAAGAAGAATAAGAAAACGTTATTTTGAAATGGTTTGAAAAAGAACACTGTCTTGTAAAACTATTAACTCTTACTCTAACCTTCAAACCATATTTTGAATTAATTTAAGTCTCTGCTTTAACTCTGATTTTAACTTACGCATTTCATTATTTCTCGTTCGCCTTAAGTATTTACTCACATTTGTTTTTAAATAAATAAAAAGAAATATTTTACACAGTAATTAAAAAAGGAAAAAATTATAGAGAAATTATTGGGGGGGGGGGGGGGGGGTCACACAAAGCATATGTAGTAATGTCATTAATATAAATTGTACCTGACACAACTACAGGCAGTTCCTCTTCCTCCTTATTTCCAAACAAAGAGAAAACCCATAAAGCCACTTCTTTTGGTTTGTCAATCAACGTTGTGCAAAATCTAGCAATATGTTCTGGTTTTCAACACTTAAAACATTGTCTTGAACCCTCTTTACATTTTCCAAAGTGGTATTTCTTACATTTCCAACACTGACTAGCTTGAGTTGTTTTGACATTTGATAGTGCAACAATTAGTTCATTCATAACACGTTTGTCTTTTCTCTGTTGTTCTTCATTATCCAGCGGCCTCTTAATCCCTTTGTTCATTGGTTGTCCACCCTTTTGCTGTTGTTCCTGGCTTTGATTGTTTCTCCAAAATCTCTGATTCATTTTTCTTTGTCTAGCTACCATAAGTTCAGCCTCTTCAACCTCTAATGCTTTAGAGATAATCTTTGCATACGGTGTATCCTAAGTACTATAGATCTTGACACCTCTAAAAATTTCAACCTTCAACCCTTGCACAAATTGGTGAACCTAATGCTCCTTGTTTGCAACAAGGTGAGTTGCGAATCAAGATAACGCCTCAAATTTTCATATGTATTCCGAAATAGATCTAGTCTGACATAATTGAACAAACTCCACCATCTTCTTGGTCTGAATAGTATGATTGAAATATTTGTCATAAAAGATTTTCTTAAATTGTTCCCAAGTCATGGTTCAGACATCCTAAGTTGCCTTTACGGAATCCCCCAAAAACTGAGCATCATGAACCAATAAAGAAACTTTCTCAGACCCTTGGATTTTTTGCATGGTCAAACATATCCTCCAAAGATCTTATCCATTCCTCTGCCCCCATAACATCGATAACATTTCCATCAATGCTTAGAGGATTCAATCTTCTAAATTTCTCTCATCCCGCCTCCTCCGATGAAATAATTGGTCATGGATTTCCATTTCCTTCCCTTTCCATGAAGCATTCTAAATAGTGAAACTAGCACTCTACAATATTAGACAAACTGTCCATTGTTTCATCCCTTTCATCCTGATTATATACATTTCCCTGTCTAGTAGCCACATTTCTTTCATCATTATTTTGTGCATTTCCTCATGTTCACCTCAATATTATTTTCTCCTATAGTTACTTTCATATCATGAAACAACAAATTAAAAATTTACTTAATATAACTAAAGTTACAATTGAATAAGCATTCCACTATGAGTCTTACATTACTGGCAGTCTACGTGAACACTTTTGACCCGATTATGCTCTAATACCATACTTGTAGCAACCCATTTTTCATTATCATTTTTCATCACATATTATTAATGATTAAATCTATGGCATATACATTTTTTTTAAAACGTGTGAGGGAAAGTGAAAGAGATAGCATAAGCAAATCATATTTCATTAACATACTTTTTAAAGATACATTTTGAACATTAGAACTCATAAAAGGGTTCTTAACATACTTTACACATTACATAACTTTTTAAAGTCTAGTGAGTCACAACCCATCGGTCAAAAATTGTTGGGTAACGTAAGCGCTCAACACAACTATCCTCCTCCCACTGCAGTCCTTGCTATCACACTATGTGTACTTCAGTTTGATCGAATTCCTCACCTACATCACAATATTTAACTATGAGCCTAATGCTCAATAAGTGATCAAATGAATATGATCAATGTAATGCTCATGCTATACATTAAAAGAAAAAAGCATTTTCTTTTAGTCCATTTCTAATAGCCACGTAACAATCTGGACATTGAAGATTCTCATTCCAAGGGAAAAGATAAATCCTATGGTTCATCTTAAGCAAAACCGTCACTCAATCCCAACCAGGGATGAGATACTATAATGTCAGGGAAATTCTTTACATATTCAATGAAAAATAGATGTCTCTTATATGTTTGATGAATGAAATATTTTGGTGATAATGAATTGTATGTTTGATATGTTGAGAATATGTGAATTATGATGTGAATTTGGAAATTTTGGTTTTTGGCATGAGGAGTGAGATTCAAATGGCTACGGGACCTTTGATGAGGATTGTGGTCGTTCAAAATTTGGTGTGATCGTTTAGCTAAAATACAGGGTGTAACATTTTGTGAAGCGGTCGATCAGCTGAGGAGGTGATTGACAAGTTTTGGAGCAAATATAAAATAGATTGTAAAAATCAAGGTAGCGGTCAATCAATAAGAGTAGTGGTCAGTCATGGTCATTACAGATTCAAAAATTGGATTCTAATCGTTTGATCGATGAACGACCAGTGGTTGTGAAGTCAACATAATTGATATCAATCAACTGGTAAAGGCGGTTAAACTGTGCCTTCACAGATTGTAAAATTAAGATTTTTGGTCGATCATAAGAAAGAAGGTGATCGACAGGCTTATCGAAGAAAATGCAAAATGTAGTATCAAAAGTGTTTTGCGATCGATCATGTCAAGGGTAATGACCGACCAAAAAACCAAAAACCTCCTTAATTCCTTCATGATGTCACATTTCAATTGGTGAGTTTGGGGGTGGAGTCTTTGTGAGGAACCCGGCAACGCCACCTCCAGCTTATGGCTAAAGAAGAAGAAAATTGAGAGTATAAGAATAGAACTTGAGCATTTAGGCAAGGAGGAAAAGTGAAAGAAAAATTTCCTGAAGTTCTCCATCTCTTCCTTTTGAGTAACTAAGGTATGATGAAGCTCTTTAGAGTTTTAGTAAAAATTGTTATGAGGTTATGGAGGTAGTTTTGAAATGGGTAAAAAGGGGTCTTCAACGAGTAGGTCAAATGTTTGTGAGTTATTGAATGCCTTCATAGAATCTTTATGAAAAGCCATTTGAACATATTAAGGACATCTTAAAGAAAATACAGGTTTGGGAATTATAGGATTTAAGGGTGTATTGAAGAATTTATGGTTGATAAAAAATAGATAAAAATTAGGCTTAAAACCCTAATATGTATACTTAAAAGATATTAGTTTTCTTTTTGATTATTATGGATATATATTGGTTTGAAGGTACTGCTGTGCAAGAAGGAATTTCAAGTGTCAAAGTTTACAAAGCATAAGGTAAGAGATATACATGTGCTTGACCATTAGGGTCTACTTCACAAGATGTTGAGTTTTGAGGATTGCTATGATTAATATTGTTTGATTTGGTTGTTATTAATGTGATTTGGTGTGGTTTAAAGTAGTGTTTTGATAACATTGCTAGTCATAGTTTGAAAATAAATGGTCGCATATATGATTACATGTTAAATAGAGTATTTAAATGCCATGCTTCATGAATTGAAAAATACAATATCATTAGCATACATATGCATTGCAAGGTAATAAAATAGACTAAACATATTGGCGTTGAGCATGTCTTGATCGTTACATTGTATCTCTTACTGAGTGTTAGACTCATAGTTTAATCTTGTGATGTAGGTGATGATTTTGATCCAAATGAAATACATATTGAGTGAAGGAAAATAAAAAGAAACTACGGTTCAAGGAGCATGGCCACGATGTGCGTTCTTGTTACTCGGCGCATTTTGACCTTGGGGTCTTAACTCACTAAAATACATTGTAATGTAAATTATGTTAAGTGTGTATCAGATTTTTCAAAAGATTTTAATGTTCAGAATGTACATTTTGAAATATGTATATCTTCCGCTTTTGCTCTCTCTCTCTCTCTCATTATTTTCCCTTTATGCAATTTTAAAATCAAGAATTTCATATGTTTTGGAAAGAGAAATGTAAACGGGTCGTTACAAATACATCATCTTGTTGTTCTCTCAAGCAAGACCATTGCGAATCTCCCCAACTTCCAATGCCTATTTACATTTATTAAGTCCATTTCAATTTCATTAACGATGCATATATGTGCAAACAGTTTCATATCATTCCTAAGTCATGATGCATGACATGTATGCAGTTCATTCAACCATCAAACCCAAATTCTAACAATCTATCACAATAGTACAATGATAAACATTACAAAGCTGACAATCTATCATAACAATACAACAAGCAACATTACAAAACAATATAGCCTAGTATCTTGTGATGTAGGCAATGGTCAAACACATGCATATCTCTTACCTTAGGTCCTTTATGCAATTCAGCACTTTAGACTATTTCTTCACAATACCTTTGATGCACCAATGGAAGGGAATAGAATTAACCTATAAATATTGAAGTGTTGAAGATGTGATCAACCTTTGTTAATCACAAGTTGAAGAATTGAAGAAGTTGATTAACCAGGTGTGAAGAAGCAGGCAAGGCGGTCGATCACAGGCAGGCGAATTGAAGGCAAGATCGACTTGGATTGAGTAATTTTGATCAGCTTGTAATTTGTAGATGATTGGCCAATCAAGCATTAATGAGAATAAACATTACAGATTCAAGATAATTCTTGAGTAGTCGGTCGGCTTCAATGAAGGTGATCGACAGGTCCTTCAGATTTCCTAAGATTGCCGCAAAACTCAATATAGAAAGTTCACCTTTGGAAGTCAATAACTCCCATGTTTTAGAAGATTTGGAGCTGAGATTCGGACCATGTCTACTTGGATGAATAAAGAAAATATTCTTCAAGAATAATAGAAATATCTATCATGGATTAGGAAATATGTTTGAGAGAACTTGAGTCGCCGGAAATAGAAAGTAGTTGCAATGAATGCTCTCGTACGGATGAATTGTCGATGAAACTCCTTTGGAAAGTTGGACACCACTTCACACCCTCTTCCTCCAAGGAGTATGAACACATATACCACTAAAAGAACTCACCTAACTTACAAGTGAGCCCCATCTTGTGATATAACACACACAAGAGCAACCTTTGGTTTAACACACCAAAGGATTGAAAGAGGAATCACTCCAATTATGATAATTAAGCCAAATATTTTTCTATTAAATTTCAACTTCTAAAACAATTACATAGGGTGGCTTTAAATAGACAATTACAAACTATAAAATAATTGTAAACAAAATAAGTATAGAATCACTAAATCAGCTCATGGTATAAGCTTGTCCGATTTTCTACTTAATGGAAACTAGGTAAATTAACTAAAGAACATTTAATTAACTTCTTCCTTTCTTCTTATCCAAGTCTAGAGGTCTTTTAGCAGCCATTCCTTCTTGGTGTTTGGCCACTTGCATGATTTCCATGTATAGACTTCCTTGGTCTCCAAGCTTGGACACTTGGACTTTCCATAATATTTGCTCTTTGTTCTATGGGGTTTTGAGATAGTAAAAGAACTCCAAATTGAACAATATAGCCCATTCTAGAAATCTGAGGAAGTCTGTTACATTTTCCATGAAGCACTCTTTTTGAAATCACATCCTTCTAAATGCCAAAATTGTCAAACACTTGTTGAAGGTTAGAAAGCATAATGTTTTAGAAAGTCCTTCCATTAATCTTCTACTGTTCTTGAACTTCCACCTATGGTGGACCTTGAATGAATCCATGATATTATTTTAGGCTTGATTAATAATAGAGTAGACTCATAGTTCATCATCCTCTCTGGGTTGAAAAGGATTCATCCTCGAATCATGTCTTATTTTTCCATAATCATCATAGAAACTAGGAGGTTCACCATGGGCCGTCAAGATTGTAATAACTTCAATCTTTCCATGAATTTAATAAGGAAATAAATAATGATTGATGAAGTCGGCTGATGATATTAAAATTTCCATAAACCTCTTCCCATGCTTGAACAATAACTTGGATACTAAATTTTCATTATTTGCCTTCGAGTTAGAAGTATTGTAGACAACAATAATAATTACTATAAATATAACTTTGAGAAAACCTTTAAGTATATGTGGCCATAGAGTAATTCCTTCGTAATCTTCTTCCACAAGATAAGGAGATGTGTCATGGACTTTGAGATTTGGATCGACTTTAAAATCGTCATGAATAAAATAAGGAAACAACCATTGTATGATGTGGTAGGCCAATAATAGTAAGATATTCACAAACCACCTCCCATAATTGAACAATAGCTTAGAAGTGTCGCGGATACCCCTTTGTAATTCAATAATTTCCATAGATATAGTTTTGAGAATACTTTTGAGTATATGTGTAATACCCCGACTTTTCATAACAGAAATTAATACGGGTAATTGAAAAGTAATTAGAGGTAATCAGATTATTTGGATAATCATTAAGATTTATTAGATGAAATTAGTGGAAGTGATTAAGTGGGGTATTTATGGTGATTAAATTGTTGGATTAATTAGAAGTGAAGAGAGAGAAGAGCAGGGTATGACTAATTTACATCCGTGATGTTTTTATGTGAATGGTGGATGTCCCTTATAGTGGGACGGACATCCCTTGTGTTGTGTGAGTTGACGGATGCCTTTGGGAAAGGAGGGCATTGTTGGGGGAAGATGGATGTTTGATGTGGTAAAGAACGGACGTTCTTTGTAGAGGGACGGACGTTCGTTGAAAGGGGAGAAATTGATGCTCCTTGGCTAGACGGATGTTCTTTGTGAAGACGGACATTTGTATGTAAGTAGAACGGCATTGTTGTGGGAAGCTCTAGACGTCCTTTATGGATAAAGGACATCTGTGATTGAAAGAAAAAGGAACAACATTAATATTAACTGAGACGGCGTCATTTGAGAGTGAAGTAGAGAGCCACTTTTGGGAGGGACGGACGTCCCTTCTAGGAAAATGGATGTCCCTCATGGCAAAAGAAGACAGTCATCCATTGGGTTTGAAAAACATCACGGAAGAACAAATAAAATGTGAAGGCGACGGAGGTCCCTCATGAGGAACAAACGTCCGTCGCAGTGAAGAAACTGACGCATGACTAAAATATAAAGGCTATGGATGTCCCTCATGAGGAACAGACATCCGTTACAGCAAAGAAACTGACGAATGACTAAAATGTGAAGGCGACGAATGTACCTCATGAGGAACGGACATCCGTTGTAACGAAGAGATTGACGAATGACAAAAATATGAAGACAACGGATGTCCCCCTTAGCGTAAATGGTAAGCGGACATCCCAGAATGGAGGAATTAAAATAAAGGGGGTTAAATAGAGGTTTAAACCGGTTCTCCCTTGTGAACCGGTTTAGTTTTAAGAGAAAAGGAGGGAGAGTGGCCAATCTGCAGCGAGCGAGAGAGAGATGTAAGATAGAAGTGGGAACTCGGGCTTAGGTGCTCGGGATGGCTCCGGTCATGCGCGTTGTCTGATGAGCAATGAGCAGTTTTGGGCTAGCAATTTCATGCTAAGGCTCGAGGTGCAGCTGCATGGTATGGTTCGGTACGAAGCATCGGGTCTTGGTGAGTTCTAATGCTTTGTCGATTTGGGTGACTAGTAATGCTCAGCAACAATGGAATGGCAATGGTGAGGAGGATTGGTGTCAGGGTGGCTGTGATTCCAGCCTCGAGTCAAAGGGTAGGGGCTGGCGGATCGCGAGGAACGACTAGAATGGTTTGCGGTTCGATCTGAACCTGCCCCTCCATTGCTGGTTCTTGCTCTGAAGAAATCGACAGTGGGATGTGCATGGACCTGGGTGAAGAATGGTGAAGTCAGGGTATGGTTTGTGGCAGAGGCATGGTAAGGAGTGCCTCTCGAGTGAATTAGAAATGTAGAGGAAAGGGGGAGGCTGGTAGAGAAAAGCTCTCGGGTTAGCTGAGCTGACCAAGAAATGGAGACAGAGATTGGAATGCTCTCTTGTGAGCTGTGCCTCGGGAGAAGAAGAAAGTGAGAGAGAACTGAGTGTGCTCACTGTGAAGAAAAGGGAAAAGAAAGAAGAGAAAAAGAGAAAGCAAGAAGGAAGAGAGGTTGAGGAGAAGAAGCTTCTCGAGTGTTTTCTAGTAAGATGATTTCTTCTCTTCAAAGGTTTTTATGGATTATGGAAGTATATTCTGTTGATGGAATGGTTATTTGTTTGTGTTCAGCTTGTATATGTGTATCTTATGTGGATGAATTATGCCTCAACTGGTTTATGCTCCTTAGTTTTTTGGTGTGATGGATGCCCTGTTAGTAGATTATTAATTGAACGTAAGGTTATGGATTACTCTCTATTGTTGGTTGTGTGAACTTCAGGTCGTGAGTTTATTTAGAGTGTTTATATTCTGTCATAATAAGTGATTAGTTGGAGGAAAGTTTTGAGGTAAATGTGGATAGTACGGGTGCTTTAGGAATTCGAGGAATATGTTTTGGTTAGAACATAATGGTTGTTAAAGGATTATTATTAATGAGTAAATGTTATTGAATTATGAAGGTCTTGAAAAGGATAAGAAGGATAACGATTAAGTGCTAATACGCGTTAAAACTTCGAGATAAGAAATTGAGTAGAGTCGTTGGCCTGTGGAAGTACTACATCATAAGCAGTGTCTTTCCTTTAATTGTTTGTTTGTGTTTCTACTATGCTGCCATATTATGCCTATGTTGTTCGCACATTATTAATTTAATCTCTAAGTATGTTTAGGATGTTAGCATATCATTATTGTTTCCTTTAAATAGCCAAGCACATCTATATTGTTATTGCTTTCATTAAATTACTAAGCATGTCTATATCGTTATTGTTTTCTTTAAGTTTCCAAGCATGCCTTTGTTACTATCGTTTCCTTTAAATCGCAAAGCATGTCTATATTGTTATTTCTTCCTTTCAATTACCGAGCATGCCTATATAGTATGTTAGTAGACTTTCCATATCTCGTACTTTTATATTGTTGTGATTACTGCTTTATGCTTCATGCTTTTATATTACTGTGATTACTGCTTCGTATTGACATGCATCATGATAATAGAAACAAGTAGGAAATGCCCCATCGGAGGTGGTATTCATTTGCATTTACGTGAGGAAAATGAATAAAGAAAATGCATGGAAAGAAGAAAAAGGGGAGTTGGGGATGCAAAGGTAGTTCGGGTCTAATCAGGTAGACAGGAAGAATTATGTCCTTCCTTTGTCGGGTTGCAAGACTATCTACCCTAGGTGGTTGGAAGCCCACAAAGTGACTATTCTCTCTGACACAGATTCCTCCAATCTCCAATTCGAAGTACGAGGAATGAATGAATGAACAAAACGTAAAAGGAGGGGAATGGAGGGGTAGTTCGTACCTAATCAGGTAGACAAGACAATTTATGCCCTTCCCTTATCGGGTTCGGGGTCTGACTACCCTAGGTAGTTAGAAACCAACCAAGACTATTCCCTTCAATATAGATTCCTCCAATCTCCAACTCGGTGTACAAGGAATGAATGAAACTTATAGAAAAGAATGGTTTGGGGCGGTACCCATTCCGACATAATGAGTTAGAGGCATACATCCTATTGCATATCTCATTTCTTACTAGGCCTCAGGCTCATAGTTTGCTAATGTTGTAGGTACACGAAAGAGAATAGATGAATGAGAAGTTGATGAAGGATTTGTACGGTCGAGACTTGTGGTTGGCTGGGCTAAGGAAAGTAAAAGGAAAAAGGGTTTTGTAAATATAAAGTAACAGTTTCATTAATGCCTTTTTAAAATAAACAATTTATTCTTCCGCTATTGAATGTTTTATGTTTCCGCTATTAACTAAGAAAAATAGATTTTATAAATGAAGTCTTTCGCTGTTAAACAAGATTCAAGTAACAAGTTTTAAATAAGATGTTTTAACGATTGGGTTTTAAGAAAAGAACTCTGATTACAATTTAAAAGGCTTTAATAAAGATTTCAGTCATTTTGTAAAAGTTCTAAATTTAACGCGATTTTTGAAATAAGAAAAATCCGAGTCATTACAAATTTGGTATCAGAGCAATTGTATTTTAAAAATGGTGCTGTAGACTGCATACGAGCACAAGGTTTGACTTGGAAATACTCCATCAACTGTATGTACGTTAATAGAATTGTTTTAAGTGTTTACTTAGTTTAAGCATTTTAACTATAACTGAAAGGATATCATAGTTAGAGAATGAGTTGTAGATAATGTTCTGGTTACAGATAAAGAGATTATTTTATTTAAGCTATAGTGTAGTGATGTACATGATAGAAGATAGAGAATACTGGAACTGCTTGGAATTTTGTGCAGGATGTATGAAATATAGCTTTGGGAGAGTGTAAAAACAGGGGACACTCTGCCCAAATTTTTATAAATAGGAAAAAGGATAAGTGAAAGGAAAATTCTGCGTAAACTAGACCAAATAGATAATTAAATGGGGTCGCCTAGGTTGGAAAGGACTAGATAGAGGATAGAATTGTTATGGGAAGGAAAAACATTAAGGACTAAGGACTAAGTCGAATTTGGAGGATGATAATCTCAACAATTGGAGCAGCAGTCCCGGAACGTGGAGAGGTTTATAAGAATGAAGGCATAAAAGAAAGATAAGAACGAAGGCATAAAAGAAAGATAAGAACAAAAACGTAGAAAATAATAGATAAAAGAGAAACTACATACGTATTTTAATGTGGATCTAGACAGTGCCGAGGAATAAATAAGGACGGTGGAGGACATGGTTGCACATGCTAAAATTGGAAGTGTTAGTCTAAGAGAAGCAGAGAAGGGTAGCATGTGCCATGTTTATTCTGGTTAAGGACATGACATCTTGATGGGATCCCATCGGGATACCCAAGGATGTCGCTATAATGACTTGGATAGAATTCAAGAGATTTTTCTATGACAAATACTTCAATCGCACAATGAGTATGTGAAAATTGGTGGAATTTACTTAGCTACGATAGGAAGTGTTGGTTTTGGAGTATGTGCACAAGTTTGAGGCGTTATCGTGGTTCGCTTTGCATCGAGTGAACAATAATGAGTATGAGATACACCACTTTATGCAAGGACTTAAAACAAAAATTTTCAAAGGAGTAGTGGTGTTGGGAACTCAAGACGTGGCTTACTCTAAAGTGGCATCAAGAGCTCTTGCATTGAAGAAGTAAAGGATCGGAGTTCGAAACAAAGTGATTATGTCATAAGTTTTCTCCAACATGCATGGGACGAAGTAAAAACGAATACAGATACAGATACAGAAACAGGTACAATAATGGAAATGGAAACTAATACGAATACGAATATAGATATGGATACGGAAATGGAAACGGAGAAGGATACAGATACTGATACGAATATCGATACGGATATGGAAACAGAAACAGATACAAAAATGGAGACGAATATGGAAATGGAAATAGAGACGGATACGGATACAGATACGGCTATGAAAACGGAAACAAAAACAGAGACAAATATGGATACGGATCTAGATATAGATAGGAAAATAGAAACAGAAACGAATTTCCAGAAACGAATTTCTAGAAATGGATACGAATACAGATACAGAAACGAAAATTAAAACAGGAACAGAAACGAAAACGGACACAGATAAAGGAACAGATACGAAAATGGAAACAGAAACAGAAATGGAAATGGATACGAATAGGGATACGGATACGGATACAGATACAAAAATGGAAACATATATGAAAACAAAAATTGAAACAGAAATGGATACAGATACAGATACGGATATGGGAACAGATACGTATACAAAAATAGATACGGATACAGACACAGAAATGGACACGAAAATGGATACGGAGACAAAAACATATACGGATACGGATACAAAACCATTAACGAAAATAGAAATATAAATGGGTATGAATAAGGAAAGGGAAAAACTAAATCAAGAATTGGATGTGTGGAGTAGCATTTTGTTAAGTTAGGGAACGTAGCAAATGCAGAAGTAATGAAACCCTTTGGAAGATTAAAGATATGTACGAGGCAAGAAGATGTTTGGATATTTCTGTGATAAGACAGTTAATGACTATTTTGGGTTGTTAAGACAAAGGAATAATTCACTATGCAAATTTCGAGGATGAAATTTATATAAGGAGGGAGGAATGTAATACCCCGACTTTTCACAACAAAAATTAATATGGGTAATTGGAAAGTAATTAGAGGTAATCGGGTTATTTGGATAATCATTAAGATTTATTAGATGAAATTATTGGTAGTGGTTAAATCGGGTAATTATGGTCATTAAATTGTTGAATTAATTAGAAGTGAAGAGTGAGAAGACTAAGGTATGACTAATTTACATCCGTGATGTTTTTATGCGAATACTGGTCATCCCTTGTAGTGGAACGAATGTCCCTTGTGTTGTGTGAGCCAACGGATGCTTTTGGGAAAGGTGGGCGTCGCTATGGTAAGACGGATGTTTAATGTGGGAAAGAACGGATGTCCTTTATAGAGGGACGGACATCCCTTGTAGGGGGAAAATGGACGCCCCTTGGCTAGATGGATGTTCTTTGTGAAGACGAACGTTAGTATGTAAGTAGAACGACATCGTTGTGGGAAGCTCTGGACGTCCTTTCTGGACAAAGGACGTCCGTGATTGAAAGAAAAAGGAAAGGCGTTAACATTAACTGACACGGCGTCATTTGAGAGCGAAGAAAGGAGCCACTTTTGGGAGGGACAAACGCCCCTTATAGGAAAACAGATGTCCCTCATGGCAAAAGAAGACGGTCACCCATTGGGTTTGACGGACATCCCTGACGGTCGAATAAAATGTGAGGGCGACGGACGTCCCTCATGAAGAATGGACATCCGTTGCAACAAAGAAACTGACAGATGACTAAAACGTGAAGGCGATGGACATCCCTCATGAGGAACAGACGTCCGTTGTAGTGAGGAGACTAATGGATGACAAAAATATGAAGACAACGGACGTCCCCCTTACCGTAAGTGGTAAGTGGATGTCCCAGAATGGTGGAATTAAAATAAAGTGGATAAAATAGAGGTGTAAATCGGTTCTCCCTTATGGACCAGTTCTGTTTTAAGAGAAAGGAGGGAGAATAGCCAATCTGCAGCGAGTAAGAGAGAGATGCAAGAGAGAAGTGGGAACTCAGGCTCAGGTGGTCGGGATGGCTCCAATCATGTGCGTTGTCTGACGAGCAGCTAGCGGTTTTGGGAGAGCGATTTCGAGCTAGGGCTAGAGGTGCAGCTTCGCGAGATGGTTTAGTGCGAAGTGTTGGGTCTTAGTGAGCTTTGATACTTCATCGATTCGAGTGACTGGTGATGTTGGACAGCGATGGAATGGGAACGGCGAGGAGGATTGGCATTGGGGTGGCTGTGATTCTAGCCTCGGGTGGAAGGGCAGGAGTTGGCGGTTCGCGAGGAATGGCAGGAGCGGCTTGTGGTTCTGTCCAAACTGGTCCATCCGTTCTTTGTTCTTGCTCTGAAGAAATCGACAGTGGGACATGCGTGGACGTGCATGAGGAATGGTGAAGTCAGGGTATGGTTTTTTGCAGAGGCATGGTAAGGAGTGTCTCTGTAATACCCCGACTTTTTTTTTAAGTTGGATAATTATTTTATCGAGGTATTACCAAGGACGTAATGGTAAGATTACAAATTAAAGAATTAATTAGGATTTATTGGTATTCATTAGACTTATTTTAAATTAAGGGAAAAATTAGTGAAAGATTAAATTAGAATGGGAATTATTAATTAAGTGGGAATTATTATTTAAGTAGGGTTAATTTGATTTGTTTTAAATTAGGGATTTATTAGGGAAGGATTAAAATTAAAAAGGGTTAAAATAAGTGAATGGGAATGAATAAACTGGTTCACTAAGTGAACTGATTGGGAGAGAAAAAAGAAATGGCTGGGCCATTTCTTCGCAAGCAGAAGCGAGAGACAAGAGGGGAAGTGAGAAAAGACAGAAGGAGAAAACTCACGGCCGAAGGGCTAACGACAGACATGAACGGCGATGGGCGTTTGAGGTGGTGGATGGCAACACGTGGTTCGGAAAATGGCGAGCAGTGGTCATGGGTGTTTAGGGCTCTCGGGTTGCAGCTTCGCAAGTGCGATTGGGAGCGAGATCGGCGACGGCTCTGTGATCAACATGCGTGGTTTTTCTGGCGATGATTGTGGTATGTGGGTCAGGTTCTCTTCTGTTTTCTGTTGATCAGATATCGATTGCGAGTGATCGATATTTTGTGGAGGATGCAGGGCTTCGGTTCATGATTTGTGTCGGACATCAGTCTGTGATGGCTTGCGGTTTAGTCTTCGATTCGGTTGGACCAAACCAGTCTGTCCTACTGATCCTGTGATTCTTGTCTGGCGGTTTGGAAGAGAGCTGGAAGACAGAGGTGATGGTGAGCCAAGTGCAGTTTCGAAGAATCTGCCCCATCGCTGGAAACGTGGGATCATTGCTACGGATTGTTATGCATTTTGAATTGTATTTTGTGTATAAATGGGAGAGGCAGTGTGGAAGGGCAGAAATGGAGAAGAATTCCCTCTCAGATGTTTTGGCCTGCTGGTGCTTCGGGTCTGCCAGTACCTATCGGATGTTTTGGGTCAGTTGTTTTATGTTTCTTCTTATGTATTGCTGAGTTCATGTCCCTGGCTTTGTTGATGTCATATTCTATTGAATTGGTGGAGATCAAGATCCGAAGTTTCTGCATCTGCTGCTGCCGTGGGAGCTTGTGGTTGGCCAGACTATGACAAGTGAGAGATGATCGGGTTGTAATTTAATTTAATTAAGTTTTCTAAAGTGTAATTAAAGTGTATTTAATTGTATTTCAATTTCTTAGTTCATTATCCACGCTTCCACAAATGTTTTTATTTTCGAAATGTTTTACTTATGAAATGTTTTAAAGTGTTCCTAACGGCCCAGCATGCACTCTGATATGTATTTCTCAAAATTTAACGCATTTTTAAATGTAGAAAAATCTAGGTCGTTGCAGTTGGTATCAGAGCCTTTGTTTTAAAAAAAAATTTGTAAACTGCTCTCATAATCGTTTTTAAAACGGAATCTCTCACTTGTTCTAAAACGATTTTTGTAAAATTCAATTTGACACTATAGCCTGCCTGTCAACACAAGCCTCGACGTGGAAATACTTCATCAACTATAAGTACTTCAATTTAATTGCTTGTACTTTAGTTTAATCGCTTTACTTATTTTCCTTAGTTATGCATGTTTATTTTTACGATAATGACGTTAGAGTTAAAGAACGAGTTAGTAGAATGATGGTAGGGATAGAGGATACTAGAACTGTTTGGGGTTTTTATGTAGGATGTTTAGCTTTGGGGGAGACTCTGCCTAAATTTTTGGAAATAGGAACGGGAGAATAATAGTTCTCGCTCTCAAATAATGATGGGGATGGAAATTCAAATTTGTCTGAAGATTGAAAAAACAGTTCTCGCTTGAGAAATGCGGAAGAAAGTCCAAAGCTTGGAAGCAGAAATCCCTCTGTAATTTAAGGCAGATTTCTCCCGATGGAAAGAGATGAAATGAACAAACAGAAATTAACAAGTTGGTTCAAATAACACTATGGCGGTGTCTTTGACTTCAATGCTGCTTCACGAGAAGTAGCACTCCAACTCGGATCTTTGAAAGTTGTCTACCACCGTTACTGGATAATTCTTCTTCTATGGCACAAAGAAGGAAATGAGGTAGCAATAAGGGAAATCACCCACAACTTACAAGCTGATGATCTCAATTTTCGTACACACAAACTTAATCGGATATTAATCACCGAAAAAAATGTGGCAGACTGGAGAAACTCCAAGTTCAATAAACATTCAGTTTTCTATATCAAATTCTTCACCCTTACAAATGATAATTAGAGAAGCTTAAATACTAAGTTAATTAGGATTAAGCCCTAATTAAACCATTAAAATAATACCCTTACAAACAAGACACGAATGGATAACCAAATCCAAACAACAAAATTAAACAGTAATTAAACTATATCAAATTAAAATAATTAATTTAAATTAAAAATTAAAATGAAATAAAAATGATGCTGATCTGGAGTGCATCACATTTAAATGGATTATGCGATTCGAAAGAAAAGGGAAGCTAAGTCCATGATATATTGGACCGTTTATGATAACAAAAAGGATCGGGAAAGTCGCATATCAATTGCAATTACTAGCCTCCATGGACGGAGTATACAATATATTCCATCTATCGATGCTAAAGAAATGCCTTGGAAATCCAAATCAGACGGAACCTCCTGCCGATGTGGAAATACAAACCAATTTAAGCTACAAAGAGAGACCCATTCAAATTCTAGATTCAAGAATAAAGAAACTTCGAAATAAGTAGATCCCATTGGTCAAAGTTTTATAGCAAAATCATTTTGTGGAAGAAGCTACATGAGAAAGAAAAGACGATATGGAAGCCAAATATCTTGAACTCTTTAATTTCGAGGATAAAATTTCTGTAAGGAGGGAGGGATGTAATACCCCAGAATTTAATCAGGCTTAAAAATATATAATTTATGAATTTTGGAATGATTTTCTTATGAAATGAAATACATCGATTTTCCTGTAACAAAATTAAGATCGCGAAATTAATAAAGGAATTTATTGGAAATTAATAAGTGGAAAATTGATTAAGATTTATTAACTATTGATTTATTTATAAAATAATTAAAATTAATATAAATGAAATAAATAAAACGCTAAAGAATTTAGGGAGCAGAGGATCTCGCAGTCGATTGACGCCACTACGGTTAATCAAGATCAACCGACATCTCAGGAAAATGTGTTGGGTGATCGATCGGCAGACTCATGATTGATCGGGACCCGAAAAAAAAATCAGAAAACCGTCAGTTTTTGCCTAATTCTGTAACCATGTCTAGTTGTGCCTAATTCTACCTAACTTCTACCAAACTCCTCAAACGTGGCAGCAGCTGAAGGGCAAGGAAAAGCCTATAAATAGGCCCTTTCATTGAGGATGAAAATCACAAGAGGAGAGGGAAGAGAAGGAGTGAAGAGAATGTGAGGTTTGAAAGTGAAAGCAAGAGAAGTGTTGTGAGAAATTTGTGGGAGAAGTTTTGAGTGAAAAATTAGAGAGAAATTGTGTGAAAGTGGAGTTACTCTGGAGAATTTGGAATGTAACGACTGAAAAATTTTGGGGACGTCTCTTGGATTTATTGGTAAGGATTTCTGTCCCTTTTAAGTTTATTGATGAATTTAGTTGATAAGTATTAGTTCATATTATCGTTATTATCACACTATTATTATTTTAGAAATATTAGTTCATATTAAATTGAAAATATTATTAGTGGTGTAAATGTATTGTGTAAGTAAGTTCTGTCTAGGAGACTGGTATTTAAGTAGACTGTTGTGACCCTTCAGTCTTTCTTGGGAACTTACTTGGAAATGATATTTTGTCTAAGGAGACTGCTAAGGGCATTCTTTCCTAGGAATATTTCTGATTGGTACTATCCACATTTTAAAAGAGATAAAATCATAAATGAGAAATAACGGTATCAAAGTAAAAATTATAATTAATAAATAAATGATAATTATTTTGAAGGGATTAACGAGGGAAATGATAAAAAGCTAAACGCATTAAGGAACGAAGGAAAATTCTTCAAAGGTAAGAAATAGGATGTGGAGGCCCTGCGTCACAAGACTATTTTATACTTTAGTTATTATGGACTGTATATTTCATGATTAAATTATAGGACTGCTTCTTTTATTCATATATTTTTTGAACTATATACTTTGAGGACTATTATGAAATAGATATGAACTGTCATTCATGCATGATGATAGAGCTTAAGAAAATGTGACATATGCATAACTTGATAAATGAAATGAAAGAAAAAAGGAAAAAGGGGAGTGTGAGGGTTCGAGAGAGAGGGTGATGGCCGTAGGTGGGAACACCCCTGATGGAATTCTCCACTCACATAGAGGTTGGAGTTGGTTAGTCCACACTAACCAACAGATGTATCCCTACTCTTAGTCCTCAAACGTCAGACAGAGATTGATAACAGTCATAGGTGGGAACACCCCTGATGGAATTTTCCACCCATGTAGGGATGAAGTCAGTTAGTCCACACCGACCAATAAATGTAAAGGAAATGATGAAATGTAAAGGAAGAAAAGATAGGTTCTTTTCTAGCAAACAACTGCATAAGCATTATATTCTATTTCTTGCCGAGCCTTTGGCTCACTGTATTACCCATGATATAGGTGATATTCATTAGGAGGAGGAGGCATTACCAGAGGAGGAATTACCAGAGGAGGCCTTGAGTTATCAACCAGATTTGACCTGAAGGGTTATGGCTCAAGAAAAATAAAATGTATTATTTTTAAATTATGGTTTTAATTTGTAAAATAATGTACTGCTAAATTACTCTGGATGGTTTGAATAAACTCTTTTATTAAAATATGATTTGAAGATATTTCCACTTAAATACTCTGATAAAGTTTTAATTGCACGTTTTCAATTAAATAAAACAAATATTTTAATTATGGCTAAAAATAAAAGCAAATAAAAGGTTTTTAAAACGTGGGACATTACATTATCAGCCGAGTTTGACCTAATGGTTATGGCTCGCGATAAACATTATTGGTTATTTTGAATAATACGTGTTTCAACAATGGACTTTTGTTGGAAGTATTGAAACTATGTTTTGAAAATGTATCATCTATTTCCGCTCATTGTACTCGGATATGCTTTTGAATAAACTTTCTAATACATGTTTTGTAATATCCCAAGTTTTCGTTGAGCTAATAACAAGGCTTATGTGATGATTTTGGGATGTTAGGAGTTAAATTGAATAATTTAGGATGTTGGTCAAGTGAAACATGTTTGGATAAAGTGAAGTACGATGCCTGAATTATGTCCATATTTAGTTTCGGAAAATGATTAAGGTTATGGAGAATTTTGTGATGGTATTTAGAGTTAGAGAGGACAATGTGAATTAAATCGATTTGTAGTGGAATTAGCAAGAGAAAAATATATTTGGATGTTATTTGGATATTTTATGGAATAAGAGTGTAATATCCGGAATTTTGTTGAGCTAAGCACAAGGCTTATGTGATAGTTTTGGGATATTAAGAATTGAATTGGACGATTTGAAGATATTGGTCAAGAGAAACATATTTGGAATAAGTGAGTTGTGATACCTCGTATTGTTCATAATTAGCCTAAGGGAAGGATTAAGGTTATTTGTGAATGGATTAGTGATGTTTGGAATTAGAAAGGATGATATCGAGACTGAGTCAGTGATTGGCAATCAGTGGACTAGTAAGAGAAAATGCACTTGGATATAATAATGTTGAAGTTATAAGGTTTATTATATTTTGGAGTATAATTGATTTAATAAAAGAATAAAATGGAAGAGAAGTTGTGGAATATATATACTTTGAGTATCATGGGGTAGATTATGGATAGTCGGATAATTCAAGTGTTAGCCAAAGAGAAAATATATTTGAACATAATTGGACGTATTTGGATATTGTAAGGATATTGTAAGGATTGAAAGTTTGGATATAATTAGGTATGGAAAAGTGGAGGTAAATGATATAGATGTTCATATATATATATTTGGTTTTGGTGCATAAAGGTTTGGAAAAGATGAAGTGGTAAGAAACATATTGCAATTACAGTTATAACCTTAGATTATGATTTTAATATAAATATATATATATATATAGGTTGACGTATGTATGAATTGTCACGTTATTTAATGTGTGCATTTACATAATCTGGAGAACTATCCGTTTCCGTCTCTGTTCTTGTTCCCGTATCTGTTTCCGTTTTCGGGTCTGTACCTGAGTGAGTTCTGCCACACTTCCGTGTCCTTCTGAACAATCCTGGAACGATCCATCCATTTATCACACCCTTTAAACAATGTATTTAAAGGAACACCGTGCTCATAACAACTATTGTCATTCAAATACAATACTAGCTAATTTGCATTACATTTTTACATTCATTACACTTACTACTAACCAAATGTAAATACTACGATAAGGGAGTACATCATTCTTTCATCCCTTATTTCCTCGGATAGTTTCTAGCAACATGGTTAGTCTTCCCACATTTAAAGCATTGACGTGACTTAACCAAGCATTCTCCTTCATGATTTCGCCTGCACCTTGGGTACCGAATCTCCCGTTGGTTTCCTTCTTCTTCAAAGGGCTACTTTATTCTCTTGGACGTGCACCCTTCTTCTTGTGAATACAACTGAAACTTTACCCCGGACTTGTTTTGTTTTGAGATCCAATTCTTTACGTCTTCAAGGTCAAGAGCTCTTAATACGATCTCGAAGTAGGATACATCTTGCGATCCCGATCCAACCACACCTTCTTGGATCTCCGTCTTAACTCCTTGTATGAAGTGGTGTACCTTGTGCTCATTACTACTCACCATGTGTAGGGAAAACCGTGACAACGCCTCAAACTTGAGCACATACTCTGAAACTGATCCTTCTTGTCGTAACTGAACAAATTCTACCAACTTCTTTGTCCTTGTTGTGCAGTTAAAATATTTCCCATAGAAGATTTTCTTGAATTCCACCCAAGTCAATGCAGTCACATCTTTGGCTATCTTGACTGAGTCCCACCAAAATCTTGCGTCCTTGACCAGGATAAATGTGGCAGATATTACCCTTTCCTCTTCTTTTATCTTAGCATAGGCCAACATGTCTTCCATGGTCCGCATCCATTCCTCAGCACTGTCTGGATCAATAATATTCCAGTCAAACTGAGGTGGCCATAATCGCTGAAGCTTCTCCCAACTTACATCCAGCTGCTCAGCCACACGTTGTTCCACAATTCGTTCATTTCCACGCGCCAAAATTTCCATCAACTTCTCCAAGTTTTCAGACTATCATTCCAATTAACGTCATTGTCGTTCCACTAACGTAGTCAGCCGAGTGATCACTTCATCTGCACCACTCGTAACTTTTTCTTGCCCAACCTTTCGTCGTCCTCTAACCACGATACCTTACATCGCAGAATAAAATAATTATACATTAGGAAAAATTAAATTTAGTAACTTACTTGCAGTTGATGGAGTATTTCCATGTCGAAGCCTCTTCTAGTAGGCATTTACAGACATTTATTTATTTATTTTTTGGAAAACACCATTAACTGTCTCAGAGCAATTTACAAAAATCTCTTTTATTATTATTCTTTTTTTTACCTTGTTAACTGTAAGTGACCGTATCAGAGAAATTTTCAGAATCGTAAAACATAAGTTTTAGAACACAGTAGAGCAAAACAAATTCGCTCTGATACCAATTGTAATGACCTGGTTATTCGTTTGCATTTGAAAAATGTGTTAAATTTAAAATTTTTCTTTTCTTTTATAAAACGACAGAAAACCTTTATAAAAATATTTTTAATATGAAATCAGAGTGGGCTTCTTATAACCAGACCTTTAACAAAACCCTTTTACTTTGACTCATTATTAAAATCATGATGATTTTGTAGAAGACAATAGTTATAAAATCCTTTATCAAAACATAGTGGAAGCGTAAATTAATTTTTATTTGAAAACGTAGCGGAAGCGTAAAATAGTTTTTATTCGAAAACGTTGCGGAAGCGTAAAATAAAAAGTTCATTTACAAACAGTTAATTAAATTGTTACTTTATATTTTACAATTGCTCTTCTTAGTTACTCTTTACATTAATTAGCCAGACCAACCACAAGTCTCGTCCGTACAAATTCTTTATCAGCTGCTCTTTGATTTGTTCATCGTTTTATCTCGTACTTGTACCTACATCGCAAGACATAAACTAATGAGCCTAACGCTCAGTAAGTGATAATACCTATCATAATACTACATGCAGTTTCAGTTTTTGTCTTTTTCCTTATCTTCTTATCTTTTACGTTTTAATCATCGTTTTCGTCGTTTTCTTCTTATCTTTTTATCCGTTTCATTTTAAATCATCATTTTTGTCTATTTCTCCTTATCTTTTGTCTGTTGCGTCTTAATTATTATCTTTCACATGTTGCTCTTTTCATCATTTACCTCCGATATAACAGCAATGGCATAATCCGAAAGACTGCTAATCATTGGCTATTAGGTCCTGGCATAATCCAAGGACATTGCAACAGATACGAGCAGCAATGGCATAATCCGAAAGCTTGCTAGCGACAATGGCATAATCCAAAAGCCGCTAGCGACCGTGCCACAAAGGCTTTAAACGGCCTCACGTCATATCGTTGCCTTTTTCTCTTCTTTATTTTACTTTTCATTATTTATTAATTCTTTTGCTTTACTTTTTATAGCTTATTATTCGTTTGTTATTGATTTCTTCGTTCGCTATTTGTTTCTTCGTTTGCTTTTTACTTTTTATGGCTTCTAATTTGTCTATTATTTGTATCTGTTTTGTATGATACTCGTGAATGCATACAATTTCTGAAAGCATAAATAAACATTTAACGTGTGATTCACCTAAACGCGCTATAAGTATTGTAGACATGTTGTAAAAGCAGTAAACAACGAAACGTGCGAATAATAATTGTAAGCATGCTTTTAAAAACAATAAACAATGAAACATGCTATTAAAGACTGTAAACATGCTTGGAAAGCAATAAGCAACGAAACATGCGATTAATAACTGTAGACATGCTTTAAAACGGTAAACATCGAAGCATGCTATTTTAAACAGTAAACAACGAAATATGCTATTAAAACTGTAGACATGTTAGGAAAGCAGTAAGCAACGAAACATGCATCTCCTATTCTTACGATGTAGGGTCCGAAGACCAAAACACATGCATATCACTTACCTCGATTTTTCGTTCAACGCTTAATACTAATCTCTCTCCTTCTTAGTACCTTCACAAGTTAACAACGCTTAATTATTAAACTAATCACTTTAAATCAACTTATTAATCTCACCTTTTATATTCTTATACGTCATCTACTCGAGTTTCTTAAACAAAACCACTTCATTAATTATAACTTGTTCTAATAAATTAATCCCGATTGATAGCGTTTAGAAACTAAGTTCAATACATAGCGGAGACCAACGTAAATCCAATTATGAATTATAGACCCATAATTAGCAATGTAACTTCATCCATAAATTATCGGTCTATAAATCAATGCTTAATAACAATATCCAAATCAAGGCATGAAACCACATTTATCAACCAAGCAGCGCACAATAACTTAATCCAATTTTTAGGATATGTATTTTAATCAAATTAGTGAACCAAATCCAATTCAATAAAGTATACCAACCTGAAACATAAATCCGACTTAACAAATTAGTCCAATTAATAATAACCTATAGAAATTTACCAACAGAACCAACCAATAACAACAGCAGACAATTAGATCCCAAGAGGCATTAACTGATCATTCATACAGCAAGGCTCAAACAAATAAATTCATGCTTCACCAAAGATTATTACTACTAACAAAGAATACTCATCCAGAATAATCATCCATCAACAACTTAATGATTCCCATTCACAAAATCCAAAAACATAAATTCAACAGAGGCAGTAACTTCCATTCATACAACAATAGGGCTAATCCAAAATATTAATGCTTCACAAAGCAATAAAGGCAGTAGCTAAACAATATCAACAGAGCATTGACTTCCAACCAAATAAAACATTCCAATAGATTAAACTTCGTCCATTCAAAGTGTTTAATAGATAGAGATAGAAAAAGTTTATCCAAAACATACAACAACAATACATCGTCCAATGAACAGAACGATAACCATAAATTCTAATCCGTTTACAGAGCAGATTTCCTTTACATAACACTTAACTCAAACTGAGCTCTTCCTTACCTGAAGACTAGGAGCAGACTCCCTCTACTTCCAGCTCCAGACTCCAGACTCCCTCGGCCTCCAGGAGAAATTACCCGAGAGCTCACCTCTAAAGAGCTCTGCACTTTTCTTCTGTCGATTCACTCCTTTTTCTCCCTATCTCTGCTCTATATATCAACACCAGAAGGGACACTCTCTGCTAATTCTTAGAAGACAAAGAGTGACGTTCTCCAGCACGCCCGACCAACACACCCGAAGCCACCGACAACACTCTAGCTTTTCTAGAGTTTTCATCACACAGGGTGCAATTCCAGGCTGGAAGATTCATCCTTGGTAGTTAGCAGCTCAACCTGAACCGGGTCAAACCTGGTTCGGACGTTCCCGGGTCGGAGCACCTAATCGCAACCCGACTACAGCCCGACCCGACCCGACGAGCAAAATCGCCGGCAGCAAATTCCCTACCAGCGCCATCCTCCGAACACCCATTCAACAGAAAGCAAGGAGAGGGAAGAATCAGCTAAACCTACCTCGAGTTGACGCCGAAAATCACCATGGCAGAAGCTCTGATTTGTCCCACAAAGCCTCGCCTCTCAAGCCCTAACCTCCTGTGACTCACTTCTCTGCTTTGCCAGCAGCCGCCTGCCCGGACCTCATCACCCGAGCCTTTGCCGTCGTCGGTCCTTCGCCTCCAGGCTCGCTCTTTGTCTCTCATCGCCTCTAGCTCTCTTTCCCTCTTCTCTTTTGTCGCGAATAGCCAAAGGCCAATGTAATTTCTCCCTTTTAATTTCCAGACGGGACTAGCAAGGACTGAACCAAAGAACCAACCATCCAGTGTGAACCAAACCGAATCAGTTTCCCTTTTTAATTACATTTTCAATTATTTCTTCAATTCCAATTAATTCTATTCCTTTCCAATTCCAATTATTCACTTAATATATACTTATCTCCAATTGTCAATTAATTTCCTTGATTTCCAATTCCTCAATTAATCTTCAATTAATCCTCTCTAACATTTAATCCCAACTAATTCAATAAATATCATTTTATTCTTCTTCCAAATTAATTCTTAATTATCATTTGATAAATTTCAATAAATTATAATCTAATGAATACATCCTTGGTGATACCCCTATAATTGTCCAATAAATCCAAAAATCTTCAATTTCTTTCCAATTATTCTTATTAAATTCTGAAATAAAAATTCGAGTTATTGCAAAACTGTATGTGTTTGAATAGTATTGTATGAGCACGTTTTACTTTTATACTACGTACTATGCCTCTTAGTTAGGTCTTGTGATGTAGGTATGCAAAGGATCAAAGATAGTTGTAGTTGATGAGGCATTTGTCCATTGCGGGCTTGGTGGCTGGTTAGGCTAAAAGGTTTAAAGAAGAAATGTAATGTTTGGCAATAACATTTTTGAAAAGTGAACTTTTGTTATGGTATTTCGTTACATAAATGAGGTTTTCAAATGATGTTTTATTCTTTAAGTATTATAAATATAAGTCTAGCACTATTCCAATGTTTTAAAGTTTTACAATATGATAAGTTTTAAGTAACAAATAGTTTAACAAAAAAGAGTTTATTTATGCACTTCTTATTTAAGTTAGTTTTTAAATGAAAAGTCTTCCGTTGTGATTTAAAAGAAAAAGTTTTCAAAAAAGACGTGAGTTTTAAATTAAAAGAATAACTGGGATGTTACACGTTTTAAATAAATCAAAGAAAACTTTTTATGGCTAAAAATGAAAGTAAGAAAAAGGTTTAATAACACGGGGCATTACATTTTGCATAGGCGGTCTTGTGGCTAACTAAGCCAAAGAACATAAAGAGAAAAAGAGTTTTGTAAATAATAAGTAAATAGTTTGTTTATTGTTCTTTAAATGAATTATTTATGCTTTCGCTACAAAATGAGAAAAAGGATTTTATACCAAAAGTTATTCACTGTTTATAAAGATTTAAGTAAAAGATTTTAACAACCAAGTGTTAAGGAAAGAACTCTGATTACAACTTAAAAGGTTTTAATAAAGATTTTCGTTGTTTCATAAAAGAATTTTATATTTCACGCGAATTTTCAAAGTAAGAAAAAAAACCGAGTTGTTACATTAAATGACCGAGAAGACATCAAGGTTAGTAAGCAAGCTTCAATTGAGTGTTCTATTGGAAGTTTCATGGATAAAGCACTTTGTGATGTGGTTCCAATGAGTGCTATCCATCTATTTTTAGGAAGACCATGGCAATATAATAGAAAAACTATGTGACGTGCCTCCAAAAGAGTGGTCAAAAATTCGGATCAATAAAATGGAGAAACTACAAGCAAGTAGCTCAAGCAAGTAGGAGGTGGCAGCTGCTACTTTCTACCAGCTGCTTCAGATTAACGACGATCCAACTTCTTCTCAAGAGCTCCAATGAAGCTGGTTTGTGGATACCTCACGCTCACATATGTCTAGTTTGTCTCCTCCAAAATTGAGCTCAAAATCCTGTATGCAACTCGAGATCTCGCCCGAAAGCTTCTCGGAGGTCGGTGGGAATCGGCAGATTGAGTCTTCAGTAAAGAAAGGTATGTAACTTCTGGACCCAAACTCCTTTTTTTATGATTCTTCTTTCCTTGGAAACCTGATGAATATGGGGTGATTTTGGCGGTGGTTTTAGAGGCTTTGATGCTAGGAATGATGGATAAAAATGCAAGAAAAATTTGGGAGGAGTCAAAAGTGAACCGATCTGCACCTTTGTTTTGATTGAACTCCACAAGGAGTGTCTCCAAACGAGCTGAGATGTGCGTTTTACCTCACTTACTCTCTAGATCTACTACCTTAGAGGGAGTATGGTAAGGAGGGATAGTAAGATCTTCAACCAAAACGAACAAGGATTGAAGAAATGGTGGCTCACTCACTCGGATCTCTCCAAGAAGCTTTGCCGATTGTTCCTCAACAAAGAGGTGAAGAGTTTCTCTTCAAAAACTAGGGTTTTCTTTGCAAATGTTCACTTGCTGCTCAGCAGCTCGAAATGTAATATTTATAGTGCAACATTAGGGTTACAAAATAAGGGAAAAAGAAAAAGAAAACAAATGACAAATAAAAATGGTAATGTGCCACTCGGCTAGGGCATTGTGAATGGCCGATTATGTCTAGCTTGAGTGGTCCATATCTTCACTTCAATTCTCATGCAATAAGTTCCTTTTCTTTAACCATGCAAATCTTCAAAACACCAACATGATATTCTCCAAAAACATCAGCATAAATTATACCAAAAAAGGATTGAACTCACAGCCTTAGTGGGAGTGTTTTTCTTGAGGACCGAGACGGACTTCACTTGAGGTGTCTCCTCTATGTGTCCAAACCAATAAATTGAAGGGCTTCTCCATGTCTTCAAATGTTGGTTCTCCTCCAAGATTAGCATAGAATTGATCCCCTACAAAATTAGCAAACAAGTTAGAAATCTCCCGGGCTCTCGATCTAGTCAAGGGACCTCACGGCATATCATCCTCCCGGGGTTGTTGAGGATTTGTCCCCAAGTCAAGTTCTTCTTCAGATTTCTCTTGGACATTTTCATCTTCAATATAGGGTGACAAGTCTTGTACATTGAAAGTGGCCGACACTCCATAGTCTCCGGGGAGGTCAATTTTGTAGGCATTGTTGTTCACCCTTTGTCGCACTCGGAAAGGGCCATCGGCTCTAGGCATGAGCTTGGATTTCCTTTTGTGTGGAAACCTCTCCTTGTGTAGATGAAGCCATACAAGATCCCCTTCATTGAAGATCACTTCTTTTCTGCCCTTATTGGCTTGTTTAGCATAGGATTCATTCTTTTTTTCAATTGACTTCCTCACCGATTCATGTAAAGATTTAATGTGCTCGGCCTTGGCTTCTCCCTCGGCATTGATCATCTCCTTGGATCTAATAGGAATGAGGTCCAAGGCAGTTAAAGGATTGAAGCCATACACAACTTCAAAGGGTGTTTTCTGAGTGTAAGTGTGCATGCTTCGATTATATACAAACTCCACATAAGGGAGTTGCAAATCCCAATCCTTTAGCTTTCCTCTAAGGATGCTCCTTAATAATGTTCCGAGAGTCCTATTAACAACTTCCGTCTGGCCATCCGTTTGGGGATGGAAGGAAGTGCTAAAAAGGAGCTTAGTGCCAATCTTGCTCCATAAACTTCCCCAAAAAGCACTAAGGAATTTGGTATCCCGATCCGACACAATAGATTGGGGAACACCATGAAGTCTCACCACTTCTCGGAAGAACAAATCGGCAATATGGCTTGAATTATCAACGTTGGAACAAGGTATGAAATGTGCCATCTTTGAAAATCTATCCACAACCACAAAAATTGAATCTTTGCTTCTACTAGTGCGTGGCAACCCCAAAATAAAATCCATCCTCACCTCAATCCACCGATGGCTTGGAACCGGTAATGGCATATAAAGTCCTTGGGTAGTAATCGGCTCTTGGACTTCTTGCAAGTAATGCATTTCTCCACCACTTTGTGAACATCTCTTTGAAGGTGTGGCCAAAGGAAATGCTCCTTCACAGCCTCTAATGTCTTCTTTTCACCCAAGTGACATGCTAAACCTCCCTCATGAGCTTCTTTTATCAAAGACTCTCGAAGGCTCCCCCTCGGCACACAAATTCGGCTACTTTTACAAAGATATCCATCCATGAGATGGTAAGTGCCCTCGGTCCTGCCTTGAGATAAATTTTAGTAGATCTCCTTAAAGTCTTCATCTTCCAAATATGCACCTTCGATCCATTCAAATCCCATTATTCTTGTATTCAATTCGGTTAGAAGGTTGCACCTCCTAGAAAGTGCATTTCTGGTACTTAATGATGTAGGGAAACCATTCAAGAAACTCAAGCCACTTTGCATGTCTTCTATTCAACTTATTTTGACTCTTGAGGTGCCTCAAAGCTTGCTAGTCTGAGTGAATAACAAACTCTTTAGGAAGTAAATAATGTTGTCATACCTCCAATGCTCGAATAACCGCATAGAACTCCTTGTCATAGGTTGAGTAGTTGAGTGTGGCATCTTTCAACTTTTCACTAAAGAAGGCAATTGGCTTGCCTTCTTGCTTTAGGACAGTACCAATCCCTAATCCTGAAGCATCACATTCCAATTCAAACACTTTATTGAAATCGGGTAGTTGAAGGATGGGAGCTTGGCACAATTTTTGCTTGATGTCTTCAAAACTTCTTTGACATGCTTCACTCCATTGGAATTCTCTCCCTTTCTTTATACAATCAGTCATGGGAGCCATGAGGGTGCTAAAGTTTTGAATGAACCTCCTATAGAAAGAGGCTAATCCATGAAAACTCCTCACATCCGAAATGCTCCTTGGAATCGGCCACTCCTTAATGGCCACCACCTTGGCTTCATCCACCTCCATGCTATATTGTGAAAGTATGAATCCTAAGAAATGCACTCTTTCTTGAGCAAAAGAACACTTTTTAAGATTCCAAATAGTTTCTCCTTTCTCAAGGTTTCAAATAGCAATCTTAGATGCTCCACATGCAAAGTCAAATTCAAGCTATACACAAGAATGTCATCAAAGTAAACCACAATAAATTTTTCCAAAAACTCCTTCAACACATGGTTCATTAACCTCATGAAAGTACTAAGAGCATTTGTTAAACCGAAAGGCATCACTAACCATTCAAAAAGACCATGCCTAGTCTTGAAAGCCGTCTTCCATTCATCACCTTCTTGCATTTGGATTTGGTGATAACCACTCTTCAAATCAACTTTGGAGAAAATAGCCGCCCCACTAAGTTCATCAAGCATGTCTTCCAATCTCGGTATGGGAAACCGATACTTAATAGTAATCTGATTTATAGCCTTACTATCAATGCACATTCTCATAGTGCCATCTTTCTTAGGCACCAAAAAACTAGGAACGGCACAAGGACTCATTGATTCACGGATGTACCCCTTCTCTAGAAGTTCTTGAACCTATTTTTTAAGTTCTTTGGCCTCCTCTAGGTTTAGTCTATAAGCGGGACGATTTGGAAGAACTACTCCTGGCTCAAGATCAACTCTATGCTCAATCCCTCGAAAGAGTGGAATTCCTTGAGGTAACTCCTCGGGGAAAACATCTTTAAAAGCTTTAAGGAGTTGTGCAACTTCCATAGGAACCACTCCTAGCTCCTCCATTCTTTCTTTGAACAAAATGAGGACAATCGGCCCTCCTTCACAAAGACTCTTCCTCAACTCATTTTTAGACAAAAACAAGTTAGTTTTGGACTTTTGCTCCCTCTTAGCTTCCTCATCTTTGGCTAATTGCTTCGGACTAAGAGGCATTAAAATGAAATTCTTACCTGGGTGCTTGAGTGAGTACTCATTTGTGTAACCATCATGCATTGCTCTCCGATCAGATTGCCATGGTCTTCCCAATAAGATATGGCTTGCACTCATTGGTACTACATCAAATAGGGCTTGATCTTCATAGCCCCCAATAGAAAAATCAATCTTTACTTGATTGGATACCTTCAACACTCCTCGGTCATTCAACCAACTCAATTAGTATGGATTTGGGTGCATGGTGGTCTCCAACTTCAACTTGTCCACAAGCTCTTGAGATGCCACATTTGTGCAACTCCCTCCATCAATGATGAGTGAGCACACTTTGTCTCTGATTAGGCATCTACTAAAAAAGATATTCTCCCTTTGCTCATTGTCTCCACATGTGTGAACAACTAGAGATTTTTGAATCACCATCAACAAAGGCCCTTCTTGTGCCAAACATCTCTCGGCCATATCAACTTCTTCTCCCTCTTCAAGGGTGGTGGATGCTTCATCTTCATCCTCACTAATTAACTCATTTGTGGCCTCCCTAAAGATCATAACTCATTTATTAGGGCATTGAGAGGCAATGTGGCCATGTCCGAGACACTTGAAGCATTGGATGTCCCTTGCTCTCGGCTTTGGAACTCCATCTACAATTTTCTTGTCCTCCACAGTTTTGATGGTAATTCCCTTGTTATTTGCCCCCTTGAAGTTTGTTGTTTTTTCATTCTCCTTGGTTTGGGGCTTGGGATAGGTAAACTTTCTTTGAGGGCTGAACTTGGTAGCCACCTCCTTTCCCTTTCTCAACCTTTGCCGCTCCACCTTCACGGCCATTTGTATAACACCCTCCATGGTGTCAAGTGGTTGCAACTCCACAATGCCTGCTATATCATGGTGGAGACCTTTAATGAACCTTGCTATGACTTGGTCCTCTGGTTCTTCAAGTCCACATCGAGTCTTCAAAGTTTCAAACTGGGCCAAATACTCATCAACCGTCGATGACCCTTGTCTCAAACTTTGCACTTGATAAAGCAACTCTTGTAGGTAATGTAGTGGCACAAATTTCTTTCTCATCAAATTTTTCATTTCCCTCCATGTATCTACTTCATCCATGTCATCTCTCCTCCGCTGAGCTTTAAGGTTCTCCCACCACAAGTGAGCATAACCATTAAGTTCAAGTGCCACAAGTTGAATTTTTTGCTCCATCGGAATAATCATAGCACCCAAAAATCTTTTCCACCTATTCAATCCATTCCATGAATTCATCACCTTGGCTGGACCCTTTGAAAGGGGGAATGGACACTTTGACATTCTTCAACTCATCTTTGGTGGAAATCCTTAGATTAAAATCAGATTCATAATCATCAAAATCTTCATTATCAAAATGGGGTCTCCTAGCACCCACATTTCTTCTCCTTGCGGTTTGATGGTGGTATTGTGGTCGGTAAGCATTTGGTTGGGGCCTTTGTGCCAATGTAAATTGTTGTAACATCAACCTTATCTCTTCCTTAAAAGAATCCATTTGCTACTGTAAAGATGGTTCAACAATAGATGGTGGTTGAGGAGCAACCGGTTGAGTAGTTGAAGCTTCCCGGTTTTGGTGTTGTTGAGCTCCACTTCTTGTCATCATAATACCAAGTAAATTATCATCAAAATGTAACCAAACAAAGATCAATTAAGCTCTGATACCACGCTGACATGCCTCCAAAAGAGGGGTCAAAAATTCGGATCAATAAAATGGAAAAACTACAAGCAAGTAGCTCAAGCAAGTAGGAGGTGGCAGCTGCTACTTTCCAGCAGCTGCTTTAGATTAGCGACGATCCAACTTCTTCTCCAGAGCTCCAATGAAGCTGGTTTGTGGATACCTCACGATCACATATGTCTAGTTTGTCTCCTCCAAAATTGAGCTCAAAATCCTGTATGCAACTCGAGATCTCGCCCGAAAGCTGCTCGGAGGTCGGTGGGAATCGGCAGATTGAGTCTTCAGCAAAGAAAAGTATGTAACTTCTGGACCCGAGCTCCTTTTTTGATGATTCTTCTTTCCTTGGAAACCAGATGAATATGGGGTGATTTTGGCTATGGTTTTAGAGGCTTTGGTGCTGGGAATGATGGATAAAAATGCAAGACAAATGTTGGAGGAGTCAAAGGTGAACCGATCTGCACCTTTGTTTTGATTGAACTCCACAAGGAGTGTCTCCAACCGGGCTGAAATGTGCGTTTTACCTCACTTACTCTCTAGATCTACTACCTTAGAGGGAGCAGGGCAAGGAGGGATAGTAAGATATTTAACCAAAATGAACAAGGATTGAAGAAATGGTGGCTCACTCACTCGGATCTCTCCAAGAAGCTTGGCCGATTGTTGCTCAACAAAGAGGTGAAGAGTTTCTCTTCAAAAACTAGGGTTTTCTTTAGCAAATGTTCACTAGCTACTCAGAAGCTCGAAATGTAATATTTGTAGTGCAACATTAGGGTTACAAAATAAGGGAAAAAGAAAAAGAAAACAAATGACAAAAAAAAATGGTAATGTTCCACTCGGCTAGGGCATTGTGAATGGCCGATTATTTCTAGCTTGAGTGGTCCATATCTTCACTTCATTTCTCATGCAATAAGTTCCTTTTCTTTAACCATGCAAATCTTCAAAACACCAGCATGATATTCTCCAAAAACATCAGCATAAATTATACCAAAAAAGGATTGAACTCACGGCCTTAGTGGGAGTGTTTTTCTTGAGGGCCGAGAGGGACTTCACTTGAGGTGTCTCCTCTATATGTCCAAACCAATAAATTGAAGGGCTTCTCCATGTCTTCAAATGTTGGTTCTCCTCCAAGATTAGCATAGAAAATATCCCCTGCAAAATGAGCAAACAAGTTAGAAATCTCCCGGGCTCTCGATCTAGTCAAGGGACCTCGCGGCATATCACTATGCATGATGGTTTCACAAATTGTTACACATTCAAGCTCAATGGAAAGACAATCAAGTTAGCTCCACTTCCACTAGAGCAAGTAGCCAAAGATTACTAATCAATAAGGGAAAGGGGGTTGAAGACTACTTTATTCATATCAAAGAAAGAAGTGCGAAAAAGTTTTGAAGAGAAAAGACTTAATGATATTATTGATGTTTCGAGAGAAGCTTGTTGAGATGGGAGAGATACTCGAATTGGTTCTAAATCTTTTAGAAGAGTATCAAGATGTGTTCCCCGAAGATCTTCCTCAAGGGCTTCCACCAATTAGGGGAATTAAGCATCAAATTGACTTGGTATCTAGTGCCAGTCTTCCAAATTGTCCCCCTTACCTACTAAATCTGGAGGAGGCCAAAGAACTACACAAGCAAGTGACCGAGCTATTGGAAAAAGGCTTTATAAGTGAATTTCTCAATCTATATGCCATGCCAACACTTTTAGTACCAAAGAAAGATGGAAGCATGAAGATGTGTGTGGATAGTCGAGCTATTAATCAAATCACTATCAAATACCGATTTCCAATCCCCCGACTCTAAAATATGTTTGATGAATTAAGTAGGGCCTCTTTTTTCTCAAGGATCGACTTAAAGAGTGGTTACCATCATATTAGAATGAAAGAAGGAGATGAATGGAAGACGGCCATCAAAACCAAGTACGGACTTTATGAGTGGTTCGTCATGCCTTTTGGCTTGTCAAATGCACCAAACACTTTCCTACAGGTCATGCACCATATGCTCAAAGACTTCCTAGGAAGGTTCGTGGTGGCTTATTTCGATGACATATTGGTTTATATTGAGACGTTATCTTCACATATCAAGCATCTTAAAAGACTCTTTGAAGTTCTCCGATCAGCTAAATTCTATGGCAACTTAAAGAAATGTTCCTTTGTGCAAGAAAGAGTCTATTTCCTTGGGTTCATCATCTCTAAGTATGGAATGGAAGTACACAACTCAAAAATAAAAGCTATTCAAGAATGAACTACCCATACAAACATTACCGAGGTGCGAAGTTTTCATGGCCTACCCTCTTTTTTATATGAGGTTTATTCAAGATTTTAGCACCATAGTGGCCCCTATAATGGATTGCACAAAGAAAGGAAAGGAGTTCTCATGGAATCATGCTTGCCAAAAAAGTTTTGAAGAGATCAAGGAAAAATTATGCCATGCCACGATCCTCATGTTGCCCGATTTAGCAAAGATTTGAAGTTGAGTGCGATGCATCTCGAGTGGGAATTGGAGCGGTACTTATGTAAGAAGGCAAGCCTATAGCCTCCTTTAGTGAGAAATTGAAAGGAGCCGCTTTGAATTACTCCACGTACGACAAAGAATTCTATTCGGTTGTAAGAGCACTTAAAGTATGGCAACATTACCTCCTCTCAAAGGAGTTTATTATTCACACCAATCATGAGGCTCTTAAGCACATTCGAAGTCCAGGCAAATAAATCGAAGACATGCTAAGTGGGTTGAATTTCTAGAACGATATCCTTACCTCATCAAGTACAAGAAGGGAGACACTAATGTGGTGGCCGACGCCTTATCTTGAAGACACTCCACCATTTCTGACCTACGACACTCATCTCCCCCTTGCGTCGACAAAAAGGATGATGTAAAGCCAGAATTTAAAGAAGATTTAAGGTCAAATCCTCAAACAAAATAGAGAGGATGATGGACTACAAGGTCCATTCACAAAGACAAGGGTCCAAGGTCTCATCAACACCTTCCTTTCCAACCATTTGGAAGATAGCTCAATTATGGCCCAAATGAAAGAGCTACCAAGCCAAGAAGACCAAGGGAATCCCACGCATATTCTACCATGGAAAGAAGCCCAAGAAGACAAGCTTGAAGGTTAAGAAAGATCAAAGGAAGAAGATAATACGAAAGCTTTCCAAATCATCCAAACAAGTGGACAAAAGGAAGGCCAATTGATGCATGGGTATGGCAACCATGATGTGCCCCAAGTTCCCATCGCCTGAGCCGTGCCCTGGGCACCTTTATTTCTAACTTTTTATTTGTTTTGTAGGTATTTATTTTCTATCCAATTTGGAGGAAAGTTTTATTCAATGTCACAAAGAGGATTTGGTGTTTTTGGACTAGTGGATATCATGCAATCATAGAAGAAAATTAGGAGCTGTCCAATTCCGCCTAGAATCTGAGTAGCAGATGTTCAAGGGCTATTTCAACAATCTGGACAATGTCGTTTCAACTTTCATCCTTCATATCAAATACAACCAACAAATAGAGCTTTCTAAGGACATATTGGGAGTTTTATTTGGGTTTGGTTTACTATATCTAATGTTCCTTTTACAGAGACTGATTTTCAAAATCAGATTTATTGTTTTGTTATTGTTAAAGGGCTGTTTAGGTCATTTTCTAATTAGGGTTATTTTAGTCTTTTTCCTTTATTGTAAAACTCTTAGGGTTTTATAAGCCCTCCTTGCTAAATGAAAACGTGATTTGGATTGAAAAGAAATTTGGTTCTTTTGAAGAACAAACCCTCGACCTCCTCCTCCCTAGCGCCATTCCTCCCATCATCCGTGCAAGGTGTTCTCGAAGCCACTTAGCCTTGCCACTACGAAATATTGTCTCTTCCAATCCCTTGTCTTTGTGGTAAGGATTGTGGTGTGGAGATAAAAGTTGGCTTCCACCCGTGGAGAGTGTTGTCCATTCGGCCAACCACAAGTCGCCCCACTCTTTAGGTGGATTCGCGGAATCCTCGGTGCTGCTCTATTTTCTTGAAGGTTTTCCTTGTTCTTTTAAGTTCTTTGCTACTGGAATGTTCTGGTGATTGGTTGCTATCTCTTTCTGAAGTGATCGTTTGTGGTTTATTTATTGGAGGACTTTCTTATTGCATTATCTTTTTGCTGCGGAAATCTGTTTTCTCATTGGACAGTTATTTATACCAGATTGAGGAGTCTGTTTGAGGCCCTTACGTCATTTATATTAATTCAAGCACTTCTAGAGATTTATTCAGTATTGAATCAAGTAGCTGCCTTCCGAATTTGGGCTTCATTAGATATATGCAACTCGAGATATTCATGTTTGAATCTCATATGGTAAATCTGCCCAGTTTAAACCCTAGTTTTTGAGTTCCTCTATTTCGAGCATAACTATTGATCTAGAGTGGATTTTCTTATGGTTTTTTGACACGATTTATGTGACTGTGTTGAGCACCTATCTTCCAAATATCAGATCATGTTCACATGGGAATTGGGAGTTAAATCTGTTTTAATATTGCTCGTTCGATTAAATACAGTTTTCTGGACAGATTTGAATATTGTGTTCTAGGTGATTCTTGGATCCTATCATTTGGTATCAGAGCCGTTTTCACGTTTACTGCTATTATTGTGACTTTTAAGGCTGATTATGAGTACTAGGAGTGGTGATCAATATCATAATCCCCGAGATATGAGAAATAATTCTAGTGTACCACCACTCGAAGAAAATCAAGAACCGACCGAGCCATCCATGAGGGAGATGTTCAAAATGATCCTCAAATTGCAGCAACAAATTGGATCTTCGATAATGATCATGTTTGGGTTCCTAGAACCCCGAGACCTAGAAGGAGGATTAGTACTTCAAATGATTCTAGAGGACGGGATGCTAGCTTAGTTGACGAAGATTGGGAGGATCCCGAGGATTCGGATTCACCGAGTCAATGGTAATCATGAAATGAGACATGTCATAGTTTCTATCCCTAATTTTAAAGGCTCTAGTAATGGGGGAGATTTTCTTAAATGGGTCGAAAAAGTGGATCGTATTTTCGAATGTTATGATTATTCGGAAAGGACCAAGATCGAATGGTGGCCTTGGAATTTTTGGGCTACGTTAGTATTTGATGGGAGAATTTAAAAGCACAAAGGCAGAAAGATGGTGAAGGAGAGATCCGAAGTTGGGTTGCTTTAAAAGCACTTATGAGGAAAAGATTTGTCCCTCCACACTACAAGCAAGAACTATTCCTTCAACTTCAAAAATTGAAACAAGGCTCACTAACGATTGATGAATACTTGACCGAGTTTGAAATTTTAAGGATTCGATACAATGTGGTCGAGCCAATGGCGCAAACCGTGGCTCATTTTATTAAGGGGCTGCATAAAGATATTGGTGTTGTGGTCGAGTCGCAATCTTATGAGACACTTGATGATGTTATACAATTGGCATTGAGAATAGAAAGATAAAGAAAAAGAAGATTTAAGGAGGGATTGTCTCGGCCTTTCCAAAGGGGCAACAATCCTCCAAAAACAATTCCAAAGGTGGATAGCAAATTTAATGTCGTGAAGCATAATGAGGAGAAGAAGGCCTTTAATGATGACACTTTGATAATGGCTAGCGTTAAGGAAGAGTTGGAAGAAGAATATGTGATTCCTCATGATGGTCCACTTGTGGAAATTGAATCTCGTATGGAAAAGAAAGTCAGTTTTGAAGAGTTGATTAGCCCAAGTTGCTCCAACCAAACTTTTCCTATTTTAAGAACAATTGTAGAACCACTTCATGAGATGGATTGTAAAGATATCTCTTTGGCAGCCACCGTTGAGAAGGAAGAAGTAGTTGACACTGAGATTGAGTTCCATCATACTGATCAACTATTCGAGAAAAGTTCAGAGTTACAAACAACAACAGAAAAAGAAGAAGAACATAGAGAGAAGATTGTTTTGCCCGATCCGAGAGTAGACTTGGACTTCATCCACCTACCTTCACTCATTGATACTGAACTAAAGTGTACAACATGCGACACTCCGATAGTGATGGTAAAAAGAGAACCATTAGTGTTGAAGAGGCTCCAACATGAGATTGATGCGATAGAAGATTGCAAAATAAATTTCCAGGGAAGCAAATTTTTCTTCATCAAAGTATAAGCCAAGAAAGGTACACTCCATCAATTTCCTTAATTGATTGGTTCTTTAAAATTGGATGGTTAGGAAATATTGCTGTTTTTGAATCTGTTATACCACTACGGATTGGAAATTTCATTTATGTTGCTGTTAGTGAGCCCTCTTCGCGTATTGGAATGTCAAAAGAGGTTGTTGACCTTTGCATGCTTAGTGGTACAACTGTAGAGACGTTTTGACTAAAGTACACCATGGTATTGAGCTTGATATTCCAGTTATTAAGAAAGGAGATGATCACAATTGGGATAAACTTCTGAATTTTATGGTTAATAATGCTTGCTTGGGTTGTGAAAGAGTTGTTGTTGATTTGATGATTGAAGATTTGTTTATGGGCAATCTAGATGTTTTGTTTGAGAACTATTGCGACCCTATTTTTCTACCCCCGCATGATTGTGTTCTTGCCAGTTATACATCCACTCCCATTGAGCACGCCCACCAAGAAAGGTACCTGCCATTAGTTTCCTTAATTACATGGTTCTTTAAAATTGGGTGGATGGGAAATTCCATTGTTGTTGTTTCTGATTTTGAGTTTTGGAAAGAGGGTTTTAATATTGTAGTTGAGGGAAGAAATTCTAAGATTGAAGATTATCTTGATTCAACGTTTCTACCACTACAAGATCGGGATATTGTCTTGTCTGAACTCATCATTCTTCTCCCATCTTTGGCAATATAGTATGCAAGTTACTATATGAAGGAAGTTCTTCAAGGTGGAAACAAAAACTTTCCATTTGATCCAGGAGGAAGATTTGTGGAAAACAATCAATTATACTCCCTAGATTTGAGGGCAAATCTTTTTCAACCCCGGGAGTATGATGTGCCCCAAGTTTCCATCGCCTGAGCCGTGCCCTGGGCACCTTTATTTCTAACTTGTTATTTTTTTTGTAGGTATTTCTTTTCTATCCAATTTGGAGGAAAGTTTTATTCAATGTCACAAAGAGGATTTGGTGTATTCGACTAGTGGATATCATGCAATCATAGAAGAAAATTAAGAGCTGTCCAATTCCGCCTAGAATCTGAGCAGCAGATGTTCAAGGGCTATTTCAACACTTTAGACAATGTCGTTTCAACTTTTGCCCTTCATATCAAATGCAGGCAACAAACAGAGCTTTCCAAGGACATATTGGGCATTTTATTTGGGTTTGGTTTACTATATCTAATGTTCCTTTTACAGAGACTGATTTTCAAAATTAGATTTATTGTTTTGTTATTGTTAAAGGGCTGTTTAGGTCATTTTCTAATTAGGGTTATTTTGGTCTTTTTCCTTTATTGTAAAACTCTTAGGGTTTTATAAGCCCTCCTTACTGAATGAAAACGTAATTTGGATTGAATTGAAATTTGGTTCTTTTGAAAAACAAACCCTCGGCCTCCTCCTCCCTAGCGCCATTCTTCCCATCATCCGTTCAAGGTGTTCTCGAAGCCACTTAGCCTTGCAACTACGGAATATTGTCTCTTCCAATCCCTTGTCTTTGAGGTAAGGATTGTGGTGTGGAGATAAAAGTTGGCTTCCACCCGTGGAGAGTGTTGTCCATTCGGCCAACCATAAGTCGCCCCACTCCTTAGGTGGATTCGCGGACTCCTCGGCGCTGCTCTATTTTCTTGAAGGTTTTCCTTGTTCTTTTGAGTTCTTTGCTACTGAAATGTTCTGGTGATTGGTTGCCTATCTCTTGCTGAAGTGATTGTTTCTGGTTCATTGATTGGAGGACTTTCTTATTGGATTATCTTTTTGCTGCGGAAATCTGTTTTCTCATTAGACAGTTATTTATACCAGATTGAGGAGTCTGTTTAAGGCCCTTGCGTCATTTATATTAATCCGAGCCCTTCTGGAGATTTATTCAGTATTGAGTCAAGTAGCAGCCTTCCAAATTTGGGCTTCATTAGATATGTGCAACTCGAGATATTCATGTTTGAATCTCATATGGTAAATCTGCCCAGTTTAAACCCTAGTTTTTGAGTTCCTCAATTTCGAGCATAACTATTGATCCAGAGTGGATTTTCTTATGGTTTTTTGACACGATTTATGTGACTTTGTTGAGCACCTATCTTCCAAATATCAGATCAAGATCACGTGAGAATTGGGAGTTAAATCTGTTTTAATATTGCTCATTCGATTAAATACAGTTTTCTGGACAGATTTGAATATTGTGTTCTATGTGATTCTTGGATCCTATCAAACATCCAAGTGGAAAAACTTGATCAGAAAGTACCTACCAAAAGCCACAAAAACTTGGAGGAAAAGCAAGCAAATAATAGTTAAATAACTACTTTAGAAAGTTACCTAAAATTTAGTATAGTAATCAGCCAAGTGGTAACCGAATACCTAGTTTATTTCCTACTATGTTGTTTCCTATTCTACTGTTTGTAATTGGCTATATAAATCCACCTAGTATGTGTGTTTTAGACATTGAGATTGAAATATTAAAAGCTTATGCTTATTTCAAAATAGGAGTGATTCCTTTTTCCTCCTTTGGTAAGTTATATCTAAAGTATCTTATGTGTGTTACTTCACAAGATTGAGGTTACTTGTAAGTTGAGTATCCTCTTTTATTGGCATCCATACTCTTACTTCTTGAAGGAAGTAGTGTCTGAAGAGGTGTCCAACTTTCAAGAGGAGTTGCATTGGCAAATTCATCCATACGAGAATACAAGTTGCAACTACTTGTTATTTCAGGCCAATCTATTTCTTCCGTGCCTCATTCCAAATTTGTGACGATTCTTATCCTTATTCTTGGAAGGGTTATTTTTCTCTCATCAAGGTGGCTACTATCAAAATTTTAGGGGAAAAACTTTTAAACGAGAGAGTTATTGGTTTCCAAAGTCAGACTTTCCATAAAAGAGATTTGCGGTAAAGTATAGAAATTCTGCCAACCGGTCGATCAACCTTCCTTCAGCTGTTCGACCGATCATCCGATCGGGTAGTTTTTGACGTTTGACTTTGTCATAATTTTCCTTTAGTCGTCCAACTGCTTTGCCACAGTCGAATTTTTAGTCCATTATTTACGGTCGTTCTCCACCTACGGTGATTATTTGCGGTCACTCAATACTTTTCCAAAATGGGTGAAATTTGAACCACGTACCTCTTTGTAAGTGAGAAAAGAACCTCAAAAAATTAGGGATAGAAACACGCGAGAACGAAAGTTGTTCCCGAAAGGATGCAAGCTGGTCCGAATGGGTGCCAAAATTGCACCTATCAATTTCAATGGACTCTAAAAAGGAAGACTCTCCAACTTGGTTCTTATCAGGCCTTCTAAACCTTTACTAGGGATGTCCAACTCTAAAAGGAAGTAGAGGAATGATTAGTGTAAGAGAAATCACCATAAGCTTTGAAAGGAACAACGGTGATTCAATGTTTGACACTCACTCTCTTGGATTCTCACCAAGGGAAATTGGGGCAGATTGGAAGGAAAACTCCAAATTCTTCAAAGGTTCTTTAGCTGATTGAAAATTGTCTACAAACTAGCCATAAAGGAGCTTAAAACCCCAACACAAAATTAGGGCTTGTGTACGGAAGGAAGATTAGCAAAAATGCCCTTACTACACTTACTCAACTAGAACATGCTCTAACCAAGTGATACCCACCACATGACATTTAGAAACTAATAAAAATTAGAATAAAATAACTAATATATTTTTAAAAAATTCTCCAAATCTTGAATGCAGCAATGAGTCCATGGAAATTATTTTCACGTTCATTTTCCAAGTGGATCTGGCCTTAACTCCAACTAAGGATGATCGAGCTTCTTTGGCGGAATTTAAGCTCTCTGTTCAGAGCTCTGTTGGAGTAGCCAATGATCTTCAAATTCAACAAAAGACCATATTCTAGAAAGCTTGAAAATTCAGCTACAAATGTTGTGAAGCTTACATTTTGATATGAGATTGTGAAGGTTGCCAAAAATAGCAAATACACCACAGAGGTCAGATTGTAAATACACTTGGAAAATCTTCATAAATCTTCAAACTTGTAGTAGACCTTCCACTCATTCTTCACTTTGAACATCTCCATGATACATACGGATGCTAGATGGATATAAAGAATACTGAGAGTAGACTTTTAATGCACTTTTCTCCATGATTACCTACAAAATAAACACTTACATTAAGGTTAGAAAATTTGCATACTTGATTGTGAGTTGACGAGTCCCGTAGTACATCATATCTCTTATTACTATATTTTTCTTCACCTCCATAGAGCTAGACACCCCCAACAAAGATATAGAAACTTGCAAAAGAATCCAGTTGGAGTGTTTTCATCAAAGGAAGTCATTGAAATCAATAGGCACGGACGAGATGTCTATTCGGACCTGCTTATATTTCAACTATAACTTCTTCTCCCAAACATTTTTGTAACATCCCGTATTTTTCTATTTCTTTAAAATGTGTAAAATTTAAAACTTTCTTTTGTAAAATCATCAGAGTCTTTTTCCTTCACAAAACCCAATCGCTAACACCCGATCGCTAAAACTCTTTACTTTCACTTTTTTCTGTTTTCTTTCGCCTTTATCAGTTTATGTTTACCTTTATCAGTTTACTTTCAAAAACCATAACATTCTTTGAATAAAATGCAGCGGAATAAAAACAACATTAAAGAATAAGAAATAAGTTCAAAACTCTTTTTCAAATACTTTTCTTTTCACTCTTTAGCCAACCAGCCACAAGATCCACCCGTGCAAATCCATTATCCACTGTCTTTAACATGTTCATCTGTTTCTCGTACGTACCTACATCACAAGACCTAACTAATGAGCCTAACGCTTAGTAAGTGATAAAATGAAATACAATGCAATGCATGACCATACAATGCAATTTAAACTAGGAGTGAATACATGACAGGGCCATGAGAGAGAACCGAACATCTAGGGTTTCTCCATGCCATATTCACTCTTTTGTTACGAGAACGTTGGGGATTTCAGAACAGGAAGGAATGAACCTTGGTATCCCATGTCGCTAACCTATTTTCTAATGCATCAAACATGGACCTATATGACAATGGGACGTCATTGTTTTCCCGAACCCTCACACGCCTATTTACATAGATTAATTATGTCATGCAATATGCTCGTAAAATCATACAATCCTATATGATCAATGTCTAATAAACATATCATTAAAAGAACCTAAATCTAGTAAACACACAACAAACAATCCTAATTCTTGCGATGGAGGGTCTGAAACACAATCAATATCAACTTACTTGGCATCCATAGCGCATTTCTGTTTCTTTTCTTCTCTTCGTACCTTTAAAACCATAACAACTATGCATTAATAACAATCCCCTAAACTTTGACGCTTAATTAATCCCATTCTCATTTCCAAGTAACACAATACTAATTCCAAGATCTTAACATATAGAATGGAATAGCAATAACCCACAATGTTGCTCATTCCATCAATCTGTCAGGATAAATTAACTTTACAAAATCGACGAAGAATATTTTATCATAAATCCATATTTCCCATAGCAGAGTAGAGAACCATTTAATGTCTATTTTAACATAACAATATTAAGTGAATACCAGTCATCTTCATATGTCCTTAATCATTCAAAACTTATAGCCAATAATGACGTATCAGACATTATTCACTTCTCAATTTAACCAATATTTCAAGTGACAGAAACCAATAATGTTAACCTATGAATATTTGAACAACCAATATGCAACAGAGGTAAAAACACATCCAAAGAACACTTAATCTCCTTCACAATAGCGTATAGGAATTTGAGTCAATATGCACAATATATCCCCTTCAAACCAAGAGGCAGTTTACCCAACAACAACAATGAACAATCTTACAATTGAAACCTCAACCAGAGTCCAAATTCCACATTTTAATTTATATTTCAACGATAGACTTATATTTCAGTGGCGGAAACAAAACAATAGAATATTACTTCAACTAACCTAACAATAACCAACTAAAGCATAAGTCACAGAAAGCATATCTCATAACCAATGGCTGAACCCACTAGTGACAGAACAAATATTCATCCAATCTCCAATCCAATCGGCAGAACACAATATTCAATTGACCATTAACAGAAAAGAACAGAATTCAATCACACAGAATATATCCAATACATCCATAGATCCAAGTAATACCTGAGACAGAAGTTTGTTTTTCTCCACACGATTCCTTACTCGACTCACAATTCCAGAAGCATCATTCCAACCTCAGACACAAAGAAGAATTCTCTGTCGAGTCCAAGAAGGCAGAGTTCAGAGCCTTCCCTCCATCTCCAACTTTTCTTCATTGCAATTCACTTTTGCCAATATCTGAGGTTCCAGCTTCACCTGAACACACCCGAGCTGTCTACACCAAAACACCCGAGAGAAACAGAATACCCAGAACATGTCTCTGTTACATGACTTAACAGCTGAGAGACGTACACCGATGGACAAGCATATGATGGAGGTCCACTAATGATGTGACCCAAGGTCCCTTGACCGGAGCTTGAGCCAAGGGCTCCTTTGATTTCTAACATTTTTATTTATTTTGTAGGTATTTCTTCTCTAGCTAACTTGTAGGAGAGTTTTTCGGATCAATTTAACAAAGAGGAGTTGATTCATTTGGGGCTAGTGGAGGTCATGCAATCATAGGAGAAAATTGTAAGCTGTCCTTTCCGCCTAGAATCTGACCTCCTGACGTTCAAGGGATGTTTTGGCAATCGGGATGACTTATTTTCAAATTTGTTCCTTCACACAAATTGTAGCCAACATCCAGAGATTTCCAAAGAGATATTGGGCGTTATATTTGGGGTTTGTTTGACATTTCAAACGTTACATTTACAGAGACGAAAAAACCATTCTCGGACTTGTTTTTGGTGATTTATTATTTAGGGTCATTTTTGTCATTTTATTTTAGGGTATTTTTGTAAACATGTAATGTTCCATTAGAGAGGTATTTATCCTCTCTAATGAACCCCTTTTCGAACGAGTTGACATTGTTAAAGAAAAACCTTACTGTTCCTTGTGGTGTGTGGTCCACGGCAACCTCCCCTCTTGGTCGATCCCCCTCTTTGCCTAAACTCGACCCTCTTGGTACTTCTTGGCCGAGTTGGAAGGCTTACGACTTCTTCCAATACTCCCTTCTAGTGGAGATCATTGTGGTGTGGAAGTAGGAGAAGTATTCAAGCCCTTGGAGAGTGCTTCCTTAACCAGTCAAGCCAATTGAAGTCGCTCCTCTCACGTTAGGAGGTATAGCGGACTCCTCGGTTGTTCTTTGTGTTTTCTTACTGTTCCATCAAAAGATTTCTTGGTCCTTTTGTTATATTTTAATTGTTAGCAGAATCCCCTGATCTTGAAAGGTGATTATGTTTGAAGATTTTAAAGTGAATATGTTTTATTGTGGAATGCTTACTTGCCGTTGAAACTGTCCTTGGAATATTGCTGCTTGAATCTTGCGATTGTGGCTGGTTTTTGGCATCCTTGTGCGCATCCTTTTAAGTTCATTTTTCGCTGAGTTAATCTTCAATGCATTAAGATATTATCCTCCAAAATTGACGTTGTTTGGTCGTATGCACGTTGAGCACTAATCATATCTTATTTAGTCGCTGAATCTGTTCTGGGTAGAATTCTAATTTTGGTGCTGCCTTGTTATTGCTATATCTGGAGATTCTGAAGAGCTTTTGAGCTCAAATTTTGGCATGTTGAATCTGAGTTTATTGATGATATGTCCTCCAAAATTCAGCTCTTGATCACTTTGGTTGAGGAGATATATCTGATTGAAGCAGGTTGCGCAGATTAATTCAGGGTCTCTCTAGCCGATTTATTTTATTGTTCCTTGCGACATTTGGAGCACATCAACTAACCTGAAGACACTTCGTCACCGTCTGAACGTGTTGCCAGCTAATGGAATCGAAGACAAAGTAAAATACGGAAGAGAGAAGCATTAGATTTAAATTGGTTTCTCAGCCAATTTTGCCCTTCCGGACGCGGTGCGTCGTCCGCAGTATCGTCTGCATCATCCGAAACCAGTTTTCGAACGAGAAAACGGGTCCCCAGTCCTTCGTCCATGCCATCCGCAAAGCATATTCAGACGAGATTTCTCGTCCAGCCCTTCATCCGCGAGTCGTTTGAATGTGTCCAAATTTAGGACAGATTCATTCGGATGCCAGCCATCCTCGTCCGCATTCGTCCGAAAGTGTCTAGGTTTAGGACAGATTCATTCGGACGCCATCTTCTCTCGTCCACAGTCGTCCGCAACAGTCCGAATTGTCCCAAAATTGTATAGATTCAAAACGGACGACTCGGCTACCGTCCGCAACATTCTTCAGCGTCTGCACCTTGACAGCTTAGAGTTTAGGACTCCAAATACCATCCCAACTCGTCCCAAAATCCATTTTAGGTGTTTTTCTTTAACTTTTTGTCCTAAATTTCATTAGTCATCCCTTATTAACTTCACATAATATTGAAATCATTACTCTCCCATTTATTTTCAGCATTCGTAATTAAACCCGAGCCACCTACATATTTCAGACCGAGCTGAACCGAAACCAGTTTAGTCCATATCTAACAATTACGTCATTAGCAATGTCATTCGTAATATCCTGATAACTTATTCGACGAATTCGAATATCTCCAATTATTTTTCAATTTATCAATTTTAAATTCCAATATAAAAATTTGGGATATTACAGCTTTTGCCTGTGATTTTTGGAGAGCCTCATTTACACTTACATATTAAAGTATGGTTAAAATTTCACGTTAAGAGGATGCAGATTGACCGAGTTATGCATTCTGAAGTTTAGGGTCCATTCTTTCCTTATTAGGCGCTCGGACTAGCTTGTACCATTTCAACCATAACTTCTTCTCCAAAATGTTTTTGGCTACGATTATTGGAGAGCCTCATTTATACTTACAGAGTAAGGTAGTTCAAATTTCAAGTTAAGAGGACGCAAATTGATCGAGTCACACATTCTTCAATTTCGGGTTCATTCCTTCCTTTTCTAGGTGCTTGCATCAAGGGTTTTTCTTTTCCCTCCTTAAGGTGGTACATCAATATAACTATAAGTTGGAATGAAATTTTTTATTTCAGTCTTCTCCAACGAACAAGAAATTAAGCTTTCAGTAGTGTGGTTAGATTCTTTTCGAGAATTGGATTGTTCTTTCCAAAACTTCTTCGTAATCTCTTTTCCGATCGTGACAAAGGAGGGTAGATTTATGAATTTGCATAAATTTTTTTGAAAAAGCTTTGATACATAGTACAAAACTGAAACAAAGAGAGTCGAAGAAAATCAAATTGAATTGAACTAATAATTGTTAGTTTACAAGTCATGATTCATAGAGCGTGAGATGGAGAGAATTACTAGAAAAAAAATGGATCAGTCCAAGTAAGCTTCCAACATCCATGTCAGCAACTAAGCTAATTATATTGCGATAGTCTTAGCTTGAAGTTCTCGTTAGAAACTTTTGACCCGTAAATCAATGAGAAACTTATGAAATATTAAATTAAAGTTTGGTTTGGCTTTGTTTCTATCTCCCAACCATCCAGAACATGAAACTTCAAATTACATCCACAAGAAGTGCACGGCCTCCTCACGCTAGCAATAGAACAGAAGCTGTCTACTTTTAAAAAGAAGTAACACAAGCAATCTTAAGTTCAATAAATTTCCACGACTATGCTGTTATCAATTTTACAAGTTGAACGGCTTCTTTTAATCTTCTTTCCATATTTTCTTTTCCGAATGGCCCCGCTCTATTATTTCTGCACAAAGTAGACAGAATTTTGCAAATGAATAAAACGTCAGAATTTTCTCAAAAAATGATTACAATCTTACTTCATTTCGTTGCTTATTTTCCGGGTAAGCTCATTCACAAGACTGCGCAGCCTTCTTACGAAAGCTGGCGACTTCCTCACGACTTCAATGCCTCTGTCACGAGCACATATTCTTTTCAGAAGTTCTGAGGCAATAAAATACACTTCTTCCTTGTTCCTAGAAATCGTAATGAAATACAACCAATTGAAGACTAAAATTAAGAAATAACAGTTTGAAGCAATTATCAAATGGCAAACCTTAGAAATTCCAAAGTGAGCATTTCTATTGATCCCCGAGTGTCAATTATTACTTCAGCCAGATGCGCATGGCGAGCAATATTTCTAAGAGTCGAGAGAGCATGCTTAAGAATTTCCTGGTCAGGTATGCTTCGACTTATCGAGCAAATGAGTTTCAGTATAGTGTCAATTGCTCCTGCAGCGACAAGTGTTTCACAACACTCGGAAGAATGTTTTGTGGCTGTATCTGTTTAAGGACATTTTGCATCCATGGTAATATTTCAAAACTCAAGCCAATTATATGCAACTTCATAATCATTAACTAAAATGTAATAATTATAAAGTATAAAACCAATGCAAACAGTGGAACAAACGATTATATTTAGCATTTCTTAGCTATGGTTGGTAGCCTTGCGTGGTTAAGGTTTTGGGCTTGTTTTTAATGAGATGAACGTTTTCGTATTGGAAAACATATGGCAGACTGTGTAAGTAATTTTATAACTTCTCACTTGAATTTAATTGCATGAGAACGCATCTACTCAAGTACAGAAAGCAAAATTGTGAAACTCAAAAAGGAAAAAATATATATATATATATATCTATGTATAACAAAGACTTACCTAGGGAAGCGCATATGTGCAAAATGCCTCTGACACTTCTCATCTTGAGCAATTCAGGAAGTGCTTTGACAAGTCTATTCATAGCACGATTGTGATCATAAACATTTGCAGATTGTTGCAATTTCAAGCATAAGTCAAGAAGCTGCTCTTTTGACTCTCTGCGCACTAAGTAACCTCTCCAGTATGACTACAAAGTTATAAAATAAAATCTATTACATGTAGATTGAAAGCTATGAACATCTACTAGCTTTATGAATATATTTATAAAATGTATCATGGAGGTGCACATTCATCTACGGAATCCCTCTCTTAGTTGCAAATAAACTTCTCAATGCACATGTTGCATTGCAATTAGAACTACTGAGATCAAACCATCTTACCTGGACCACCACTACACAATTCTTCTCACGGGCTACTTGTCGTCTTGCAATCCATCCGCGAGTGTGTGACTGAATAATGACAGCTGACTTTGACCTTAATATGCTTCTCCACCACCTTTGCAATTTAAGAACAGACAGCAAAAAGATTTTAAGCTCAATGCTACAGCCTCCAGAAATAGGTAAGTAATTGCCATGATTGATATCTGCTTGCAATCTTACCGCCCCTGAAACAATGTAACATCAATATTCGCTGTGTAAAACAAGAGAGTAAACAATTGTCAATCGATTAAATTGGAAGGCAACATTGTGTTATAGTATTCAATGTTTACCTATGAGCTTGCTTCGAACTATTTTCCCCCTCACAAGTCGTTGAATTTCTATTGCTGCTTGTCTATGATGATAATACCCCTTCCAACAAATCATGCATCGTACGGCCCTTTGGATTTTTATGGCAACCTCTTGTTGAATAATAAGTTGCCTTCTTATCAACCAACCACGGCAATTACTCTGGATTTGCAGAAAAAGGAACAAAAAAACAAATGAGAATCTCAAAACAGAAAATGGGCATGCGATAAGCATCCACTAAGGTTTCCTTATGCAAGGAGGACAAGTTAGTAAGATGATAAAGTAGTTTTTTTAATATCTATTGTTTATTTATTAAAATAATTATTAGTTGGCTATAGATATGATATCTATAATTCGATTTTCAATTAGGATATGGGTTTTGATAATTTGAATAAAGATAGGATTGATGAGATTTGAATAGAAGGGAAATCTTAAAGATAGAGGATGGAGGAAAATTACTCATAACATTTGTTTTACTTGTATTCTTTTCTACACAGTTTGCTACTTTAGAGTCTACTCAATTTGGGAGCCTGATAACAAATAAAGAAATGAAAATATTCGATTAGAGAAATATATAAGCCAACTTACTTGGATGATTGTAATGAAGTGCCTCTGTCTACAGACAAATCTCCGAACAATCCACCCACGCACGAATGATTGAATGATTATGACTGATGCAACTAAAATCTTATAAACCTTTCGACACCTGATCATACGAAAGTCTCTTTGAATTATAGTTGTCGCCCATTTTTGTTTGACATACAACCTTCTCAAAAGCCACCGACGAAAATTACTCTGAATTTTCTTTGCAGCTAAGTGTTGATTGAAGAGAGTATAGTCAGTCATTGCGTATCTGTAGATTTCCTTCCCATCTCCTAGGTGATCTCTTGGGCCATGGCTTTTGATTGAAGATTCCTTCATTTTAGAGACATTGCAAATATGTCTTGACCGTAACAACCACCGACGAACATATTTTTGAATCACAATAACTGCACTTAGTAGATCAAAAGATGACATGGAATGTCTTATAACTCCGCCCAAATATTTCTGAGCAATCCAATTTCTAGTTGCTTGCTGCATAAGCAGTACTGATCGTTTGAAATTAAAAAAGCCTTGTCTATCAATGGTGAACATAATATATTTCCTGGTTGGTTTTGGTAGTTGGTTTGTCTCTGCAATGATGGAAAACAAATTATAGAAGAGTAACATTGATAATACATATGTTGACGAACCACAAAAAATGTAACAGGTATACCACACAAAAACGTTTCAGGATTCACTAAGTTGATACAGGTTGATTGCTTTCTCCTATTTGAGCAGAGTCGGATAAAAGTTTGAAGGAAGATAATGTTGTTTGTTGACTTCAGATATCTCTGGCGTATAATGTATCTTCTACCATGAGACTGTATAATCTTCACTGCATTTTCTGGAACAAAACCATTGAAGGCAGAGTAAGAATATGTAAATCACCCAAATAACCTTTGAAAGTGAAAGAAATGCAATTTTTTAACTCTAAACTCAAAAACTTTATGAATTAAAAGTTGTGAAGAACTTTAATGCTAAATAAATATGAAGTTCAATTTAAAGGTTCTTCCAAAAGAAAATCTGAAATTAGTTGCAACTTGAAACTAATCTCAAGAGTTACATAAACAATGACAGACTAATGAAAGAATATAACACTAAAACAGTAATATGTCAAAAAATGAATAGATTATAAAGTGATTAACAAGGAAAAAATAAGGATCGAAAATAGGGAAATACTAGAAGACATAATCATACTCGGGTCATGGTATGAATCGATTTTCTTGAAACTTTCATTATAAATAAAAATGGAGTGGTATGGCTCAATTCCAAATATTTTTGTGTCTCTCATGGTTCCATAAAACTGTAAGACTAGTTACGCTTATTTGGTCTGTAAAATTTTCATTTTTAATCACCAATTCATTCAACCTTTCAATTCTTTGACTTTTCTCATAATTTTTTTTTTTAATTTAGATGCATATTTATCTACTATTTTAACTAGCTTTACACCTTTTTCCTCCATTGTATTAATATGATTAGTATAATGTGGATTATCAAAATAAAATACATATGACATTATCTATACAATTGTGAAGACGATGAATACATAAAGAAACCGGAAAACGTTATTTCTACCTTTTTCTTCATGGAGATTGTTTTTCTTTGTTGGAAAAGACGAAGGAGAGTTTGATTTTCCGAGAGATTTTCTATTTTGATCGACCATTTTTTGCCACCAAGATTGGACAACCTTAAACTTTGAAGCAAAATCTACAAAAAGAATAATAGAAATAGAAGTTAGGCCAAAACGACCAAAATTGCCAATAGACAAGCTTTCATGATAAAGTTATGAAGTATTTGAAAATACATTAATGGATGAAGGCGATAGCACCAACATAAACGATTAACAACAAAAATCAATACGAAACCCGTGAGTACGTAACAGGTACTACGACTAACAATTTTTATATAAGGACATTCTTTAACAGAAAATTCAAGACAGTTAATGACATATAACCTTCACTACCATGTTCTTCACTATCGTGCACTGTTGTCCAATTTAAACTACAACGCTCTGAAGATAAGTGCCTTCTGTTGGAGCTTTGGCATCCGCAACCTAAGAATTTATGAAAATTCAACCTCTCCTATTTGAAAAAACAAAGAAGAATTGAGTAAACTATTTTGATCATATCTAAAAGGGAATCAATATTTTGAAGCATCATGCATACAGCATTACCACACTCTTGTTAACAATCAGCTCTGATGCAAGGAACACTAGAAATATTACTACACTCCGGTCGCTAGAGACGCCTTGAAATTCAAGTATGTCACTAATTTGCAGAATCTGTAAAAAAAAATGGCAAGGTGAACATGTTTACATACCTATTCAGCAAGTTTTAGATAAAATAAAAAACAAGTTTACATACCACAGGGAAATTTCCCAATAGTTTCATCAATTTTGATGACATAATAAAGTTGTGAGCAGCATCTGGATAATCATCAACCGACATGATTGATTCTTTAATTCTTGAGCTATTGGGATCCTAGAATTAAATTAATGTAAATGAACAAGGAAAGTGACAAACTGATTCAGCCCATATGAAGTAGTAGATGAAAATAAATATGGTGAACCTTCATAGACAAAGAACAGGTAAGATCCTTCCGAAAGTAATAGTCAAGTAAGCACCATATGCCTTTCCCGTCAACCAATGCTGAGAAGCTGTCGATCTTCAGATTATAGATGTCACAAATTTCCTGAGAATTCAAAAATTATGTACTGCCATTGATTATTTATTAGCTTTGAAATGAAACAAATTAATGAAATAGAACAAAGTACCTTGATCCAATTAAAAAGCACTTCCAAAGGAGTAGAATTGATAGTGAGAATGTTTTCCTGTAAAATGAACCAGAAAATGACATTGAGGATAACAGACTCACAAAAAATAGAAAAGAAAGTTGCATAAAGCTTCAATAGCACTATAACAGCACAATGTTCCAATCAAGCAATTATCAGACTTGGGTCAAATTCAAATGAAAAAGAATAATACCCTTTGACTGAGTTGTTGAAACTAGCTTTAAACTCAAAGAATAAAGGAACTAACCTGTCCACGAATCTTGCAAACTTCTTCGAGCATTAGTGTTTTGTTGATAAGAAGAGGTAGCTGCAGTTTTTATTGCAAAATATGATTAATATAACTCAGCTTTAAACAAAGGCAATTTTAACCATGTTGAAACACAAGCAATTTGTCCAGCACAACACACCTGCAAGTGTGCAAACATGTTCCACAAAATAGAAAGGATAAGTTCCTTGTCTCCATCAACAATATCATCTCCCGTTATCACCATTCCATCTTCATCACACATCATTACACCAGCTTGTTTAAGATTCTGCAATGCTATTGTACAATTTGCCAAATTCTTCTTGCGAGTATCAGATGGTACTAAAACTTTCTGAAAAGTAATCACATCACCAAAATTAGCCAAAATAACAAAAGGGTTTTGGACACAATATGATTCCTTTACTCAATAGGAGAGAGAGAGAGAGAGGGAGAAAAAAAATACCAGCATAATCGAAGAATTGTTTAAGAAAATTTGAAGGGCTCTACAGAGCCGAACACCATCTTGGAGATCTACAAACAAATCTGTAATTTTGAAGTTATACTCAGAAAGGGAATCCTGCATGATGACCAAAAAGTAGCATGAAAATTAAGCTACAAAAGATATCATAAATTTCAATATAACTTACTTAGAACTTGCCACAAATGTTTGCATGCAAAATTCAAACTAAAGATATATCCAAGCATATAGTTGCACTAAAGTTTAAACACATGCGCTTATTTGGCAAAATAAATTTATGTAGATGATAAGGAACCCACCTGCTGGTATGATACTTTGTACCCCACAATGACCAGATGTGATATAAGATTACCTTCACCATGCACTACATCTGATGGTAAGAAATCTATATGGACAAAAAAGGCAAATAAGAAACGATGGACAAAGTTCATATTTTAGATTAATGATTCATAACAAACAAGCTGTAGTGAAAATCAATAACCTTGGATGATCTGGCTGCTTGACTTAATACCAGACTGCACCTTGAACAACAAAGGGGAACCCCCATCAACGCCATCAATTCCATATTTTGAAGGTAGGCTGGTCTGACATTTAACTTTATCAAGGACAAGAACCAGCAACAAAAATCTCTTAAGTATAATCTTTCCCAAATTTTCATAATATCCTGGTCTATATAAACCTTCAACCATCTTGTTATATGAATACGCTTTAGCTAGACTAGAATGTGCAAAGAACTGCTTGTCAATGATCATTTTCAACAATGAAGTTTCTTGATCGCAGACCATATCCCCATCGGACAATAAAGTGCCGCCTCCAAAGATAACAAATAGTCCGATGCGAAGCCAAATCGGGTTATAAGACATTAAAACTCCCGTGGCTTTCTCCTTCAATCGAATGTCTGTTACAATGGGGCAATGAACCTTCATCTTTAACCTTCCATCATCTATATTCTGAGGGAACACAACGAAACAAAATGAGAGTGAAAATAAACACAAAATAAAATAAACCCCATTGAGTACATGCATCAGCTTCGTGACCGAGAATTTAAAAAGAAGGCACAACTGAGTTATTTATTTGGTTATCTATCCCTTTTTTAAATTCATATCATGTATCAACCAAAACAATTTTGATATATAATCAAATGACAAAGCAAAAAGAATTGGATCTCTAGTCAAATGGACATGAGAAATGCATTCATATTTATAGTAAGCCTAAGCAAGCTACAAGGTAGAAATGCGTAAATTGGCTCTTTCAGACAAGAAAAATAATCTTATCACTGTCTACTGAGTGTTAAAAATACATGCAAAACCATACCTTGGTCAACTGAGCCATCATTTTGCAAACATCTTCGCAATTCTTTAAGCTCAAATAAAGCCTCATTCTCTGCATCAAATCATCAAAACTACAAATGTTTTTTAATGATTCTCGCAACTTTGACGTCTTTGGATTTGAAAAATCAACTGCATTCTCCCCATTGTCTTGCCCCTCGGGCTGCCACGATATATCTCTATGACGCTTTGGACAGCGCCATGCTGCATCCACTCCAACTGCTTCATTTGGCCTGCAATCTCTTTTCCCCTTCGACTGAGCCTCAGTGGGATCGGCTTCGCCAACTACAGGCCAATCACAGCAACATGAACGGGGATTCTCAAATAGGAAATTGAGCCAAACTGTGAGCGATTTCGCTAAAGACTTGAGCGACTGTTCTTTTCTGATCTGCACTTTGCGAGAGGACTGAGATTGCTCTAGCTCCAATGCCTTTAGCTTCCGGGCAGCCTTGGACCTGGAAGCGGAGGAAGATGGAGCCACAGAGGATGGGTGGCGGCGACAAGAAGAAGCGGGACGAGGAGTTTGTTTGGAAGAAGTGAAAAAGTTTGTGGAAGGAGTAATGAACTTAGGGACGTGGGAAGGTCGTTTGGGGGTTTTGAAGTTAGACAAATCTTTGAAAATCGAAGAAGGAGGTAGAGGGCGGGGAGAAGGACATGAAAGATCTTCGCGCTCCATAGCCTGGTAAATGTTAGAATCCAAGTCACTGAGTTTCTGCTTTTTAGTCACAGAGAGGGGATGGAAGCAAGGAAGACGTTTAAATTTGAAACGTAGAGAAACTGGCGGGCAAAGAAATGACGTAGAGGAGTTCACTTTTTCTTTGAAACGGTCGGCTTTGATCTGGGCCAAAATGGTGGTTTGTTGCCCATTTATACACCACATATCCGCCCCAACTGTCATTCTCGCCTAGGTTTTACACTTACTTTGATTGGCACCGTTTGATTCGTCTTCAATGGTCATTCTCGCAATCTCTATGTTGTCTGGTCTCTCAGCCTCTGCGCGGTCCCTTTCTCCAGCTTTCCGATTTCATAGGGTTTTCTTTAGCTTCCCCAATTCTCTTCACTTCAACTGTGTCGACAGTCATCTGGATGTTACAAGTGGGCACTGCCTCACGCTGAATATTGTTCGCTTTGCGCCCAAAAGCCCTCACGGGTTTGTTTTCGGACCCGAGATCCGGTTTCCTCAGCTCAAAACGCGTTCAACAGGCAAGGATGGCACCCACTTATATACTAACCCCACAACTCTCCCATTTTGGATGTGGTAAAGCAGGTCCCTTGCAATCCCTCACTGAGGCCAAGGCCTAAACACTGGATTGTTATGCGATGGCTCAGGCAGTTGAAGACTGGTACAAAGAAATGTCCATCATCACCTGCTCCTATCTCACGGCCGTTGTTGTCACCAACATTGGTTGCACCCTCGGCGTACGTCTTTTATGAGGGTTTCCGTTTTTGTTGTTTTTCTGATCTTGTAGCTCCTTCACAATGGAACCACAATAAATATTTATGGCTTTCAATTGTTCTTTGTACAGTTTCTTTTTGAGTGGTTGGAAATTTGAGCCAATTCACAAGTTTTTATCAAATATGGAGAAGTTTTATAGGATTGCGTGGGAGGATGAAAGCTAATCAAAAGTTTTCTCACTCATTCAAACTCGTCCTTAGCAACTCCTTGACATTCTTGATGGTCAGTAATTTTGCCGTCGTTTAGATCTTCTTCATGCTTGAGAATCTTAATTCCTTCTACATTCTTCTTGTTGTCCATAATTTTACAAGTTTATGTGTGGAGCAACCAACATCCTTTCATCCCCATGAGTTTCTTGGGCCTTTTTTCTTTTACAACAGCTTATCTGCCATGGGTGAGTTGACTAGATTGCTTGAATATTGTCTTGTTCCCTTCCCTTAGGTTCTTTTGGGGCTTTCAATCCTAGTTGGTGCCAGTGCTTGTGTCGATTTATTGGTTCGTCTTCCATTTTCCCACAAATCATTTATTTTCTACCAAACATCTTGTATAATTTCTGCCATTTTGAAAAGAATTGGCACCTGCTTGCTATGTCATTCCAGTCGTTTATACAAAATTAAGTTTATCAACTAAAAGTAGTTGTGGTTCAGGGAACGGCTACTGGTCATGCATATTTTTTTCTCAAAGATGTGTATCCGCAAATGACTGGCCGCCTACCTCTTAAAACCCCATCGATTATCAAAGCGCTTTTCACAACATCACTCAAAGATATGTATCCGCAAATGACTGGCCGACTACCTCTACCTCTTAAAACCCCATCTATTATCAAAGTGTTGATGTTGTTGTAGTTGAACATCTTGCCAACGTTACATTTGTAAAACTCGTGAATTTTATAATAATAAATTTCAAATGTTAATTTTTTACGTGATTTTCAGTCAAGCGTTGAAATCTTGAGCCCATTTGTTGCGTAACAGCCATATGTGAATTTTCTGTCAAATAGTCAAATTGAGTATTTTCGAACGGTAATTTAATTGGGCAAATGAATTTAGTTAATTATTTTTGTAACGACCCAGATTTTTGTAATTCCTTGAAAATGCGTGAAAATTTAAAATTTTCTTTTTAAAGCAAAACATATCAGAGTGCGTTTAAACCAGATCACTACTAACCATTCGTAAAACTCGTTTTAAAAACTCAATGAATAAAATGCGGAAGCGTTATGAAATCGTATATTTCAAAGCATTGCGGAAACGTAAATAATTTAAAGAATAAACTAAACAATGGAATACAATTCAATAAAACTTAATGTGATTACAACTATTTCTCATTTTACCCTTAGCCTGGCCAGCTCCGAGTCTCGTTCATGCAAATTCCTTCACCTCTGCTTACTATTGTTTGTTCTTCTTTTCTTTACGCTACTCTTAGTTCATGCATTTCTCATAGCTTAATGGTACCTTGATAGGCTCCAAGAAACAAATGGAGAGCCTTTAATAAATCTGTCTCGTAAGACTAACAATACTCGAACCAGCAGCAAGGAATTGAATCAAGCTCCAAAAATACACATGAACTAGAGCTGTATTTTGGAGGAAATAAACTTAATAAGGAAAGTTGTGTCAAAATTCCAACCCAAAAAGCACTCTGGATTAGGAGATATATCAAATTCAATAACAACCCGAAATTAGTTTCCAGCAAGACAGATTTACCAACACAGATTCAAAATGGAATAACTTGAGCTACAAACACCAAATGGCTCCCACATTTGGAGGGTAACTCCCTAACTTAATCTTGAACAAATCACTAGAAGACATCAAATAGAGACGAACGTCATAAGGGCCTCAAACAGATACTATAATCAGCGGTAACAACAATCCAGCAAAAATTACAGATTCTGCACTTCAACAATGATCCGAAAATATCCCTCTTCAATCAATAATCTCCAAAAGGCTTCTTCAACAAATAACAAGCATTTAATCACCAGAACATAGGTTATCCAAGCAGCAAGAAAAGAACATAAAAGAACTTCAAGAATCAAGAGAAATACAATGGAGTCCGCGGACCTCCTAGTGAGAGGGGCAACTTTGGGGTTGGCCAAAAACCAACACTCTCCAAGGTTGGAAACTTCCTTTGTCTCCACACCACAATCTTACCTCAAAGATAAGGATTGGAAGAAACAATATCTGAAGGATTGCAAGGTTGAGAAGCTTCAAGAAACCCTTGCTTGGGTGATGGATGAAATCGGCGCTAAGGGAGGGGGAGGCCGTGGCTAGGTGTTTTCCAAAACACAAAAATTATCTTCAATTCAAAACTGCTTCCTCAATTCAAAAATAGGGTATATAAAACCCTAAGGTTTTACAACAAAACGTAAAAAGGACTAAAATATCCCTAGGAAGCAAATGACTAAACAAACCCTTAATTAAAACAACAATAATAAAACCTGAGTCTGAGTTTTGCTCTCTAAAATAAAGACATTTGATATACCAAATGGAGCCCAAATACAACGCTCAATAGCTCTTTTGAAACCTGAGGATGGTGTCTACATTTGGTATGAAGGACGAAAGTTGAAAAGATATCATCGCGATTGTCAAAAATCCACTTGAACTGTCGGAGATCAGAATCTAGGCGGAAAAACAGCTCACAATTTTTCCCCAAAGATTGTAAATTCTCCAGAAGCCTAAATGCCAACTCCAATGATGTTTATTTGATTCAAAAATCTGCAAAATAAATAAAAAGTTAGAGAGTAAAAGAGCCCCTGGCTCGGCTCAAGTTTACGAAACTTGGGGCACATCATACCTACATCTACACCACAAGCAACTGTAAGCCCGAAGGCTTAGTAAGCAAAAAGAGTTTAATGTACATGAATGCCACTCTTTAGTCCTTGTTGGAATGAGGGTCAGTCACCCAAACCAATCATTTCATTAAGCCATTTATCATTTTATTACTTTACTTCTATTCGTTTGTTCGTTACTCATACTTCGAGCTGGAATTGAAGGATTTCCTTTGGAATGGAATAGTGCTCGGGTCTAACCTTTTACTTGCAACTAGAACTCCCCTACCCTATAAGGGAGGGGCTTCGGCTAGTTGCAGACTATACCCGCTATCCATCCGCCCTCCAATTCCTTTTTATCATTTTCTTATCCAGTTTTTGTGTCGGGCTAAGCTGACGGTTCCACAGAAACCTTCATTATCTTTTATGTGTTTACCCATTTTCGTCATTTATCCTCACTCATGCATCTGTGCGTACCACCCCGTGGCACTCCCTATTAGTCTCTATTATCATGATGAATGCTCATACATTCTTAACCTAACATGATGCATGATGCTTAACAATAATATAACCTTCATAGAAATGAAAGTGCGCATAATATAAAAGTAAAGCAATAACTGTAATTAAAAGTAGTTGAATGGAAAGCACATATAACAAACCACAGTAATTGAAAGCACACAGTAGAGAAATATCATAATATAATCTTGTAAACTGTGAAGCACAGAAGGGGAATTCAGAATACACTATCATGTCCTAATTTCTTTCCTAGTCGTTTTACATGCTTCCTAGTCATTTTACATGTATCCTACATTCATTGTTCTAGGTGATTATTCTAATTGATTATCTGAAGTAGGTTACTTGCTTTCATCCAATCTTGTTTACATGCTCGTTCTAGTTAATTACGCTAACCAATTTATATACTCAAAGGAGATAAGATTAACATCCTAGCTCTTTAGTTCTTTAGCCTAGTTAACTTCTTAGCCTATTTACATGCTCCCTATGTTTTTATTTCTAAGCGATCATCCTAATCAGTTATTAACATGCTCCTACGTTGATTTCATATTTTTATTCTTTGGTTTAACTAATCATGCCTTAGTTTAATGGAAATAGCATACTAAAGACACAAAATCATACTTGAGATCATAGGCAATACCAAGAAGACAATAACAAAAGAATTACAAAATATTCATTCACTTAGTCATCGAAACCCTTAACTCGTTCACGTTTACTTCATTCCCTTTTTATCCTCTTTATCATTCTACTCTTTAGAAAAGTAAAGCATCGATTATGTAATTGAAGTGCACATCGAAGTAATTGAAAGCGACTGTAATTGAAAGCGCACATATGAAAGTAAAGCATGTAAGAGAAGGAAATAACTGCACATAATAGAAACAAGTACAATATGTAATTGAAACAACGAATACATACAAGCACGGTAAACCTGCAAATAATTTATCTAACTATCATGCTTAACAGTTAACTACATTCTAAATAAATATCCTAATTAGTTATCATCCTCACTTATTAATCATAGTTAATTAACATGATTACTATTTAAGGTTGACATGTTCGAGGTTTAGTTATTGATTAACCAACTAGCCAATTAACACACTTCAAACGTTAGATTCGTTAGTTAATTAGCATGCTTGTCTGATCATATCTAAGTCTAATTAATTCCATTTAACATGCTCAAATCAACTAATTACGTTAGTTGATTAACATGCCACTACCCGATTTAAACCACAGAGGAATTAACAAGCTTAATTAATTACATGCTTAAAGATACTCAATTATTTTAGCTAACTAACATATGGATAACTAAACATGACATCTAAGTTAAACATGCTATAATTATCAACTAGTTGTTTTCTCTAGATAGGTTAACATGCTTAAGGTTCATTTAGCGTAATATTGGTCTAGTTGGTTAAATTAAACATTCTAGTTAAGTAAATAGTTAACATGTAACATGCTTGGGTCTATGCTATTGCGCAATACGATGACAGCAAGGTATACATGTGTGTGAGGAATAAAAGCAGTAAATACATAGCAAGTAAACATCTAATCATAGGTTAACAATTATTGATTAACATTTGGCTAAATGATAACACAATAAGAAAAGAAGGATTCCTCAACATATTAAAACTCTAGTTCATTTCCAGACTTCACAGTCCCTTTATCGTGCTTACATTCATTACTAGAACCTAAATCATTCATCCCTCCTCCTTCATTACCACCATCCAAGGTAAAGCACTTTAACAAACATAACAACAAGAACAAGAACAACAAGGGAATCTAACCATTGGCAGTAGGCAACAAATAATATACTCAAAAACTCATCCTAATAAGCATCTAACATTTATCAGTAAGCATTTCATTCAGGGGAACATTTGCAACTAACTACTTAGCAATTAAAACTAGTTACAACAATCCTAATAAACATTTAAAGACACTAATGTAACTCACACACCCATACTTGTGGTGTAGGGCCTCAATGGCCAAAACACTCTAAATCCTTACCTGAGTTCTTTATTGCGCTCAAGCACTTAGCTGCTATCCTTTTTCCCCATTCCGATACCTTCACCAATCGAAGCATCATATCATTACCCATCACCAACCCTTAATCACATAGCCTTAACAATTAGAATAACATAATCTCTCACAACAATAATCCAATAGAGGACAATTGGTAGAGCCTAACAATGACACCACAAAACCCAATTCAAATTTATCCATCACATTCATTATCTTCCAGCAACTAATCAATCCATTACAGGGCTCATCACTATGAAATTTCTTTAACATAAATCTCCACAGAATATTAAATAAACCAACAGAGTATTTCACATGCTTTAACAACAACATTAGCTTAACAAATCCCCATTCAATAACATGTCCAAACAATTACATGCTTCAACTAATTTAACATAGAATGAAATGCTCACCCAAAGGAGCTATGAAACTCCACCTGGATCGAGAGAGAATCATGCAGGCAAGGAGCAGCTCACCACAAAGCTCCAACTTCCAGCTCCCACTCCTCATGTAGCTCACTTCTCACTCACGTTCACACACCTCACAGCCCAACACTAACCACTCTCTTTCTCACTCAGGTCTCTCTCTCTCTCTCTCACTCTTCACTCGCATCTCTCTCTCACTCTCGAGCTTCTCACGTAGGAACGGAGAAGGGGAAATGGGAGAAGGAGAAGAAGGGAGGGTGTAAAAGCCGTGAAATTTTTAAATAAGAAATTCCATGTGTAAATTTTTTGCGTTGAAAATTGGTCATAGCATTGAAGAAGTTGATTGAATTGTCATGTAGCGGCCATGTATGCAAATTTGGTCAACTGGTCAAAGTCGGTGAAATTAGAATTTTTCGAACAAAGAATTCAATTAAGGAACAAAGTTGGACAGTCAAATTAGAACTATAACGTCGTTAGATGATGTTATGATTAAATTGGGAGTTTGAATAGACTATATAAAAGGGTAATGTATATAATTGGTGTATATACATTTATTTCTTTTAATGGAAAAGAAATTAGGGAAATTATTGGATAAAAGAAATAAATGAGTTGGAATAAGTGAAATAGGAGTATGAGAAGATGAAAAATAAAGAGGGAGAATAAGGGGGGAAAAATCCCGCCAAATACATTGGAGTAACAAAGTTCAAGGTTTAAGTTGAAAAAAATTAAAAATTGAAGAAATAGGGGAGAAGAGATTAGGGTTCTCTTCCTCCCCCATTTCTCTTTCCTTATTATCGGCGACCAAGAGAGAAACTGAAGGAGGGAGAGAGAGCTCGATCCCGACCGGTGAGCGCAAGCGAGAGCGGCGACGTCCGGTTGAGGTGAGGCGGCTACCGGTGATCTTCGACGACGGGAGATGCGGCTGCGAGCGACTCCTTCGGCGTCCGAGAAGACAAACGGTTTGTGTTGTCCGAGCGACTCCTTCGGCGTCCGAGCGGAAATTGGCATTTCTCGGCTTCTTCAGGTGAGCTGCGAACGGGTGAGCAACCTTAGACGGCTTCGGATGGTTTGTGTTGTCCACCGGTGATCCTCCAAGTGTCTCTAAACTGGCGACGAATAGACTCCGATTCTGTTAAGTGGGTGAGATGTTTTGATTTAAGTTTTTATTCTAATGTTAAGTTGGATTTGTGATGTCGTTGGTTGATCTGTGTTGTGGGGTTACAGTGATCTATACCTCTTGCGTTATATTGCATCGTATCCCGTTTTCAAAATAATTATTTTGTGGAATACCACACTTGAAAAATGACGGGGACTGTTCGACAGCACGTCAGTTTTTATTAGTAGTATGTTTTTTCAAGTTTAATTTCGTAGATGGTTTGAAATTTATTGTGCATATGTTGAGGGATGAACCCGCTATCCCCTTTGATACCTTCTGCTGCGTGAAGGTTGATTGTTTGATGTGTGACAGCAGATCGGGGCATTGGTGATGTGTCCTCAGGTCGAAAGCCCTGGAAGTTGTAAACAGTATGGGAGGGTGATGACGTCTCCTAGGGTCGAAAACCCCTAAACCTGGCCAGGGTTTTGTCCTATGGATCAGACGGTTGTCAATCGCTAATACTTAGTTAACCTAAGTACCATTCCATTTGACGGGTTGACGGCCGAGTTTACTCGTCGGCAACCCTCGTTCATTTGGAGCCTTTAGGTATCTTAGCTGTTAAATAAGTCCACACATATAGCGAGCAATTGTATCCATTATATTTGATCATACGACGCGTTGGATCTACGGACCACCGTCATTTATACTTCCTCCTGCCTCATAAGGTGTTGCCATCAACGGGTGACCACCTCTTCTCTGTTGTGTGGCGGGTGAGTCCATGAGTGACCACCCCTTTTCACTGATGACGTTTTCAAATTGAAAAACGATGATGCCTATTTTACGAGGTATAGCTGTCTATGTATACAACAAGATTTTTAATAAAAGCCTCATCGATGGCCCTTGGGCCGGTTTGATAAAATGGTAAAGAGTTTGAAGCGATTTAAAAATCCATGTACGGTAGAATGAAACATAACCCTAATTTCGAAAATATAGAAAAACCAGTTTTACATGAGGTGCACTTAGTATAGCTATACTTTACTGAGTTAGTCACTCATCCCAAACGACTCCTCCCCCAAAACTTCAGGTAAAGGCAAGAGCAGCTGAGGATTAGGAGCTGAAGTGTTTTGTTATTTACATTTGAGCTGTTTATCATTACTTGGTGAGGATATTTACATTTGGTCTGTAAACCTTAAACACAGTTGGTTTTGGATTTGTTGCACAGTACTTGGATTTCATTTTAATTTATGCACCGTTATTTTCTCTTGATCCCTACTCGGACCTAGGCCCATATCATCTTGGGCCGAATTAAATATTTATAAATCTTCTGCTAAAACACACGCCTTGGGCTAGGTGATCGGGTTCTCTACGAGGATCGGGTCGCCTGACCCAGCGGTTCTGTTAGGCCCGTCTCCCGGTCGTGACAGAGGGGTTTTTACCTGGAAGAGACATCCTGTATGTCCAGGAGGGGTTGGCTGTGGACAAATCACTGCTTGTCTGTTTGGTTGTGCAATTTTGTGTCAAGAGGTGGCGATTCATTAGCCGAGCGTCATTTTCTTCTGATTTTAATTTTGTTTTGTCGCAGATCTGCTGCGATTCGGATGGGTGCGGACGCAATCTTCATGTCCGCAGTCGTCCGCAAGACCAGAATCCGTAGGCTAAAATCTGACTTCGGACGGAAGATGGCGTCCTGATCCTTTGTCCGTACCGTCCACAGTCTAGTTTGGGACGCCAATCAGCGTCTGTATCGTCCGCATGTATCGTCCTAATTGTGCCAAAATCGGACAGATTCAATGCGGACGATGCTCCTCTTCGTCCGCAGGCATCCCCAGTCGTCCGAAAGTCCCCAGACTTGGACAGATTCGATGCGAACGCCATTCTTCTTGTCCGCATCGTCCGGAGACTCGTCCTAACACCCAAAATTCCCATTTTCTTCATCTTTCCACCCTTAACTCATATCCTTTAACATTTCCCCCATAATTACACGTCACCAAATGACACGTATAAGTACGCGATGTAATATCCTCTTAATTCTGACACTTCGATTACATCGCGTCAACAAGGAAAACATTAGCGGTATTACTCCTAACTTAACGCCCTAGAACATCTTTGGTAATATCCCGATAATTATCCAACTTAAAAATATTGAGATGTTACAATTTTGGCTAAAGAATTATTGTTTGTTAGTGTTAAGAACAAATCATGATTTAAATCAAAATTTAAATTGGATTTATTTAATATATAAAATAAATTTTTAATGTATATATTATTTAGATCAAAATATTATTAAAATAAATAAATATTAAAATAAATAAAGAAGAAGATGTCTTCTTCTTCTTCAGTTGTGCGTTGAGAGGAGAGAGACGCGAAGGGAGGAAAGAGAATCGAAGAGTTGACGATTTTAACAACGGATTCGGGTTCCCGATGTCAATACCAACAACTTTTGTGAAAGCCGTTAGTAAGTATTTTTTCTTTTGCCCTCTGATTTCGAGTTTGAAATTTGAGATTTTGTTTGGCCTCAAATTCAAGCTTAGTATCTCGAATACGGGGGAAATTTCTGGTTTATGTTGGTAGAATTGGAGTCTATGCTGGGTTATTTGGTATTGGAAGTCAAAAATTTGACAAAAACTGTGGGTTTTCAGTCCTAAAATTGTGCCTTAATGTCGTCCTAGTCGACCACTGCGTGGTGTCTGGTCTACCGATCGAGTTGGGAATTTTGGTCGCTCGGTCGACCGCGAACACACATTTGGTTAATAGTGACCTTTTCGATCGGCTGCCATTTTGCTTCTAATCGATCGCGAACTAGGTAGATTGTCCAAGAATGGTCCCAGGTTGATCACAGGAGGTCCTTGGTCGACCACACAGTGCATTTTGTCATGTTTTTTGGTCATTTTTGCGTTGGTCAGGTTCCTAGAATTGGTATAAGATTCTTCCACCTGTCACTTGTGCCTCGTTGATGGAAATTCTTGCCATTTTGCAAGGTTTGGTTTATGGATTTAGAGATGATCCTCAATAAAGTCATACTTGATTGACTTTAGATGAGTCTCCTTGACTGTTGAGTCTTGGATGGGTGTAGACGTGTCTTTTTGACCGATGTGAGTTTTTGGTTGATCGTTGTTGAGACCGGTTGACGCTAAATAGTCCTAGTTCACCGTTGTTGAGCCTAGTCGACACTGTGAGGTCTCAGTTGACCTTTGCTTTGCCTCGTCAACTGTTGCGTGGTCTTGGTTGACCTCCATTATGCCTTATCGACTGTGGTTGGGTTCTAATGGCTTCAGCTATGTCCTCTCAACTGCTGAGTTGTTCAGGTCAAGCGAGTCATGTTCCATCGACTATCACCCTATCACCATGTCTTGTCAACCGGTGGGTCTTTCTAGTTGTCTGTTGAGGTGCGAGGTCGACAGTTGTTATATTTAGGTCAAATGCACAGTTTGTTTCATGAAGTTTGGGTTTAGTGAACTTCACTTCACTTCATTAGTTATGTCTTGTTTTCGGTTGTGTAGATTCTCAACTCAAGGTGTATGGGACTCGTCGTTCATCATTTGAATCGAGAAGTCTTGTTTTAGTCCTTCCGGTATGGTTTGGTTTCCAATTTAGGATACTTGTTGTGTCCCTTGTGTGATTATTAGGATGTTGACATTGGCCTTGTTATAGGTTCTGAAGAAGTCATAGGTTTTGACCTTCACTTCCGATAGCGTGTGGAGCTGGCAAGTAGGTAAGGTTGTGGTGGCCATCATTGAGATAGAGATTTTTATACTTTGTGCATTACATTGCATCATTGTTTTCAAATCAAATATTTTATGGGATATACCACACTTTAAAACCCGACGAGGACCATTTGACAACACATCTATTTTTATGTATATGTATGTTTTCTCACGCTTACTTTATCGTACATAATACAATGTTGAAATCATATAGTGATTTTAGAAGGATGAATCTTCACGATGCTTTATGCTTTAGGCAATTTGTAACGACCTGGATTTTCGTAATTTCTTTAAAATGTGTAAATTTTAAAATTTTTCTTTTTAAAACAAAACATATCAGAGTGCGTTTAACTGAATCACTACTGACTCTTTCTTTAAACTCATTATGAAAACCAATTGATAAAATGTGCGGAAGCGTTATAAAATAAATCATCATAAAACATGGCAGAAGCGTAAATAAATAATTGAAAACACTACGTTTAACAAATGAATTTGACAATTAAACATCATTTGATTATACTCGTTTACTCATCTTTCTCTTTGTCTGGCCAGCCCCGAGTCTCGTGCATGCGAAATCATCCATCTCTGTTTCATTATGTGTTTGTCATCTGCTTATTATTCCTTTGTCGTTTGTACCTACACCACAAATAACTGTAAGCCTAAAGGCTTAGTAAGGAAAATGGTTAATACAATTATGCTTATGACTCTTTTTAGTTCTTTTGGAATGGAGGCCACCCAAACCAATTCTTTCATTAGCCATTTACCATTTTATTACTTTTCTTTACGTCGTTTGTTCGTTACTCGTACTTCGAGCTGAAGATTGGAGGACCTATATGGAATGGTATAGTCTTGGTCGGCTTCTTACCTCCAGTGAGTAGCTGGTCCCTTTCTCGACATGAGAAAGGGGTGTAATCCAGTGCCAGGCTAGATTTGAACTACCCATCCGCCCCCAACTCCCTTAGTCTTTTCTTTGTATCTGTGCCGGGTTAAGCTACCGGACCACAGAGGCCTTTATTATCTTACAGTTTTACTCATTTTCATCATTTATCCTCACTTATGCATGTGTGCGTACCACCCTGTGGCACTACCTATTAGTTGCTATTAACATGATGCATGGCCATACATTCTCAACCTAACATGACGCATGTTGTTTCACAATATAACATTCATAGAAATTGAAATGCGCATATAAGAGAAAGTAACTGAAATTGAAGGCACATATAAAGAATAATAGGAATTGAAAATGCATAGCAATGAGGATAGCCAATAATTATAGAGAGCATCCATAATATTGAATACATGGATTAACATGCAATTTATCTAATTAACCTCCTAGTCCATTTACATGCTTCCTAAATTTATTATTCTAGGTGATTTACATATGCTTTTGTTCTAGTTCGTTGGTTAAACATACTGATCACCAACTTATTACATGGCATATCTTAATTAATTGTCATGCGAATATTAATTTAATCAATTACATGATCGACTAATTCGTTACCATGTTCAAGGTTTAACGACTAGTTAATTATCATGCTTACTAATTATGATTAACATGTTTGACAACAAAATAACTTAGCCTAATTAATAACTAAGCATGATAGTTTAGTTAATAAGTAAGCATGGCATGACTAAGTTAATTACATGCTTTAGTTACATGCTAATATCGTTCTAATTAATTACATGCTCAAGTTTATAACTGGTTATTCTAGTCGATTTTTATGCTCAAATGAAGTCTAATTAAGTCATCTACCATTAATGTCTAAGTAAATTAACATGCTTGAGTACAATTAATAAATGCTAGCTTAGTTATCTAACATGCTCAAGATATAATTACAATCAGGATTCTAATTGATTAATAATTAAACATACTACCAATTGATTTACACATGCTATTTCAACATACTAGTTAGTTAATTTAAACATTGCTGGTCACTTAGTTAAACGTGCTAGTTGTTACTCAAGGAATATATGCTAGTGTATTCTAATTAACTTAAACGGGTTGGTCACATGTTTAGACTAATCAAGTTGTTTACATAATTAGATTGACTAAATTGATTAACGTGCTCAATTGATTAACGATTAACTAAATTGATTAACATTCTAATGCTCATTCTATTTGATTATCACAATCAATTAAGCATGCTACGATTAAGGGTGCATAACAAATAAATGATGGCAAAACAACAATGAAAGAAATAACAACATTATAACTAAACCGCGAGTAAACATTTAAACACAAGATAGGATTCTTAGCTCATTTCGGACTTCACATAATAATCTACCATTCACTTATTCCACTTTCATCTCGACCATGATTTCAGAACTTATATGCAGTTAAAGATGTAATTATTAGATATTATAGCAGCTTATATCAATTTTGCAGGAAACTAACCAACAAGGAAAGCAACGCCAATAAAGAGACCAACCAATCAGTAAGGCAATCCACAGAGTATCACAATTAAGGCATTTGACGCACAAAGCCATCAAGGAATTATCACACAACTACGATCAGCAGAACGCTAACAATTCTACACTATCATCAACACTATCATCCAAGGAAACTAACAACAAGGAATCGATCACAGTATATAAACAGGGAACTAAACATATCAAGAGCAACACATAAAACTCACGCACACACTTGTGGTGTAGAGCCTCTAAATGGCCAAGACACACCCAAATTCCTTACCTCGATTATTTAATGCGTATCGGTGCTTAATTGTTATCCATCATCGTCTTTTCGATATCTTCACAATTAAAACATCTATCAATAACAATTATGACCTATAACTTTCATATTCTAACTTATACAATAATCCTAAGAACACATTTAACGCTTAGACGGAACCTAACCTATCATAACTCAACCATCAATAGTTTATGCATTCCAAGGAAATAGAAAGCATTCTTCTGATATATAAATATCTTCAACCACTTAACAGTTCTAAATCCATCATCAACAGGGGCATATGTTTACAGATCAAATCTCACAAGTTAATAATCCAAATAACAGAGCACACAATTAAACTCTTCTTCACATAACCAATGATGGTTAATAATCCATTCAAGAATTCATACAACTACCAACGGAACATTAAATTGAGCAGCAACATCAAATTAACCAAACTGATCCCAACAAAATCGTTATAATTCTGGACTTAGCAGAAACTAAAGATTGAATCGATAGAGAAGAACCATACCAGCAGACACTGCCATTACTCCATCTTCACAACTCGGTCTCCAAATCGCAACCCCGAAGAACATTACTCTCTGCCAACCCGAGCTGCCAGAACCGAGCCTCCAATCCATCAACCTCCAACTTTACAGAGTGTTCAAACTCTATAAAAATTCATTCCCCATGCCTGATAGTGCGATCCAAAGCTGGAATGGATGGGGAAAATTCAGTTTTTTAGACCATGGTTCAAACAAAAATGGGTTAAACTAGATCCAATCGTGGCCAGGTCGCCGGAAAATGCTGCCAGCGAAGACCCGAGCTCTGGACTGCGACCCGTATCACCACAGCAACACCCTACGTTCGTCTAGACGTCATGTACGTCGCGAAGAAGCCTTCCCAGACACACCGGCGCTCGCTGCACGCCAGATCGCGCCTCATCGTCGAGAAGAAATTCATCTACGAGCTTGCTGGACGTCCCACGATGCCGATAGTAGCTTGTTCGTTCGCCGGAACTCGCCCACGTCGCCATCATCATTGTCGATCGTCGCTCTCTCCTCTCCCTGTCTCTCGCTCTTTTCTCCCACTCAGTCGCCGTCTCTCCCTCTTTCTCTCTCTTTCTCTCATTTTGATTTCCTTATCCTTCAGAAGACTTCACCAATAACCTTATTTTCCCACTTCTTCCTTTAAGTTATTTTCTTTGACCGGTTTGGCTGAACCGAACTGGTTTGGCTGAACCGAACCGGTTTGGCTGAACAGAACCAGTTTGGCTTTCCCTCCTCTCCATTTCTTAATTTCTCTTTTAATTCTCCCCTATTAATCATAATTAGTTTATATTAAAAATATATTTGAGTGTTAAATATCTGTATCAAATTTTAACTGACCCAATATCAACTCCCGACTTATTCCAAATATTGTTTCAAAATTATTAGAGGTCTAATTTAAATTTCCTAGTTCTATTTCCTAAATTGACTTCCATCAATTAAACCACCAATAAATTCTCTTAAATTATAATCGAACGGTTACATCCTTGGTAATATCCCGATAAATCCACATACCGTTAATTAATTTTCAATTATTCTTAATAAATTCCGATATAAAAATTTCAGGGTGTTACACAGTTTTAGCACTAAACCATCACAAGGCTAGTCCATGCAATCTTCTGCTACATGAAGATTGGTTGTTTGTACTTGCAAAAGGATGATAGGGCACCAGTGACATGTTATTGGGTTTTGAGCCCGGAAGTCGAAATGGTGATGGGGCGCGTCCTTAGGTTTCGAGCCCAGAACATGGTCAGAGTTTTTAGTCACACGGATTGAAGGTTGTTAGTCACTAACTTTCGCTCACTTAGTACATATCCATTTGACGGGTGGTGATGGACTACAAGGTCCATTCACAAAGACAAAGGCCCAAGGCCTCAACAATTTATTTCCTTCCAACCATTTGGAAGGTAACTCATCAAAGACCCAAATAAAAGAGCTATAAACTCAAGGAAGTCGAAGAGAGTCCACGCTCCTAATACTATGGAAAGGAGCCCAAGTAGACAAGATTGAAGGGTAAGATAGACCAAAGGAAAAAGAGATAAGGAAACATCCCTTAATTGACCAAAGACAAGTGGACATTGAAGAGCAGTTATGCTTGGTTTTGGCAACCGTCCATGTGGTGAAATTAACGAGGAAGAAGCTACCAAAAAGTCACCATTTCATGGAGCCAAAACTAGTAAGGAATTACTATAATATTAGCTTTAGAAAGTTACTAAATTTCTAGTTTACTAATTGGCCAATTAGGACCGAATATCTAGTGTGTTTCATATTTTGTTATTTCCTATTTTATGTTTTGTAATTGGCCATTTAAAGCCCCCTAGTGCCTCTATTTTAGACATTGAAGTTTGAATACAAAAAACTCTAACTTTATTTTGAAATAGGAATGATTCTTTTTTCAAACACTTTGGTGAGTTGCATCCAAAGTTATCCATGTGTGAGTAGCATCACAAGATTGGGCTCACTTGGAGTTGAGTGAGTTTCTTATTGGCATCTGCACCTTACTCCTTGGAGGAAGTGTAACCACCCGATCCTAATTTTTTCCATTAAACGATGTAATCAACTTTGGAAGAAGATATTGACGTATATATATATATATATATATATTGATATCATCCCTGTACGTGTTAAGTTGTCAGTTATAATACGTGGAAATGAGACTCAAATAAAAACTTAGTCAAAAATGCAATGGAATGAAGGTCAAGTGACATCAGATGCCATGCAGACGAGGTCCAGCGTCCAAATGAGCAATTGGGGACGAAGGCAAGATGAATTCTCACATCTTGAGTGACCTTGGAGACTTTAGGATGAAGGTACGGACGAGCGCAGGACGCGTCCGCATTGAATTTGTTTAAGTCTGGAGACTTTAGGATGAAGGTGCGGATGATGTGGACGAGAGCAGGATGCATCCGCATTGAATCTGTTTAAGTTTGGAGACTTTAGGATGAAGGTGCGGACGACACGGACGAGGACAGCACGTGTCCGATTTGAATCTGTCCAATTTTTGGACACATTCGGACGACACACACGGACGGCACATGGACACCCAATGGTGTCTGAATCGCAATTCAGACGGTACGGATGGAATGGGGACGCTTCTCCTTGTCCTAAAGTGTAATTTTGCCTGTGGATTTTGGTCTTGCGGATGACATGCGGACAGGACTAAGTTGTCCGCACTCGTCCGAATCGCAATAGATCTGCGACATGACAAATTTAAAATCAGAACGAAAACAATGTGGAGCCAATCAAAATGTAGCTCAACGCACCTCACTCCCATGATCCCGACCAACGGAAGATTTGTTGCTTGTACCTCCTCTGCCACATGTACCAGGTGTCCCCCAATGGAGCCCTATTTCATCCTCAGATTCCTCATTTCTTCTTCGTTGTTCTGGTTTTGAGTCTTCTTCCTGGTGAAACTACTGCGTGGGGAGTGTGGGTGGAAGGGAAAGCTGCTATCCATTTGAGTCTTCATCAGAGTAAGGTAAGGAATGGGTAGTCGGTGGCCATTTGGAGGTCCTACACCCAATTATATGTTGTGTGAGTGATTTGTTTCGTTGTATGATTCTGTAGTTCTTGTAGTTGCCTTTGGTCTTACTGTATGCTGTAACTCTCTCGTTTTCCTCTTGGTGTCTGGCTAGTTGCTGCATTTTGTTTGTGTTTAATGTGAAGTGCTAGTTAAGCTTGAATGAACCAAAGGAAAAATGTTTAAAACTGAATGAGAAGTATGAGTTAGGTTTTGATAGATTTCTAGTAACGATAAGGATCTTGTTTTGTTGACTATAGACTTATTGCTTCTGTTGTGGTTGGGTGATTGACTGGGAGGTAGTAAGTGTTCAGCATATTTCTGTTTGTCTTTAAATAATATAACCACAACCTTTTTACTCTGCTATATACACATTCAGTAGTTCTATTCTTCTTGTCATATGAGTAGGTTGTGCTGATATTTTACTGTCATAACTCGTAGATAATATCAAAGATATGAAGAATCGTTTCGTTAAGCCCATTTGACATGTGGTTACTACTGTCAGTATGTTTACGACGCATATTTCATCGTCTTGCTAGTTATTGCTTGCTACTGGTTTAGTCATTTACAAGCATGTCTCCGCCGTTTCAGTTCGATTATAGCTATTTGTTAGTGCTGCTATTTAAGTCTGATAATAACATGTTTCACTGCTCTATTTGGACATTATCATTGTTGTTTATGTCATTATAAAAACATGCTTAATGTTCACTTACTGCTGTTTCGTTTAGTCAATTAAAAAGCATATGTTCTCTATTCGTTTCGATTCATCATTCATCCTTGTACTAGTTGAATAAAAGCATGATAGCGTTGACTTATCGCTGTTCAGTTAGTTGATTAAAAGCATGTTAGATGTTGTAATTTACTACTGTTTTAGTTGATTGAAAGCCTATTAGATGTTGTAATTCTGTACAAGTTGATTGGGAGTACGTTTAGATTTACTGCTGTAGATAATTGATGATACGCTCATTCATTGTTTTGTTCTCCATATACGCTGTGATATCCTATTCATTAAAAAGCATGATTTGAGGTATGGTTCGATATTCTGTTTCATAGTCATTACTGCTATTCAATGCCGTTAAGTAGCATGATTCGTTGTTAGTTTGCCTTTACTACTATCGAAGCATGATTCGTTGTTAGTTTCGCTGCACATCATCGTTGATTTATTGAATGGTTTATCGCCTGAATTGTAGTGTTCTCTACTACTGTAGCGGATTAAAAAGCATGAGAACTGTTTTATTGCTGTTTAGCCAATAATAAGTATGTTTTCCCATATTAAAATTTGACGTACGAATGCTATCGTTTTCCTTACATTTACAAGTATGTTCGTTGTTCCAATTCGACATTAGTTCATTACTCTATGTTGTTGTTGCTTTCACTATACAAAAGCATGTTCCATTCTTATTTTTATTGGATGATTCTTAGCATGTTTAGTATTCACCTCGTAGTTATATCTTATTTTACTCTTGCTATGTATAAGTATGCTCTAGTGCTCGCTATGTCTATTATTTATTGTGAATTTCTCTGAACATTGTCATGTACCTTCCACATATGTGTTATTAGATTTTGCTAGGTTGTTTTCACGTTAATAGAAACCAAGTAGGGGGTACCCCCTTGGGGTGGTACCCACATGCATGAGTGAGGAAAATGCTAAGAACAAGAATGTTCGAGATGGGAGGGATACGCCTATCACCAAAGAAACCCTCCGGCAGGATACGCCAGAAGGGAAGAAACCCTGAAGGCGGGATAGGCCAGAAGAGGAGGACCCTTGAAGGCGAGATAAGCCGGAAAGGGGACAAAAAAGGGAGTTTGAGGGCGGATGGGTAGTGGAACTAGTCCTCAGCTAGGCGAAGCCCCCTACCTTGACAGGAATGGGGACCTAGTTGCAAGTAAAGGGTTAGGTTTGGTCAACTATTCCATCCCCTAAGAACCCTCCAATCTCCAGCTCGATGTACGAGTACAGAACGAACGAAAAACAAACGTAATGAAAAGAATTGGTTTGAATGGCCCCATTCCAATAAGAATTAAAGAGAGATATGCATAATTGTTTTCCCCCATTTCCTTACTGGGCGAAAGCTCATGTCCTTACTTGTGGTGTAGGTAATAAGGTGATTATGTTAGGAGCTGTAGAAGAGGCCATTCCGGTTGAACTTGTGGCCTATCCGAAGGAAACGCAAGCGGAGTAGTCGTATAGTGCCAAGTTAAAGAAGAAGAAGTGGTTTAAAAAAAAGGGGTTTAATGTCAAACATGGTTTGTAAACGTTAATTTTCTATTTTAATCCTGGTTGGACACTTATTAGGATTTTTGGGATTTTTATTTATACGTTTGTTTTGCGACGCTTCTAAAATTGCGTTTCCGCTAATTCTATTAATCATAGTTGTCTTTTGAATTTAACTAGTTGTTTTTGGTAAGTTGGTAACGCTCAAATTTTCTCGGCACTCTGATTTTAAATGTCAAATGATTTCCAAATAACGTTTCTTCAAAGTTTTAATTAACTCAAAGATTTTCGACGAATTTTAAGACAAGTAAGAATTTGGGTCGTTATAGGAAGGCTGTGTGAAGTGATGTCCAAGCATCAAGAGGAGTTTCCATCTACAAAGTCTTTAAGAAGGAAATTGCGAGCATTGTTACTCTCTATTTCCGATCACTTGTACTCTCTTCAGTATATTTCCTAACCTTTGAAGGTTCTGTCCAAAATTCTTGAAGGAGTTCTTTCCTTATTTATTCAAGAAGGTGTGGTCCAAATTTCAGCTCAAAAGCTTCTAAAATGAAGGAGTTACAAACATCCAAAGTTGAACTTTCCAAAAGTGAGTTGCAGCCAAAATAAGGAAATAGAGGAACCGGTTGATCAACCCTTCAAAGATTGCATCCACACTTCTTCAACCAATTATCCAACACTTCATCATATTTCTCCAATATTTACAGGTTATATTTCTTACTTCTTTTGCTGGTGCATCAGGTGGCATGACGACTTGCAGCTCTGCTCGTCAGCAACCCTCGCCAACTTGGATCCTATAGGCAGCTAGTTGAGGAGCATTCCGTCGCGAGCAAGCTTATCTCTTAGTACGATTCTACGGATTGTGTCGGTGCTAAACTTAGCTCATCGACAACTTTGGTGATGTGTTGGATCTCCGGATCGCATTCATTTTGATTTCCTCCATCTCATGAGGTGTTGCTTTTGATAGATGGCCACCTTTCTATGGTTTATGCTAGATAGCTCCTTGTGTGACTATCCCTTTTCACTTATGACGTTTCACACAAAAAATGATGTTGGCATATTTTGTGATATAACTATCTATCACGACCCGAAGGCGAGCCTAACAGAATTGCTAGGTCAGGCAACCTGATTCTCAGAGAGAACCCGATCACCAAGCCCAAAGCTGGGGAGAAGTGGAAGTCCTAACATGAAATTAAGTCCAAACCCAAACCACATGGTTTGGAATTCATAGAGTGATTAGCAAGAGACATGATAGTATAATAATAAACAAAGAAAGTTGATGTGCCAACAAAATGAATTAAGGACGAAATTAACCTGTGCTGTCGATCGATTGAAGAGAAGATCGACTGGCGATTTTACAAATAATATTATGTAGTGGATCAGCTGAAGAGGAGAACAACTAGTGTCTTTATAGATTCGAACGTCCGCTGTTTTCTAGACGAAAAGTGGTCGACCAGCTGCAGATTGGAGATCGATCGGTTGAAGAACTTTCTATACTTTGGCGCAAAACACTTAAGAAAAGTGTTGTTTTTTGAAATTGCTAAATATAGATGGTTTCCTCATGAAATTTGGACAGCAACCTCTTCATTAGATGATAAATATGCCTTCCAAAAATAAAGCCAAGAAACACCACAAATATGGAAATATGCACAGATGAATCAGATTGGCCGAAAATACAAGAAATCACAACTTGAATCTTTGTATGGAAAACTCCACCAGTATAATTCTTCTTGAAAGTTGAACACCTCTTCACACATTCTTCTTGAAGAGAACATGAACACGGATGTCAATAAGAAAGATTACTCAACTCATAAAATAAACTTATGATGCACCAACGGAGGAAAGAAAGTATAACCTATGAATATTTGTAGTGTTGAAGAAACAGTTAGAGTGTGAAGCAATCGAATGTGATGGACTATAGGTTCATTCCATCATTAATCAAACTTCAAAAATTATCATGGAGGTATTCAAGGTCAAGTACAAGTGGAAGTTCAAGTTCAAACATAGAATATTTGAAGGACTTTTCAAAACTGAACACTTCCTGACCTCTGATGAGTGTTTGACTATGTTGGCAATCAAACCGATGTCATATAAAAACAAGTGCTTCGTGAAAATTGTAGCTGACTTCCTAAGCTTTCTAGAATAGGCTGGATTGTTAAAATTGGAGTTTATTTGCTATGGCAAAAGCCCATAGAATAGAAAGTCAAATATTATGGAAATTCGAAGTGTCTATGCTTGGAGACCAAGGAATTCTACACATGGAAACCATCTAAAGGGCCAAGCACCAACAAGGATTAGCTGCCAAAATACATCAAGGCTTGGAGAAGAAGAAAGGAAGAAGTTAATTAAATATTCTTTTAGTTAATTAACCTAGTTTCCATTAAGTAGAAAATCGGACAAGCTTATACGTATGAGCCGATTTAGTGATACTATACTTATTTACTTTATTATTATTTTATAGTTTGTAATTGGTTATTTAAAGCCACCCTATGTAGTTGTTTTAAATAGTGAAGATTGATAATATAAAGCTTTTGTTTATTTTAAAATTGGAGTGATTCCTATTTCACCCATTTGACGTGTCACAATCGAAGGTTTGCTTGTGTGTGTTACATCACAGATTGGGCTCACTTGTAAGTTGAGTGAGTTCTCTTATTGGCATCCGCATTCTTCATCCATGGAAAAAGAGTGTGTAAAGTGGTGTCCAACTTTTCAAAGGCACTTCATCGACAAATCATCCATATGGGAACATTCATCACAATTACTTTCTATTTATGGCGACCTAATTTCTATCAAGCATATTTCCTAATTTGTGGCAGATATTTCTATCATTTTTAAAGGAGTTTGTTCATTATTCATTCAAGAAGACGTATCCCAAATTTTAGCTTAAAAGATTCTAAACCAAGGGAGTTATTGAATCTCCAAGTCGGACTTTCTATATTGAGTTTGGCGACCAACTTTAGGAAGCTTGAGGAACTGGTCGATCACCTTCACTGTTGCTGATCGACCGGCAATGATTCTGTTTGCCACTGCCTTTTTTCTGGTCATTGATGCTTGACCACCCCACTCAGCCGCTAATCTCCAGATGATCAAAATCCTTTAGTTCTGGTCGATCTTCGCCTTCCTTTGATCGATCGTCGTGCTTGTACTTCAACATATCCGGTTGATCATTCTTCAACAACTAATTACTCAACAACTTTTTCATATATTTCAGCCACAAATTTTAAGTTGAAAAAGCAGTCGATCAATAACGTGCAGAAATATTCCAGAGGCAAGCGTTTTCTCAAGCGGTCGGTCGGCTAAGGAGAAGGTGATCAACTGGTCCCTTGAAGTTTTCTATATTTGTCGCAATTCTCTTTATGGAAGGTTCAACTTAAGAAACCAATAACTCTTTTGTTTTAGAAGCTTTTGATTTGAAATTTGGAACACGTCTTCTTCGATAAATAAAGAAAGAACTCCTTCAAGAATAATGGAAGTGACCTTCTTGGATTAGGAAATATGCTTAAGAGAAGTTGATTGGCCAGAAATAGTAAGTATGCACATTTGTAACTCTTGTATGGATGACATTGTGAACAAAAACCCTCATAATGGATGGACACTTCTTCACACACTCTTCCTATAAAGAGTACAAGTACAGATGCTAATAAGAGAACTTATTCAACTCCAAGTAAGCCCAATCTTGTGATGCAACACACACAAGGAAACTTTGGATGCAACTTACCAAAGTGTTAAAAATGGAATCACTTCAATTTTGAAAGAAAGCAAAAGAAAACTTCAATTTCTTAAACACACATACTAGGTGTCTTTATATAGGCAATTACAAAGCATAGAATAGGAAATAAGCTAGTTATTCGGTCCTATATGGCCGATTACTATACTAGTAATTTGGTAACTTTCTAAAGTGATTATTAAATCATTTTTTGCTAGCTTGGGCTACATGATTTGGTGGCTTTTTGGCAGCTACTTTCTCTTCAAGTTTAGCCACTTAAATGGTTGCCAAATCTATGCAAGAATCGACCTTCCTTTTGTCTTCTATCTTGGCAGATTTGGAAGCTTTCCATAACCCTTCTTTTTTTTTTTTTTAATCTTTCTTGCCCTCCAATCATATCGTCTTGGGCTTCTTTCTATAGTATTAAGGGCATGGGGCCTCTTGATCTTCATGGATTGATAGCTCTTCTATTTGGGCCCTTGATGAGTTGTCTTCCAAATGGTTGAAAAGGAAGGAATTGATGAGACATAGGGCTTTGTCTTTGTGGGTGGACCATGTAGTTCATCATCCTCTGCTGGTTTTTGAAGATTTGACCTTAAATCTTCTTTAAGCTTTAACTTTACTTCATCCTTTTTGTCATCAAGGGAGCATGATGAGTTTAGGTGATCGCAAGTGGTGGAGTGTCGTTGAGATAGAGTATCGGCCACCACATTAGTGTCTCCCCTTTTGTACTTGATGAGGTAGGAGTGTAACATCCCGATTTTTCTTACAATTTAAAACTTATGATTTTGAAAGACTTTTTATTTTTACAATATAGCGGAAGACTTTTCTTGCTAAACCATTTGGAAATCCTATTAATAAAATATTTACAACAGTGGAAGACTTGTATTTACAAAGCCAAAGGAAATGAAACCCAACTGAAAAACCTTCTTAATAAAACAGAATATTATAAATAAGGTTCACTTTCTTTAAAAACATTATTACAAACCATTACGTTTCCTCTTAAATCTTTTAGCCTAACTAGTCACCAAGACCACAACGTACAAATGCCTCATCAACTACTCCTATCCTCAATACCATGCATACCTACATCACAAGACTTAAACTATGAGTCTAACGCTCAGTAAAAAGGGAAATGAAATATAAAACATGCAATGCATTTACTTAAATCCTTTTATAAAATCCTTTTTCCTTTATCAAATGGTGATAAACTTTATATTATAACAGTGAACTTATTTATAAAAATGGTGATGAACTTCAATCACAATGAACTTTATACTCACTGAACGTGTATTCTGGCAGTGAACTTGTAACTTATTGGTGATCTTAAACCAGATTGGTGACCTTATACTGCAACGGTGAACTTGTATCATGATGGTGAACTTATTCCATCATGATGAACTTAAACCACTTTGTTTCTTTTCAATAACTCGGGAATGAGCGATGAACTTCAACCTAACTCAGACCCCTATCATTTTTTTTAAATATCTCTTTTGTTACCATCTTTATATTAAATATATGCATGAGAAATTCATTTCATTTTAGAAAACAATGATGCATGAACGCACACAATCACTACATGCTCGATCGACAATAGAATCACAACTTAGATGTAATAAACAATCATTAAGCAAGCAAACATCAATATATCTCCAACTACGACATGATCAAAACCTAACATCCAACACAACCTCTTAACAACGCCTCTTAACAATAATATAACCTATCTAGCATAATAACCTCGTCTAACAGTGTCCCTACACTCCTCAACTTATACTATAGTACTCCACCATTACGGCAACCAAGGAGAATCATCATACTATGAGTCCAACAGTTTATCCAAACAATATCCAAGAGTAATTCCACAAGAGAACATATAACAAATCCCTAATTCAACCATACCTTCAACTTAACATGCCAAGGAGTACACTAAAACTAACAGTTTGCCTTTACCTGTATTATAACTAAACATGTTCAAAGAAAGCAGGGAGAACGGGGTTGACATCCTCACATGCATAACATGTTCAAAGCTTATTTCTATCATTTACCATTACCAAGCATCATATCAATTATAGTAAAGAGCAATTTAGACTACATATATAAAATCCTCAACAGAACCTTATCAGGACCTATCCTCATTTCACAAAGCACTAACAATGCTTAGTTTCTTTCATCAACCACCATTAATGTATTCCTAATAAAATCCAGAATTCAACATCTATCAAAGAGCACTTCCAGAAAATTAATCAAGGACAATTAGTCTCCATAATATAACAAATTCCTTTCCTTAAAGTCTATTAGGCTTATTTAACTTCAACAACACGATATAAGGTATATTAGCACTATCAACAACAAAGCATATCGATGATCAGATTATCAAAACAATAAATAATCAAGCAAACACCCCCAAATTCTTGTGATGTAGGCTCTTTTAGGCAATGCACATACAAAAATTCTTACCTCTTTTCTTTGCTAAAATCCTTCTCTTCCTAAGTTCCTCACGCTCACAGCACATCAGCAATTCTCCACCTCTTTCCTTCTTTTTCTTCTCTGTGGCCGTCACTCTGGTTTTTCACAATTTCACAACTTTTGAATCTTGGCTATTCCTTCCTCTTCCTTTCATTCATGGCTTTCTCTCCATGTCTCCCAATCCCTTTTATCCTAGATGCTTTCTCTCGCACACCCGTTTAGCAGCACAATAGTATATCCATCTCTAGATAACTACTCTCACTTTAAAGCACCTGGGTTTTAAAATTGATTCTATAGACTGCTACTAGCACAAATCTCAGCGTGGAAATACTTCATTGACTGTAAGTATACTGAATGTTGCTTTAACTTATATGTTGTTTTATTATTGATTAGACATGAAGATAGATTTTTTTTTTAATATTGATTTGTGATGTGCATAGATTATAGGTTGTTTGACTATAGGTTAGTACTGAGAAGGGTGGCAAATTTAGGATAGATTAGACAGACAAGTACAACATGTTAGAAGTTATTTGTTACCTCTTTATAGGATGTTTTCCCTTAGATAGAATCTTAGATTAATGAAATAATTAGATTGTCAAATTAAATGATATAGAAACAAAATGGAGGGGGAGACAAGTCAGAATATGGATCCAAGAGACACAATGAACAATAGATTGACAAAAGTATTGGAGTGTCATATTCAATTTATGGAAGAGAGTAGAGAATTAGAAGAACAAAGAAACTAGCAACTGATGGTTCTCAAAAATTTATGATGTGAATGTTTTTCACGATTAAAATAACCATATTTTGAAGGGGATATCTTTAATTCAGTGGGTGTAGAGGAATGGATTCGCATGGTGGAGAGTATGTTTGAGTATACCAAGATTGAAGAGCAAGAGAAAGTTAACTGTGATTTGTTCATGTTGACGAAGGATGCTTGATTTTGTTAGGATTCCATGAAGGCAGTGCACGATGTGGAGAGAATGGAGTGGGAAAAGTTCAAGGAAATCTTTTATGACAAGTACTTTAGCTGCTCTACAAGGACGAGTAAGTTGGTAGTATTCACTAAGCTTCGTCAAGAAGGAACAGTTTCAGAATACGTGCGCAAGTTTGAAGCATTGTCACGGTTTGCCTCGCATTTAGTGAGTGATAATGAACAAAAGGTACACCAATTTGTTCAAGGGCTCAAATTGGAAATTTATCAAGGTGTGAAGATTTCAAGTACTCAAGGGATACCTTACATGGACATTGTAGCAAAAGCCCTTGAGGTTGATGAAGCTGAATTTCAAGTTATGAAATTTAGAGATTGCAATAGGAATGTGGAGATAGAAATGCAATCTCAACAGTTGATGGATGAATAGAGGAGATAAGGAGATCGAAAAGAGCTTTCATTTGAGGTGAGATTCAAAGGAATAAGAAGCATATTCAAGGAAATGCGGATAACTCACGCGTTAATCAATGTCCAAAGTGTAAGAAAAGTCATGGAGGAGAATGCATGGCTGATCTGGGAGATGCTTTAGATGAAACAAAGTTGGTCATATAGTAAAAATTTGTCACACGCTGTCTAATGAAAGGAAAGAAAATTTGGCAGAGGCTTTTTCTCTTGCAGGAAATGGGGGTGAAGATCAAATGACTTAGATGTAAATTAGTATTTTGTTAAATAATTATGTTTTGGGAAGCGGGAACGTTGTATCTTTTGGAAAGACTTATGAAATATTATGTTATGAGAAATGTTTTGAGTACTCCTTGTTACGAATACTTATAATTAATTGTTTTGTGAGATCGAGGAGGTGTTTATGTTAAACAAATTTTAAGGACAAAATTTATATAATGGGGGGAGTATGTAATACCCTGAATTTTCGTAGTGGTAAGCATAAGACCTAAGTGATTATTTTGAGGGTAATAGGAGTTGAACTAGACGATTAAGGTATGGGTCAAGGGAAAATGTATTTGGATATAGTGAATTGTAATTCTGATTTGTTTACATTATTGAGGATAATGAGGTTGTTTGTAACACCCCGCGTCATAAAACCATTTTCTTTCTTACATTTTTAGTCATAAAAAAATATTTTTCTTTTATTTATTGAAAAAAAATACTGTAAATCAGAGTTTAAGTGGAATCAATTTAAAACATAATTTTTAATAATTTAAATGATAGTCCAAAACATTTATTGAAATAAATGTATAATTAAGCATTTAAAACAACTGGTTTATTTTCTTGAGGCATAACCTTCCAGGTGGAATCCGGCTAATAACCCAAAAGTTCATTTGGCAATGTCTCTTGCTCCATGTCAATAGTATTAAGTTTATTACCTGCATCGGCAATACCATGAGCCCAAGGCTCAACAAGAAATATAATGTATGCAATACACGTGCTATACTTATGCAGTCTGTCATAGAGAATAACTGATATCCTCTTCTTTTCATTTTAGTTTCACTTAACAGTTTAGATGTATGAGATTTATCAGTCTAGAAAGATAGGCTACATCATACATTTTTGTGGCTTAACCGTCACTCCGACGAAGAGATACATCCATTAGGGGTGTCACCACCATTAACAATCACCTATTCATCCTAATCTCATACACCTATTTATGTTTATTGGTTTATTTCATTTATCATGTCATGCATATGTCACATTTTCATAAGACCTATCATGATGCATGAATGACATTTCATATATATTTCCCAACATTCCTCAAAGTATACAGTTCACAATAACTATTTCATAACAGTCATTGAAATATACAGTTCACAATAATTAAAGCATAAAAATAATCCCATGATGCAAGGCCTCCACTGGCCACCGCATTCTATTTCTTACCATTGAAGAACTTTTCTGCAGTCCTTAGTGCGTTTAGCTTTTTATCATTTTTCCCATTAATACCTTCAAAATAATTATCATTTATTTATTAATATATTTATCAATTATAAACCTTAACTTTGATACTTATTCCTCGTCTATTATTAATAAGTCAATTATTAGTAAATTATTTCACATTTTTCGTCCAATTATTTTCATCAACCAATATAATATCATGCATCAATCATCCAATAAGAAAATGACTAGAGAACAATTTTAATATCATTAAATTCCTTCGTTGCCTTTTACTTTCCTTCACTGTCAATTATCCAAACAGTTATCTAATATTCCACTGTAGTTCAACAACAATGATCAACAAAGCAACCAATAGTTAAATCCTCACAATATCCATAAAGCAGAAATTGAATATATACAAAAACTGTAAATCAACAGACATCTCTTAACCATATAATTTCTCAGGGTAATAATCCAAATCCCAAAGCAACAATTCAGTAGCATAATTCCAAAATAATAGGATGCATATTCATTAATTACAATAGTAAATGAAAGCACCCAAACATGTAGAATACAATTCCAACTTATATTCCAATTATTATCCAACCAGTATCCTTTCTCAACCAACAAATTGAGACTTATCATTATCCAAAGAGTTATCATATTCCAACCTCAACAACCAATATAATAACTAACAACATCCAAACAATAATCATAGTCCAACAATATTCCATATAACAGCAAATATCCAAGTAGTTCAATAAAGCAACCAACAATTCCTCATAATTTTCCCTTGACAGAATCCAAACCATGAACAAAAGCAATAATTAACAACATCAATGAACTCTTCATACCTTGAAGAACTCCAGCATGAAGAACACCCGTAGCAGGCCTTCACAGAATCACTCACTCACACTTTCTGCTCCTCATTCAGCCACCCCTCTTCTATCATTAATTTATAAACAGAGATTACCTCTTATTTATTATTTATGCAGACAATCAGGAAACCCTTCAATGTTTTCTTCCTTAGATTCTGCATCCTATCTTTGTCTTTTGCAGCAAAAGTGGTAGTGGAAGTTGTAAAGCAGGATAGGAAGTTGTGGGCACGTTTCTCTCTCATAATTCATCAACATAGTGAAATGCTAGCTAGAAGAAACGTGGAGAATTATCTCCATGGGCTGAACACTACACACTGTAAACCTGGTTCACAACAGAACTAGTTGACATCTAGGTAGTAGGGTTCTCGTCCGCACCCTAACTCAGTTGTTCGCTCGCCACTGTCCAATTCACCCTTGCAAGTTTTTCTTTGCCAAATCAACACGCTGAATCGCTCAACTCCGAATTCCAGGGAGAAGAAACACAGAATAAAAAATCGACTAGACTTACCTCGGCTTAGAAATTCACAACATCACGGGAGCTCCAATTTACGATTTTGTTCAGTCCGAACGAACCCGTGCCCTAGCCTCTTGACGCCAACACTCCTGTTTCACTAGTAGCAGCCTGCACGCCAGACTCCTCCTATCGCCACGAAGGCTAACACCAGACGGCCAGTCCCGAACTTCCTCGTCGTCGTCTCCCTATCGAGTTCTCCCTTTTGGTCTCCTGATTTTTCTTCTCCTTTCATGTGTTCTCTCCCAAATCCCCTTTCCCTTCTTCTGAGATCCAATTCTTTGCCTTTAGAAAACCAACCTTCTCATTTATCTTTAAACCGGACCAAGGCCAACTAACCCAAACCAAACTAGTTTAAACTGGTTCAACCCCTCTTTTCCTTCAATTTCTTTTTATTTTAAATCCTATTTATTTCTTTATTTTAATTCCCAAATAATCCTCCCTTCATTCATTAAATTCTTCATTTAATAAATCTCCTTCATTCAATTAAATTCATCATTTAATTATTTTTTATCCAATTCCAATTCCCAATTTACTCTAAATATTGCTTAATGATAATTATCAGTCCAATTTAAATTCTTCGATTTGGTTTCCCAATTAATTTTCCATCAAATAAATCCTCAATAATTTTTCAATTATCTCCAATTAAATTTCTCATCAAATAAATCTTCAATTATCCAATTATGCCCAAATAATTTCTCAATTATCTTTACAATTTCAGTACAGAAGATTGGGTATTACATTGTTGATGATTATTAGATTTGGTTGGAGATTTATTTGATGATGATTTGAGTTAAAAGAAATGATAGTGATTGGTTTGGATGAAGTAGCAAATTATTATGATGATTATGTAGAAGAAGTAACAGGGAGGTGGCCGCATATAGTGCAAATTATTTCGGTGGCGAAGGAATTTTGAACTGGTCAATCGTCCAAAAGGGGGTTGATCGACCGAATTTAAAGAGATTTCAATCCAGGGTGTAGCAATAGTTGGAATCGGTCGGCCACTTGATTGACCGTGAAAATGGTAGTGGCAAGTGGAATGCTAGGTAGTTGATCATCTGAAGGGTTTGATCAATAGGTATGCACTAATTTATGAAAGAAACATTTTTTGAACTTTTGGCGGTTGATCACCTGATCGACTGATTGTGACGACCCAGATTTTTTTTTACTTTAAAAATGCGTTAAATTTAAAACTTTTATAAAACAACTGAATTCTTATTAAAACCTTTCAATTTAAACCAAAGTTCTTTTCTTAAAAACCCGATCATTAAAACATTATTTAAAACTCATTATTTGAATCTTGATTAACAGCGAAATATTTCATTTATAAAATCCATTTTTCTTAATTAATAGCGGAAGTATAAAATATTTTATAGCGGAATCATAAATCGTTCATTTTAAAAAGGATAATAAATAAATTATTACTTTACATTTATAAAACTCTTTTCTCTTTTACTTTTCTTAGCTTAGCCAATCGCAAGTCATGCCCGTGAAAATCCTTTATCAACTGCTTCTTGATCTGTTCAACATTTTTTGTAACATCCCGGATTTTTAAGTTGGATAATTACTGGGGTATTATCGAGAACGTGTTCGAAGCATTGAGTTTAGGGATATTTTTGTTACACACGATGTAATTAAAGGATGGGGTAAGTAAGACGTTACGTTGAGTATTTATATGTGTCATTTTATGACACATATTATGAGATTGGAGTTAAGTGTGAAAAGTTGGATTTAGAGTGTTTCGGTGCATTATGTCGTTCGCAAGTGCATTGTCCCGACATCCTTGAGTATAGGACGACTCAGGACGCCATATTTTGTCCTAACTTTACTGCACACTGGAGTTGCGGACGCGGGTTCCAGACGGTGTGGACGTGAAATGCTTTGTCCGCAATGCATCTATCCAAGTCTGGAGAGTTTTAGACGCGGGTCCTGGACAGTGCGGACGTAGAACGATTCGTCCGTTTTGAATCTGTATAAATCTGGGAATATTTGGATGCTTGCAGACGCATTGTGCGGACGCCGTTTGGCTTCTAAATCCTGTCTTCGGATGGTACGGAATGGTGTCCTTGTCCGAGATCGCGGGTTACCATTGAGATTTTGTTCTTCCGAACGAATCCAGACGCGAAAGAACAAAGTACGCACTAGTCCAAAACAGCCCAGTTCTGTGAAAAATAAGGGTTAATAATTAGAAATCCTTTGTCGTCTCGCCATTTATTTCACGCCCAGGAGACACGGGCGGTGTTCCCCACGCCTCCAGACCGTAGCCCACGCTAGAAGCCACCTCCTCTCTACCTTTACGCGTTCAATTTGTCTCCTCCAAGTACGGGTGTCTCCTCCCCCTTCCAGGTAATATCTACCCTCTCCCTTGCTTTCTTCATTTTCCTTGCCTGAAGTTCCAGTGAGCGATGGAGAGTTCCTGTGAGAAAAGGAAATGACCGAGAGAGAGTGAGGGTCTGAGACAGTGATTTGTGTGTTAAGAGTGTTATGTGAGTGTTGAGGGTAAGCTCCGTGAGCTGAGTGTGAGGCCTCTGTTCAGGTGAGTTGAAAGAGTGAGCTGAGAGTTCGATAGGAAGCTGTGGGTGTGAGTTGAGAGGCTAGAGCTGCTCCCTTCTATCCGTGTGAAGTGAGCCAGTGAGTGAAGCTGCTGGAGCAATTGCTATGTGCTAAGGGCTGATGACTGGGAGTTGAAGAGCTTGGAGTTGTTGTTCCTGCTCCGTGTCTTCGTTGATGGTAAGGAAGTGGTTGTATTGGCCGTCAAAGCCCTACCTACAAGTAGAAACGTGTGTGTGTGTTTAGTGTTATACTTGGTTGTACTCTATTAATAATTTCTGCAATATTTAGCAATGTCTTTACTCTTTACGTTGTAGTCGCTTACTCTAACAATTCTTTCTACTTTAAATTTCATTTAAGAAGTTGATGATAGTTTGTTTGAAGACAAAACTGAGTAAGGAAATCGTAAATAGAACAAGAAAGATCATGAAAGGAAAGAATGATTCATGCTATAGTCTTGTTTCATTGCTCAATTATTTTGTGCAGAAGTTATATTATCTGTTAGCTACTTAGTTACTTTATGCAATTACTACTTGGGTTCATCTGCACTTATATTCTATTCTGAGTTTAACGATTTTCTGTTTGTCTAATTTCCTGCAAAGAGCATGTTCATATCTCCTATATATTGCATATTCATTTCAATGTATGTTCTCTGTTGAGGGTTCTAAAGTATGTTGATTTCTTTGCTGGATTGCTATGGAAATAAAATAGTTCATGTAAACTATCTAAATAATTTGTTGTGTTACCTAAAGTGAAATCTCCAAGCATGAATTCTGTTAGAAATCATAAAGCTAGTTCTTAACTGTTTAGCATGATTAGTTTTGTTCTACTATGATCAAGCATGAATAAATATTTATTTCTGTTGCTAAATTAATTGTTTAAAAGCATGCTTAGGTGTTCGTTTCTGTAGTAATATTGATTGTCAGGTAAAAGTATGTTGCTATTCCATTTCTATATTGTTCGTTACTGTTTCTCGTCGTTAATAAGCATCTTTATTACTACTCATTTCAGATACTATCACTGCTGATTATAGTTAATTAAAAAGCATGTTCACTATTTCATTTTGATTCATAAACATGTTATCGTAATGCACGTATGATAATCCCTGCTGTTTAAATTCGTTTAAGAAGCACGTTTAGTCATTTCGATTCCTATGATTATTCGTTGTTGTTTAGCATGTTTCGTTGTTTCCAATTGATTAAAACTCATTGCTGTTTTAGTCAGTAATAAGCATGTTCTTCGCTATTCCGTTTATATATCGTTCGCTAGTATTTATATTCAATAAACAAGCATGTCACCTCATTTATTGCTACTGCTCATAGTCATTTAAAATAGAGCATGTATTCTTGTTTCAATTCACTGTTATTAGCCGTCAAATTAATAAGCACATATGTTCATGTTTAAAGCAAGATAAAACGTTCCAATCGCTGTATAATTTGCTGCTGTCTTGTAATTGATTTTCTGTAAATTTTAGAGTATATTGGCATGTTTAATTGTTGTAGATTCATTGCGGTTTCATGGCTATTCCGTGTTTATTTTCCGTCAATTTCAAAGCATGATTAGCACGTTTTAACCGCTATGAACTCTCTGCTATTTTGGATTTAATTGGATGTCAAATATAGGTTGCACGTATGCTAGATTTATTCGCTGATTAGTTCGCTATTATATTGTCGTTAATTTCTGCCAATTTCAAATCATGATAGCACGTTTTTAATTGTTGTATTCACTGTTGAATTTGCTACTTTTTGTATATGATTCCGTGAATCTTCAAATATGTTAGAACCATGTTAAAATAGTCAATTTCTATACTGCCATGTTCTGTAAATTCAAGTTGTATTTCTTGTTTGAATCTCTTACCTTACTAGTTATTTATTCTCATTCAATCTCTGTAATTCCATGTTAATTGCTATTCCTTATGGTTGTTCTTTCTATTGTTATAAACTGTTGTGATTCTTTTCCTATGGTATTGTTATGTTTATAATAATAGAAACAAATAGAGAGTACTACCTAGAGACAAATAGGGAGTATCACCTATGGGTTGAGTACTCACAAACACAACGTGAGGAAAAAACGAATGAACGATGATGAAATGATGATGAAATGGGAATTAAAGAATGGAGAGGTAGTGTGGGTTTAATCAGGTAGCTGGCTAGGTCTCCTCCCTATTCGGGTACGGGACCAGCTACCCTAGGTGGTTAATATCCGGTAGGCTACTCCCTACCCCAAGGGTTTCTTTAATTCAACTCGATGTACGAGTAACGAACGAAAGAATGAACGAACGCAACAGAACGTAAAGAAAGATTTGGTTTGGACAGGCATCCATTCCAAGAAAACTAAAGAGTGGTGTATATATATATATGATTGTTTTAACCCCATTTTCTTACTAAGCCTCTAGGCTTACAGTTACTTGTGGTGTAGGTGTAAGTACAGTACAAGAAAAGAAATGCACAGACTTAGGAGTAAATGCAAAAGACGACTGATAAATAATAAGGCAAGGATGAAGGATTTGCACACGGAAAACTCGTGACCTGCTAGGCTTAAAGGAAATGAGTAAACGGTTGTAATTAAATGCTTTAATTGTCAATTTCAATATTAAATGCAGTATTTTTAATTGAGTTCTTTTTATTAAGTTTCTTTCATCAAGTTATTTACGCTTCTGCAATTTTATTAAATAAACGATTTATTTTACGCTTCCTCATAGTTGCATTAAATTGGTTTTCATAACGAATTTAACGAAAGGTCAGTAGCGATCCGGTTTTAGGCTCTCCCTTATTTGTTTTTAAAAGAAAATTTCAAAATTTCTCACATTTTCAGGGAATTACGAAAATCCGGGTTGTTACATTTTCTCGTGCGTGTACCTACAACATTAGCAAACTGTTAGCCCGAGACCCAGTAAGAAATGAAATATGCAGTATGATCATGCCTCTCTTTAATTCTTTTTGGAATGAGTTTCGCCCCAAACAAATCTTTTCTTTACATTTCATTCATTCATTCTTTCATTCATTCATAACTCATACATCGAGCCGGAGATTTAAAGAACCCATGTGTGAGGGAATAGTCTTGGTCGGCTTCTAACCTCATGTGTGTAGCTAGTCCCGATCCCAACAAGGGAGGGGTCTAAGTCTAACTACTAGATTAGATCCGAACTACCCCTCTGTCCACCAACTCCCCATTTCATTTTCTTTTCATTCATTTCATTCATTCATTTTCCTCATGTAATGCATACGAGTACAACCCTTGAGGTAGCACTTCTTACTTGTTTCTATTATCATGAAGCATGTCAATGAGAAACATTATCGTGATGCATGTCAACGAAAAGCAGTAATCGTAACAGTATAAAAGTATGAGACATAAAGCAGTAATCACAACAATATAAAAGTATGAGATATGGAAGCCTACTAACATACTACATAGGCATGCTTGTTAATTTAAAGGAGCAATAACAATGTAGACATGCTTCACGATTTAAAGGAAGCAATAATATCATAGGCATGCTTGACAATTTAAAGAAAATAATAACAGTATAGACACGCTTGACAATTCAAAGGAAACAATAACCATATGCTAACGTCCTAAACATGCTTAGAGATTAAATTAATAATGTGCAAATGACATAGGCTTAATATGGCAGCGTAGAAGAAATGTAAACAAGCAATGTAACGACCCAGTTTTTTGTAATTCCTCAAAATGCATCAAATTTAAAACTTTTTAAAGACTCCTTTTTAAAACGGTATCAGAGTGCCAAACAAGACCGTTAAAACCCTTTTCGTATAAAATTATCGCGAAAGCGTTATAAAATCTTTTATGAAAACATAGCGGGTTTATCAAAACATAGCGAAAGCGTAAACAATTCGTTTAAGGAAGAAATACTAAACAAATAGATACTACATTTGAGAAATGAAAATTAACAATTAAATACCACTTAATTACAATCATTTTCTCTTTTACTCTCTTTATGCGTGGCCAGACACAAGTCTCGCGCGTGCAAATTTTTCATCCCTGCTTTAGATTATCTGTTCATCTTTTTTGCATTGACTCCTAGTTCTTTGCATTTATTTTCACGTACAAGTACCTACACCTACACCACAAGTAACTGTAAGCCCAAAGGCTTAATAAGGAAAAGGGTTTAATGCAATCATGATATGCCTCTCTTTAGTTCTTTTTGGAATGGGGGCCATTCAAACCAATCCTTTCATTACGTCATTCATTTGTTTATTACTTTACGTTAATCCATTCGTTACTTGTACATCGAGCAGAAGATTGGAGGATTTCCTCTGGAATGGAATAGTGATCGGATCTAACCTTTTACTTGTAACTAGAACTCCCGTACCCTACAAGGGAGGGGATTCGGTTAGTTGCAGACTCGACCCGCTACTCATCTTCCCTCTAACTCCCCATTTCCTTCATTTTCTTTAACATTTTACCTCACATAATGCATGTGTGAGTACCACCATCAAGGTGGCACTCTCTAATAATTTCTATTAACATGATGCATAACGATATATTCTTAACCTAGCATGATGCAGATGCAATTCACATTTCGCATATAAAGTAATTAAAATCAAACTGTAATTGAAATGCGCACATAATGAATAACAGAAATTGAAAGCGCACAACAGAGAACAATTACAATATCGAATTGAAACAATGAACAACACAAGGGGATTAAATAGCAAATCTTGAAGGGGTCATACAGATTAAACACGCATAACAGGATAATATACAATGAATTGAAACAATTAATTAATGATATCCTAGTTATCCTAGTTAATTTCCTAGTCAATTCACATGGTCCAAAAAGATTACATTTATTATTTTAGTTAGTTATCCTAGTTAAATTACATGCTCAAGATAAATTACAATTATTATTCTAGTTAGTTATCCTAGTTAAGTTACATGCTCAAGACGGATTACAATTATTATTCTAGTTAGCCATTCTAGTTAATTACATGCTCGAGAAAGCAATTAATGAAAAGAAAGGAAATCACAAGGAAAGGTAAAAACATATATTCATATAATAAATAAAACTCTTGGCTCGTTCACGTTTCTTTCATTACTCTTTCATCTTCTCTATTATTCTCTAATAAAGTGAAGCATCAAATTGGAGAAATTACAATAAAGGAAATTGCAGTAGATGACAATATACAGAATCAATTAATAACCAAGTTATGGCATAAGTAAATTAAAATACTACTGATTAATTTAAACATGCTAATTAGTTAAATGTGCTAATTTTTCTAGTTATTAACTTGCTCTAATTAATCATGCTTACGAGTCTAGCTAATTAAACATGCTTAAGTAAGTGAACATGCTAATTGATTAAATATGTTAATTACATGCTATGGTTATTATTTTAGTTAGTTATCCTAATTAATCACATGTTTATCCTAATTAATTACATGTTCAGATTACACGCCTAGTTAATTACATGCTCAACTAATTTATCATTAATTAGTTAGTTGTCGTAAATTAGTTAATCGATTGTTGTCCTAACTAATTTACATGCTTTGGATTTATTACTTAGTTCATTATCACAAGATTCTAGCTAATTAGCCATTAGACGTGCTCTGGATTAATTAACAATTAAACAAGCTCAAGGATATATGGCAGAACAATATATATATATATATATATGCATGAATGGAGAATTTGACACAGGGAAATAAACTAAGCACAACAGAGTACTACAGTAAGTAAACAAATAAAGAACAAGGTCATCATGAAGGTATAGCTCATAACTCGTTTGCTCCTACTTTTCAAATCAGTAACTCATTTAATCATTCATCAATTGTCTAGCTATCAAAGTAAAACATTTATAACCAAACCAATAATAAAGGGAATCACAAAAATAAGAAACAGAGCTATCGGCAAAGGAATAACAATCAGCAAGGAAATGTACTAACTATAGCAAAGGAAATAACAGTAAATCACCCAAGGAAATACAACAGAGCATCAATAAACTACCACTCACGCACTCTACTTGTGGGTAGGGCCTCCAAATGGCCAAGACTCACCCATTTCCTTACCTCGAATCTTTAACGCGTATTCGTACTTAATCTTTATGCTTCTTCTCTTTTCAACACCTTCATAATTATAAGCATTTATCATAAACCTAATCAATTAATGACCATTTAGCTACAACAAAACATATTCCTTTACACGCTTGTGAGACATGCATTAGAGCCCAATAACTTCAAGCCACTAACTAAACCTTATTCTTTTCATTTTCCTTTAACTACATTTGCATAACATAAATTCCCCATCATTAACTTCGTAGTTTTATTTTATACCAATTGCTAATCAACAATCAACAGAGTACATCACAGGAATTCAAGCCTTAACATAAAACAATATACTTTACAGAATCTATTGTCCAACAGCAGATCAACAACCCATACACATAATCAAAAGCAAAAACCCAACAGATTCCATCCAATAAACTCATTCAGAAATCCTTAACTGAATAACTCAACTAACTACAGCAATCCAAGACAATAGCAATCCAAGACAATACCTAATATCAACATTGGGCTAACATCATAAACAGAATCTAAAGACTGAACAACAGAGAAGAGCACTTACCAACAGATAGGGCAGACCCGAAGCAAATCAAGGGGCTCCAGACCCTCCATCAGCTCATCACACACACTCTGCCTTCTCAGCTTCTCCCTTCTTTCCTTTCGGTCTCACTTCTCCAGCTCACCCGAGGGACTTCACAGCTCTTCTCTTCCTCCAGAGCACTCCTCACACTCTACCATCCCTCCCTATCACCTTTTCTTCTACCTTATCAATTCATCAGAGAGCACAAATCCATTCCCTACCATCTCCACTCCTTCGCACGTCCCTGCGATCACCACTCCTCCAAGCGTGTCCACGCACGACCCACGGTCAATTTCATCAGAACAAAACCTGAGGAGAAAGGATCGGTTCGAGCCGAACCGCAAACTGGACCCAGCTGCTCCACTCGACCCACCGGCTCCAACCATCGACTTGAGACTGGAATCGTAGCCCCATCCTAATGCCAAACTTTCTCTGCCTATCACCGTCCTTACCGTCGCCATTCCATCAATGTCGGCATCGCCAGTCACCTGACACTGCACCGAAGACCCAAGCCCCAAATCCCGTGACTCGATGCCAAAACGTCACTCCAACCCGTGAGATCCACCAGCGTAACCCACTCGGAGTCACCTCGCAACGTTGCCAGCGCTGTCGCTATCTCTCGCCCTCACTCAACCTCCTTCTCCTTGCTCTCGTCTTTGCTCTCTCGCCGTCTCCCTTTCTCTCTCGTTCGGGTCTCACTCGCTAGAATGGCCAGAGGCCATTCTCCTCTTAACACGCTAGACCGGTTCAAGGATGAACCGGTTCAGCCTCCTCATATCACTTTCTCCCCTTTATTCCTTCATTAATCCAATAATTCAACTTATTCTTCCTTTAATTAATTCCATAAATCTTCTCATTTCTTCTTTCATTTTAATTCCTTCCAAATTATGTATCCCAACATTATAATTTAATTCTTTAAATTAATATTGATTTTAATTACATTAATTTCCATAAATTATAATCTAACGAATACGTCCTCAGTAATACCTCAATAATTATCGAATTAATCCAATTATCCCTAATTACTTTTCAATTATCTTTATTAAATTCCGATATAAAAAGTCAGGGTATTACAGGCAATTTAAGGAAAGACACTGCTAATGGTGTAGGGCCTCCATAGGCCAACGACTCTACCCATTTCTTACCTCGAAGCTTTATTGCGTATTAACACTTAATCTTTATCATTTTCTTCTCTTTTTGTACCTTCATAATTTAATAATGTTTATCATTAATCTAATTAATTAATGACCATTTAGCTACAACAAAACATATTCCTTGACATGCTTGTGAGACATGCATTAGAGTATAATAACTTCAAGCCCCTAACTAAACCTTATTCTTCTCATTTTTCTTTAACTACCTTTGCATAACATAAATTTCCCATCATTATCCCCATTCAACAGACCCTGATTGCAGAACATAAACCTCAACTACAAACTATGAGTATAAACCCAACAGATTATTTCCTTCCACAAACTTAACCAACAAATAACCAAAAGGACATGCACAGAGAGCATAAATCACGGTATCCTTCCAACATTCAACATCCATTTCAAATATAATTTCAACTAAAATCAATACAATCATTAAAGGATGCAAAACTACTGGAGTACACCCGAGAGCTACAGAGAAAGGAAACCTCACCAACAGAGTAAAATCCTAACATTTTATATTCATCTTTAATCTAGAAAAACAATGGAGAAAACCTCCTTACCTGAAGAATCGAGGAGACCTGAGTGTTCTTCCCTTGCATCCTCCATTCTTCAGTTCACAGAGGAGCCTCCTCTGTTCTTCCAATATCTAGGACACTCCCCCATGCCAGAGAGCATTTTGCCTGAGAGCTCTCTCCGTGCCATTGCCTTCTCTGCTGCCAGCCTCCCCTGTTCCTCTGCATTTCAACTCACCACAGACCACTCCTTCACTGCCACGAGCCATGCCCAACCATACCCTACCTCTGCCCTACCATTCCTTATGCACGTTCCATTGTGTAATTCTTCAGGGCAGGAAACAGCCAAGGGTGGACCCGTTTGGACCAAATCGCAAGCTGGACCATGGCCTTCGGCCAGTCCAGTACGAACGACCAGCTCTTACACACGACCCGAGGCCAAAAAATCGCAGTGCTCCCCGATGCCAACCTCCTTGCCGTTGCCATTCCATTGCCGGCGACCACCAAAAAATGACAGAGCGTCGAAGCTCACCCTGACCCGATGCAACCCCGACAACCAGAAGCCCTGGCCGTGACCTACAACGCCACGCCACCTGAGCCCGTAGACGACCTATGACCCGATGCCCACAACTGCTCGTCGCCAGCTGCTCGCTCTCCGGACCTGAAGTCACCACCATTGCCCGTGCCACGAGTTTGCACCCCTCACTCGTCGTGCCTCATCACCCTATATATAATACCCCGACTTTTTATATCACAATTTAATAAGAATAATTGGAAAATAATTTTGGGGATATTGGGTTAATTGGATAATTATCGGGGTATTACCAAGGACGTATTCGTTAGATTATAATTTATGGAAATTAATGTAATTAAAATAAATATAAATATAATGAATTAAATTATAATGTTTGGGAGAGAAATAATTTAGAAGGAAAAATTAGAAGATGAAATTAAGAAATAAGAGAGGATTTTAGGTAGAGATTAAAATGGGCTTTAAATTAAATGAGAAATGAGGGATTGATTGGTGGTGTGAGGAGTTGAACCGGTTCTGTCGGATGGACTCGGTTGGACATCAAAAAGGGGGATTTCTCATTTGGCCACTACCCATTCGCGAAGAGGAAGAATAGAGGCGAGGGAGAAGAGAAACAACGAAGAGGAGATGAGAGCTGGGCAAAGGAGAACAACAAGCAGTGAGCTCGAGTCCAGTGAGCAAGTAGCTGGCGACGGGAGGTTGTGGCCATCAGGTTGCACGACGACTTCGGGCTTCGGTGGCATGGCGTTGAGGGGCTCGGCCATGGCTCTAGATCGTCGGTGCTGTCGTAGGTGTGTGCCGATGCGCAACGACGGCGGGATGGCAACGGCGAGGTGGATTGACACCGGCGTGGTGTTTGACAGAGGAGAAGTGGCAATGGTGTCAGGGAGGCAGGGTCGGGGCTGTGGCCTCCAGCCTTGGGTTGAGCTCCGACCCGGGTGTTCCGACTCGGGTATGACCGCGTCTTGCTGGACTGGTTCGGGTGAAGTGTTGTCTGCTATTCAGACAACCCCCACATCCCTTCCAGCTGTGAATCGTACTCCACGTGAAAGGGCATCCTTTGAAAAATTGAATGCAATCGGGCAGGGACTATCAATTATCCAAATAGTTATCCAATATTCCACTGCAGTTCAACAACAATGATCAACAAAGCAACCAACAGTTAAATCCTCACAATATCCATAAAGCAGAAATTGAATATATACCAAAACTGTAAATCAACAGACATCTCTTAACCATATAATTTCTCAAGGTGATAATCCAAATCCCAAAGTAACAATTCAGTAGCATAATTCCAAACTAACAGGATGCATATTCATTCATTACAATAGTAAATGAAAGCACCCAAACATGCAGAATACAATTCCAACTTATATTTCAATTATTATCCAACCAGTATCCTTCCTCAACCAACAAATTGAGACTTATCATTATCCAAAGAGTTATCATATTCTAACGCCAACAGCCAATATAATAACTAACAACATCCAAACAATAAGCATAGTCCAACAATATTCCACATAACAGCAAATATCCACAACAGTTTGATAAAGCAACCAAAAATTCCTCATAATTTTCCCCTGGAAGAATCCAAACCATGAACAAAACCAATAATTAACAGCATTAATGAACTCTTCATACCTTGAAGAACTCCAGCATGAAGAACACCTGAAGCAGGCCTTCACAAAATCACTTACTAACACTTTCTACTCCTCATTCAGCCACCCCTCTTCTGTCACTAATTTATAGACAAAGGTTACCTGTTATTTATTCTTTATATAGACAATCAGAAAACCCTTCAATGTTTCCTTCCTTAGATTCTGCATCTTGTCTTTGTCTTTTGCAGCAAAAGTGCCAGTGGAAGTCGTAAAACGAGAAACGAAGTTGCTGGCACGTTTCTCTCTCATAACTCATCAACACAGTGCAATGCCAGCTGGAAGAAACGTGGAGAATTATCTCCACGAGCAGAACACTACACACAGTAAACCTGGTTCACAACAAAACTGGTTGACATCCAGGTAGCAAGGTTCTCGTCCGCACCCCAACTCAGTCGTTCGCTCGCCACTGTCCAATTCACTCATGCTAGTTTTTCTCTTCCAAATCAACAAGCTGAATCAATCAACTCCAAATGCCAGGGAGAAGAAACACGAAATAAAAAATAGACTATACTTACCTCAGCTCAGAAATTCGCAACATTGCGGGAGCTCCAATTCGCGATTTCGTTCGGTCCAAATGAACCCATGCCCTAGCCTCCCGACGTCGACACTCCTGCTTCACCACCAGCAGGATGCACGCCAGACCCGTCCTATTGCTGCTAAGGCTAGCACCCGCCAACTAGTCCCGAGCTTCCTCATTGTCGTCTCCCTCTCGAGTATGAAATGAGATATACAGTATGATCATGCCTCTCTTTAATTCTTTTTGAAATGGGTTCTACCCCAAACCAATCTTTTCTTTACATTTCATTGTTTCATTTATTCTTTCTTTCATTCATAACTCATATGTCGAGCAGGAGATTTGAGGAACCCATGTGTGAGAGAATAGTCTTGCTTGGCTTCTAACCTCTAGTGTGTAGTAGTCCTGCTCCCAATAAGGGAGGGGTCTAAGTCTAGCTACCAGATTAGATCCAAACTACCCCTCTATCCACCAACTCCCCATTTCCTTTTCTTTTAATTCATTCATTTTCCTCACATAATGCATATGAGTACAACCCCAGAGGTAGCACTTCCTACTTGTTTCTATTATCATGATGCATGTCAATGAGAAACTTTATCGTGATGCATGTCAACAAAAAACAGTAATCATAACAGTATAAAAGTATGAGACATAAAGCACTAATCACAACAATATAAAAGTATGAGATATGGAAGTCTACTAACATACTATATAGGCATGCTTGTTAATTTAAAGGAGCAATAACAATTTAGACATGCTTTGCAATTTAAAGGAAACAATAATATCATAGACATGCTTGGCAATTTAAAGAAAATAATAACAGTATAGACATGCTTGACAATTCAAAGGAAATAATAACCATATGCTAACGTCCTAAACATGCTTAGAGATTAAATTATTAACGTGCAAATGGTATAGGCTTAATATGGAAGCATAGAAGAAACGTAAACAAGCAATTTAAGGAAAGACACTGCTAATGGTGTAGGGCCTCCATAGGCTAACGACTCTACCCATTTCTTACCTCGAAGCTTTATCGCGTATTAACACTTAATCTTTATCATTTTCTTCTCTTTTTGTACCTTCACAATTTAATAATGTCTATCATTAATCTAATTAATTAATGACCATTTAGCTACAACAAAACATATTCCTTGACATGCTTGTGAGACATGCATTAGAGTATAATAACTTCAAGCCACTAACTAAACCTTATTCTTCTCATTTTTCTTTAACTACCTTTGCATAACATAAATTTCCCATCATCATCCCCATTCAACAGACCCTGATCGCAGAACATAAACCTCAACTATAAACTATGAGTATAAACCCAATAGATTATTTCCTTCCACAGACTTAACCAACAAATAACCGAAAGGACATGCACAGAGAGCATAAATCACGGTATCCTTCCAACATTCAACATCCATTTCTAATATAATTTCACCTAAAATCAATACAATCATTAAAGGATGCAAAATTACTGAAGTACACTCGAGAGCTACAGCGAAAGGAAACCTCACCAACAGAGTAAAATCCTAACATTTTATCTTCATCTTTCATCCATAAAAACAATATAGGAAACCCTCCTTACCTGAAGAATCGAAGAGACCTGAGAGTTCTATCCCTTGCATCCTACATTCTTCAGTTCACAGAGGAGCCTCCTCTATTCTTCCAATCTCTAGGACATTCCTCCATGCCAGAGAGCATTTCACCTGAGAGCTCTCTCCCAGCCATTCCCTTCTCTTCTGCCAGCCTCCCCCTTTCCTTTGTATTTCAAGTCAATAGAGACCACTCCTTCATTGCCACGAGCCATGCCCAACCATACCCTACCTCTGCCCTACCATTCCTTACGCACGTTCCATTGTCTAATTCTTTAGAGGCAAGAACTAGCCATGGGTGGACCAGTTTGGACCAAACCGCAAGCTGGATCACGGCCTTTGGTCGGTCCAGCATGAACCGCCAGCTCCTGCCCATGACCTGAGGCCGAAAAATTGCAGCCCCCCAACACCAACCTTCTCGCCATTGCCATTCCATCGCCGACGGCCACAACAAAAATGACAGAGTGTCGAAGCTCGCCCTGACTCGATGCAGCCCCGACGACCAGAAGCCCTGGCCACGATCCGCAATGCCACGCCACCCGAGCCCGTAGATGCCCCATGACCTGACGCTCGAAACCGCTCATTGCCAGCTGCTCGCTCACTGGACCAGAGCTTACTGCCATTGCCCATGCCACAAGTTCGTACCCCTCACTTGTCCTGCCTCATCTCCTAATTGCCTCTCTCTCTTTTCTCCCTCATCTCCTCTTTCTCCTCACACATTTTCTTTCTCTTCAGAATGGCCCGCGCCCATTACATTTTGTCATTAGTCAAACCAGTTCACGGGATGAACTGGTTTGCCTCACCCCTCCACACTTCCTTTTAATTATTCCCTCTAAATAATTTATCCCAACATAATAATTTGATTCATTAAATTAACATATATTTTAATTCTAATTTATCCAATTTCTTTTTCTCCTTTAAGTAAAAACTGGCCATCCATAATTTTTGGACCAAGCCGAACGAACCACGGTTCAATCCATTATTCTCCTTCAGAATTGCGATTTCGGACGAAGGAAGGCATCCGCGCCTTCTTCCAAGTTCGTCCGAAAAGTCCCATAATTTAGACAGAGTCTTACTCTCCTCGTCCGCCATCGTCCGCAGGCGCATGGGTCTAAAAAGTCCTAAAACCAAGACAGATTCAAAATCTCTCCATCCACTATCGTCCCCATGCATTTGAAAACTCCAAAATACACCTTCCAAATTAATCCTAATTATCATCCAATAAATTCCCATAAATTATATTCTTACGAATTCGTCCTTGGTAATATCCCGATAATTATCCAACTAATCCAAATACCTATAATTACTTTCCAATTATCTTTATTAAATTTTGATATAAAAAGTCAGGCTATTACATTGATACACGAGAAAAGTTGACTATGATGCTTTTGCGGTTGATCATGCGAAGGGCTTGAAAGACCAAGAATGGCAAGAATCACTAGAAAATTACAAACCAATGGCTGGAAACTTGAGGGCCATCTGGAAACCGAGTGGTCGTGCCTCCTTGACTTTCTCTGAAGGTTATGGAATATATAAGAAGGGATTTAGACAGAAAAAAAGGGAGGAAAATTGTTTGGTGACTCCTGCGTGTTTTTGGTGTTCTGGAGTGAGAGCAGTTCTATAGAGATGGAGATACTATTGTGTTATTAAACAGGTGGGCAAGAGAAAGCTTCTATGAGAAAAGGGATTGGGAGACTTGGAGAGGAAGCTGTGAATTAAAGGAAAAGGAAGGAAGAGTCGAGATTCAAAAGTTGTGAAATTGGGAAAAACTAGAGTGACATCCACAGAGAAGAAGAAGAAGGAAAGAGGTGAAGAATCGCTATTGTGCGGTGAGCATGAGGAACTTAAGAATAGAAAGATTTTAGCAAAGAAAAGTTGTAATATCCTAAAATTATTTTCCATATTTTGTTGAGGTATTGAATTTGGATAATTAATATATATGTATATTATATCATATTACGTGATGGTATGCGTTAGCCTATGTTAGAAAAACACGGGTTGATAATGGAAAATAAGTTAAGTGTGAAAATTCAAGGAAAAATGCATAACTGGGTAGTTTCGGACTAATGCAGACGACATGCGGACGTGATGTTGCATCCGCAAACACATAGTGCTTCACCCCTATACTTTGGGACGACATGGGGACGAGACTCTGCTTCCCAAACTCGACTCGGATAGGTCTGGATGAGTGTAGACGAGCGCAAACATGGGAAGAATGAATCTGTACAATTTCTGGGTCATTTCAGACGAACGCGAACAAATGGTGAGGACGCGTTTTCTCATCCGAAATGGAAATTTGGACAAATACAGACGAGGCCCAGATGACTTTCCTCATCTGAAAGGTTGAAAAATTCTGAGAAACCCATTTATATTTCACTCTCTCTCTCTTTCGATTTCGTGTTTTCCTCAAAAAATCCTCTCTCTCCAGCTCCCCTGTAGCACGTCCCTTCTTACTCTAGAGGTTGAACAATGGTTTTTTCGTGTTGTCAAAGAGTTGAACAATGAAAATAGATGGCGAGTGCCTAGCGGAGGAACCCTTAGGTTTTCGGGGCATTGGATTCTCACCAATGTTTGCGTTACTCAAGCCGACATTCTCGCTTCCGCTTCGTCCACCACTGCTCGCGCGGGTGCTTCTCTCTAAGGCGGAACGCTCCCCTACCGATGCATTTTTACATCCCACAGCTTCGACTGTGGAAGCTTTCCACATGGTATTCTATCAATGGACCTCCCTCCCCTTTGTTGGGGTGACTGTCATCTTCCCTACAACAACTTATCTCTTCCCTCCCTCTCGCTCTCTTTCATCTATAAAGGAAATGTAAGTCCTTTCCTCTATATTTCGATCCTGCAAATATAAATGAAGTGTGAGATGGGTGTTAGTTATTAGGAGTTTGGTTTGTTTCCTGTGAGCTGGAGTGTGTGTGCTGCTGCTTGATGCTGCTTGAATTTGGAGGAAAAGAATTCTTGTTTGAAAGGATACAATCTTGCTAAATTTGTAGTGGAAACTACTGCAGTTAGATATTTAGGTAAGAATTAGATAATGTTGTTGACCAGAGGAGGCCCTACATTACAGGTTTAGAATGTCGAATTCCTATTTGATTTGTTGGAAATATAGACTGCGTGATGGTATTATGAATTGTTTTGTTGCTGTCAAATGTGGATAGTAGGAAACAATAAATTGAATGTTGTTAAGCATGAAAGTCTGGACTTTGGGTATTGTGAACTGTTATTCTGCACGATTGGTATCACTGATTGGTAATGTCATGACCCGAAGATGGGCCGGATAGAATCGCCAGGTCAGGCAACCCGATCCTTATAGAGAACCCGATCACCAAGCCCAAGGCGTGAGTTTTTATCGGAAGACTTATAAATATTAGTTTGGCCCAAAAGGATATGGGCCTAGGTCCGAGTAATGATCACAAAAAAATAACAGTGCATAAATTAAAATCTAATCCAAGTACTGTGCAACAAATCAAACCAACAATGTTTAAAGTTTACAGACCAAATGTAAGTATTCTCACCAAGTAATGATAAATCACTCAGATCAAAATAACATAACACCTCAGCTCTTCATCCTTAGCTACTCTTGCATTTACCTGAACTTTTGGAGGAGGAGTCGTTTGGGATGAGTGACTAACTCAGTAAAGTATGGCTATACTAGATGCACCTCATGCAAAACTGATTTTTCTTTATTTTTCGAAAACAAGGTTATATGTCTCATTTTACAGTACATGGATTTTTAAATCGCTTCAAAACTCTTTATCATTTTATCAAACTGGCCCAAAGGCCATCGATGAGGCTTTTATTGAAAACTTGTTGTATACATAGAAAGCTATACCTCGTAAAATAGGCCATCATCATTTTTCAATTCGAAAATGTCATCAGTGAAAAGGGTGGGTCACTTATGGACTCACCCGCCACTCAGCAGAGAAGAGGTGGTCACCCGTCGATGACAACACCTTATGAGGCAGGAATAATGACGACGATCCGAAGATTCCGCACGTCACCCGGGTTGCCGGCGCACCTGGCTGCACGACCAACTCGTATAATCGTATAATCATATAATCAAATAAAACGGATACAGTTGCTTGCTATACGAGATTTACGACTTTCAGGAGTTTCAGGAGTTTCATCACTCTCCCATACGAGATTTACGACTTTCAGGAGTTTCAACCTGAGGACACATCACCAATGCCCCACCTATATTTTTCATATGTCAAACAATCAACCGTCACGCAACAGAAGGTATCAAAGGGGATAGCGGATCCATCCCTCAAAATATGCACAATAAATTTCAAACCATGTACAGAATTAAACATGAGAAAACATACTACTAATAAAAACTGTCGTGATAGTCCCCGTTATTTTTCAAGTGTGGTATTCCACAAAATAATCATTTTTGAAAACTGGATTTCAATGCGATGCAATAGAAGATGTATAGAAATCCCTACCTCGATGACGACTCATCTTGTCGATCGAAGCAACCGTTTTTCTCAAGAATCACATCACACTCACTGAAATCGTCTAAGCCTGACAAGGGTATAAACACAGGAATTTATAAATAAAGTCTAGGAAGTAAGCAGAGGGTACTATACCGGGAATAGGAACCCAACCGACGTGTGAGTGACCTATTGAAGAATTCCAATAAATTTCTCAAACTTCAACTAACAACATTCCTTAATCCAAAATCCAAGATTAGACACCTAAACAGTTTCTAAAATTTAGAGTCTCATTGTTAGAACATACGTCATCCTTACGGATATCAACAGAATTCATATTTATAACCATGTATGTCTTAAGCTCAACTAACAGAGCAACAGATTCCACGACATTATTAGCATTGCATTCCAACTATAAAACAGAACTCAGATGCAGAACTTAGTAAATCTTAGTGCTCGAAATTAAATAGTCAGAATCCACTTTAATACCCAACAATACCAAATTAACCGAGCAGATTAATGCGAACAAGGTCATAAGGATTTTTCATGGTTTTCTCATTAATAACCAATAACGAAATGAAGCTTACGTTTACCACTATCCATTGATTGGAATCACAACCAATATTCAAAATTTATCACTTGAATCAAACAATTTAGCAAAACCTAAAATCCAAATAAAACAATCCCCCTGGATCTCTCACAAGCAATACCAAACTGACAGCCAACAAAACTATAGCAGAACCCAAACAGAACAGAAATCACAGGGCATGAACAATACGTTCTGCAAATTTAAGCCTAAATAATCCAAGCAATATTCAAAAACTTATCACTAATTCATAAACCAATCTATCAACTTCAGCCCTTCATCGTTAATGACAGCAGAAATCCAACTAAGCAGTCAATCACTCCAAATAAGCAGCGAAATAACATTCAAGACTAAAAATCAGAATAAAATATCCAGCTCACCCAACAGAACAAAATAGAACCGAGTGTTCTGTTTTCGCCGGAATCAAAAATATGCTCGGATTCGGTGTTGCCGTAACCAGAGGTTGTCTCTCCGGGATCCTTTAAATTGACTGCTGTAAACCCGCAACACAAATCAACCAACGACATCTCAATACAGAACTTAACATCAAAGTAAAAACTTGAATTGAAAAGCCTCACCCACTGAACAGAACCGAGTGTTCTGTTTTCGCTCGTTGGAAATCGAAGCTCTCAGCTCTGACCAACACTTCGTTGCGCAGGGTGTCCTTAGTGACTGTCCAAATCACCTCAGAAGGAGACGTTCCGCCGCTAAACGGAGCTCACGAACGTCGGGATCGTTCGTCCCTACCTAGGCCGATGTCACTCGCTCAGAATCACCTCCAACTCCCGGAGTTCCTTGTCTGCTCACTCGTTTGCAGGTTGCTTGAACGCCACAGACGATGTCGATGGTCGTTGTCCAGTAGCCGTCCGCGCTCACCGATCACTCGGGTGATTCCCCTCTCGCCGTCACTCTCCCTCTCTCGGCTGTATGTAGGGGGGAAGAGGAAAACCTAATTTTTGCTCTTCTTCCGATTTTTTTTTAGTCTTTAATTTAATTAAAATTTTTTTATTTTTTTACAAGCTAAACCTTGAACTTTCCAACTCCAATATTTCTTGGCGGGATCTCTTTCCTCTTTCCCCCCATTTTCATTTTCCATCATTTCATTCTTCTATTCATTAATTTCCACTTATCTATCTCTTTTATCCCATAAATTCCTAAATTCTTTTCCATTATATATAAATGTATATATCTCAATTATATATATTGTATATTATATAGTTTGCTCAAATTTTCATTTTAGTTTTAACATCACCTAACGATGTTATAGCTCCGATTGTAGCTGTCCAATTTTGTTTCTTTAATTCCTAATTTCCACGGATTTGACCAATTGACCAAAAATTCTTACGTGGCCGCTACGCGACGAATCGGGTCAACTTTTCAACGTTACGAGTAATTTTAACGCAAAAAATTTACACGTGGAATTTTCTATATAAAAATTTCACGGGTTTTACATCTTAACCTCATAAAAAATTTTGACCCGAAATTTAAAACAAAACCCGCTACATATTAAAAAGATGGGGGTACTTGCATACCATATCCTACCCAACTTTCCAATTTGCTTCCCTCATTTTTAGATCAAACTAACCTTTTTTTGTTTGCTTTGCACCACCTTTAGCCTCTTTCAAATCATTTGAATATCGTCCGTAATTTCTACGATCATATCAGGTCCCAGAGTAACTCTCTCTTCCATCTCAGCCCAACATATTGGATTACGACAAGGCCTCCCATACAATGCCTCGTGTGGAGAGACGCCAATACTTGTTTGATAACTGTTGTCATACACAAACTCCACTAACAACAAATGATTCACCCAACTATAACAAAAATCCAGAATACAAGATCGCAACATATCCTCCAAAATCCGAATAGTCCTCTCCGACTGTCCCTCTGTCTGAGGATGATGGGCAATGCAGAGATTCAACTCTATGCCCAAAGTGAAAATCCATCATAATCATGGGACCATCAAAACAATGTACAATATTTACTCTAACAGTAATAACAGTTCTTTGATCTTATTGTTCACTATAAACAGACAATTCTAAAACCAACTTCAACATTGCACCACTAGTGAACAGAGCAAGGTATCATTCCCACAATAACCGATCTTTAACAAGCTTATCATCCTGAAACAGATTCCCATCATTTCTACTGTAAAAACCCTAGCGTAATTACATTGAACAAGACCTTTCAGCCAATAGCAACAAAACTACCCCTCCTTGGGTCCTAACAAATCAACAACGAGTATATTAGAGTTTTCTAGTTTTCTTAACAACTCAAAGTATAAATACGTACTGTCTGAATAGTACAATCTTTATAATCTTATCCAATGACCAAACTAAAATTCTTAAGTTCATCGATGAAGAAAGCCATGAATCCCCAACAGTTTCACTAGTTAAACTGTAACCAAAATAGGAACCAAAATCAACTTAGCACAACACTATGTGCAATCGAATCATAATAGACTATTCATCGAACCTTAGACAACAATCAACAAGTCTCGAAAATTTTCCTTCAAACAACAATTTTTCACATTCCCAGTTAACAAAGTCAAGCAACAACCCAAACAAATCTCATTTCCAAAGCAGAATCCGACATAAAAATAGGAATCCAAAAATCAAACCAATTTCATTAATGGCAGTGGGGAGAACATTAGAAGGGAATCAAGTGAGCAAACTTGGTCAAACGATCCACGATGACCCAAAACGCATCCAACTGTTCTCCATTTTGAAACAGTTTAACTTGCCCTTTGATCAAATCATCTGGTTACTGTAACTGTTTTGTCCTTTAGAGCAAAGATGTTTTCACAACCACATTATACGCACAAGTTGTATCATCCGACTCATAGTACTGCACACTATAGTCTCCAACGATCATAAATTTCTTTCACTCATCCAAAACCACACAAGCTAGTGATCCCTTAGGTTTTAGGTTAGAGCATCAACCACTACATTTGCCTTTTTCGGATGATACTCTATACTAAAATCGTAGTCCTCCAAGTATTCCATCCATCTACACTGTCTCATATTCAAAACCCTCTAAGTGAAAAGATACTTCAAACTTTTGTGATTCGAACTCACCTGAAAGTTCAAACTATGTGAATAACTCTTCCAAATTGTTTAACACAGATCATAGCAACTAATTGCAAGTCATGTGAATAATTCTTCTCATGGGGTTTCAAATGTCGAAATGCATAAGCAACCACTTTACCATGTTACATCAAGACATATCCAAGTTCAGTTCCCTATGCACCCATGTAAACAACGTAAGTCAACTCACTATTAGGTACTGTCAGAATAGGTGCACTCATCAATCTGTTCTTCAAATCCTCAAATGCACTATGACATTGGTCATTCCATTCAAATTGTACTCATTTTCTAATCAACTTCATCAATGGTGCTACTAACAAAGATAAATTTTCCACAAACCACCAATAGTAACCGACAAGACCAAGAAGACTGCAAATCTCTAACACATTCTTCGAAGGATATCACTGTACAACTGCCTCGATCTTCGCAAGATTTACCAAGATTCCATCTCGTGAAACAATATGCACTAAAAACTTAACATCTGACTTTACTAATTCTTGGCATATAGTTGGTGATCTCTTAAAGTCTGTAACACAATCTAAAGATGTTCTCAATGCTAACTCCGGGACTAAGAGTAAATCAAAATATCATCGTTAAACACCACGATGAACAAATTTAAATAGGGTCTAAAAACCCGGTTCATGAAATCCATAAAGTTGTTGGGACATTTATCAAATCAAAAGGTAAGACTAGAAACTCAAATTGTTCGTACCTCATTCGAAAGGCTGTTTTCAGAATCTTCTTCTGATGGTAACCAAATCTCAAATAGAGAAGTATCATGATCCACAAATTTGATCGAACAACTCATCGATCCTGGGCAATAGATACTTGTTCTTTACGGTAACTCGATTCAACTTCCAATAACCAATGTAGAGTCTCAAAGAACCATCTGCTTTCTTGGTAAACAAAACTAATGCACCCCACGAAGAGATACTCTCCTGATTAAATCTCTAGTCTATCAATTCACACAGCTACTTTCTTAACTCATGTAGCTTTATATGAGCCATTTTATACACAAAAATAAAAATTTGGGGTAGCGTCCGGAAATAAATCAATACGAAACCCAACCTCACGGTCTGAAAGCAATTTGATAAGCTCCAAGGGCGACAAGAGCTTAATTTAAATAAACCGGCCAACAAACTGTGAATTAAACTGGACTAGCAACAATAGACAGAGTAGTTCTCCAAATTCAAACGTGAACTTTTGCTAGTTTTTGGAGGACACATAATTAACACAATCAGGTAAGTTGTATCAAAATTCCAGATCAGAACTCATTCCGAATCTCTAGTTATAGCCGAAATAAGATATCACCAAATACCAAGCTTCTTCCAAACAGTTTTGAGAACCAGAAATACAAAAGAGAGACCTCACTCTATGTAACTCCAATAATTCCGAAAATTGGCAGGCAGCTTCGTCACTCAACAAAGAACAAATCTCCAGAAGAAATAAAATTAAGAAAACACACGCAAGGGCTTCGAAACAGGTCAGCAATCCAATGCATTAAACAAATTGCACAGAAAAAACAGATTCTGCGATTAACAAAATATCCAGTAAAACTCCATATTCATAAGGAACGACGCCTTTATCTCAATACACAATTGTTAACCACCAAATATGAAGGGATTAGGACTAGAACAACCAAATCTTACCAGCAACAATCTTCGAAATTACAAAAGGGAACCGTGGAGTTCGATTTTACCTCCTAACGTGAGAGGATCGAAGTAATCGGCTTAAAAACGAATTAAGCACTCTCCAAGGGATCTAGCGTTTCTCCTACCTCCACACTACAGATCCGCCACTAGAGTGATGCTTGGAAGAGGTAGCAACCCTTCCAACTTGCTCAAGAAACGCCACATAGATCAGCAAGTTCGGGTTGAAGGGGAAGAAGTTCGTGAGGGCCGCGCGGTGCTTCTCCTCAAAATCAAAGTTTCTTTTCTAATTTTCCAAAGTGTCTTTCATTCAGCAAAAAGGGGTATTAAACCCTAGGGCTTACAACATAAACAAAAGACTAAAATGCCCTTAACAAGTCAAAATTTGGGCATGAGGGCGCGGTTTACATGCAAACTGCGCACCTCTCAAAATTAGCTCACAAAACATAGAATTCAACCAAAATAAACAACAACACCACAAAGTTCAGCAAAAACACATCCTAAATATTAAAATGAAAAGTAGATAATGAACTAATATGTAGATGCATTGCAACCTTTAAGGTGGCCCAAAGTTGGAAGAACAAATGAAATCCGTTGGATGTGAACTAATCCAAGTAATGGCATGAAACGGTCTTCCTTTATCTTCATGAGTCGTCTCTTCCGTAAAATCCCATAATTTAGGCTTTCCTACAAAAAAAGAATGAGTTAGGGATGAAATAAGTCTCTTGGCTCGGGCACGCGTCATTGGACCTCGGTTCACATCATCCTCCCTGGGTGATTGAGGATTTGACCTCAAATCCAAGGGTTGCTCAGTCATGTCTTCTTCTAGCAATTTTTCCTCACCATGATAAGGTGATAGATCCTGAACATTGAAAGTTGAAGATATGCCATATTCCTTGGAAAGCTCAATACGATATGCATTGTTATTAATGCGCTCCAATACCTTGAAAGGACCATCAGCTCTCGGCAAAAGTTTGCATTTCCTTTGTTGAGGAAATCTCTCTTTTCTTAAGTGTAGCCAAACAAGATCTCCCACTTCAAAACTAACTTCCTTTCAGCCCCGTTTTGTAGCTTTAGCATATTCTAAGTTCTTCTTTTCTATACTCTTCCAAACTTCTTCGTGGAGGGACTTAATCCTTGCAGCTTTCACGGCACCGTCTTCACTAATATACTCAAAAAATAGAAGTGGAAGAAGATCCATAGGAGTGAGGGGGTTAAATCCGTATACTACTTCAAAAGGGGTATGTTGTGTAGTTCCATGTACGCTCCTGTTGTAAGCAAATTCAACATAAGGTAGTTGCACATCCCATTCAGTCAACTTCTTACTGAGTATAGATCTGAGCAAGGCACCAAGAGTATGATTTACAACTTCAGTTTGTCCGTTAGTTTGTGGATGGAAGGAAGCACTAAAAAATAGTCTGCTACCCAATTTACGCCATAAAGTTTTCCAAAACCAACTCAAGAATTTGGTGTCACGATCCGAGACTATGGAACGCGGAACCGCATGCAATCTGATAATCTCTTTGAAAAAAAATCAGCTATATGAGGAGCATCATCGGTTTTGTTACAAGCAATGAAATGCGCCCTTTTAGAGAATCGATCCACCACCACCATTATAGAATCCTTGGACCTCGGAGTTCTTGGAATGTCCAATATAAAATCAATGCTAAGTTCCACCCAAGGATGAGTGGGCACAGGTAAGGGTCAATATAAGCCATGTGGAAGAACACGACTCTTTGCTTTCTTACATATAATGCAACGCTCCACAAGCTTCTGCACATCATGTCGTTAGTGTGGCCATTGAAAATGCTCCTGAATCATCTCTATGGTCTTCTGATTATCGAAATGACTAGCCAAGCCACCACAATGGGCCTCCAAAATTAGAGCTTCACGTAGACTGCAAATAGAGATACATAACTTGCCTCCCTTGAAAAGAAACCTGTTCTCGACAAAAAAAGGAAATTCTGCTTAAGTTATACAACTTTGATAAATAACGCCAAAATCCATATCGCTAGGATACAACTCTTTGATCCAGTTGAGACCAAAGAGTCTCGCATTCAATTCGGTCATTAGAACAAATCTCCTGGAAAGAGCATCGGCCACTTGGTTCGTTTCCCCCTTCTTATATTTAATGATATACTGATATCATTCTAGGAACTCCACCCACTTTCCATGGCGTCTGTTTAGTTTACCTTGACTCCGGATGTGTTTCAGGGTTTGATGATCTGAGTGAATGATGAATTCTTTTGATAATAAATAGTGTTGCCAAACTTCCAAGGCCCGTATTACTGCGAAGAACTCCTTATCATAAGTGGAATAATTTAGGGCAGCGCCTTTCAACTTCTCACTAAAATAAGCAATCGGTTTTCCTTCTTGCATTAGCACGGCTCCAACTCCCAATCTAGAAGCATCACATTCAATCTCGAAGACTTTAGCAAAATCTGGAAGTGATAGTAGGGGGCATTACATAATTTCTCTTTAATGGTCTCGAAACTAGCTTGACACGCTGAGGACCAATGGAACTCCTTCCCTTTCTTAGTACAATCTGTAATAGGTGCCATAATAGAGCTGAAATCTTTAATAAACCGACGATAAAAAGAAGCCAAACCATGAAAACTTCGCACCTCGGAAACACTTTTTGAGATCGGCCAGCTTTGAATAGCTTCTATCTTACTTTCATCCACTTCCATGCCATCCTTGGTAATAATGAACCCCAAGAAATAAATGCGATCTTGAGCGAATAAACACTTCTTGAGATTACCATACAATTATGACTTGCGTAGAACTTCAAATAAGAATCGAAGGTGCATCAGATGAGCTGAAAAATTAGCACTATAAATAAGTATATCGTCGAAATAAACGACTATAAACTTTCCCAAGAAATCCCGAAGGAGATGGTGCATTAACCTCATGAACGTGCTTGGAGCATTGGACAATCCAAATGGCATAACAAGCCATTCATATAGGCCGTATTTAGTCTTGAAGGTCGTTTTCCATTCATCGCCTTCCCGCATGCGAATTTGATGATAACCACTTTTGAGATCAACTTTAGAGAAAATAGCTGCCCCACTAAGTTCATCCAGCAGATCTTCCAATCTGGGAATTGGAAACCGATACTTAATAGTAATTTGGTTGATGGCTCGACTATCTACACACATGCGCATTGTACCATCCGTCTTTGGTACTAGTAATGTGGGAACGGCACATGGACTAAGTGATTCTCTGACGTAGCCCCGATCAAGTAATTCAGTCACCTGTTTCTGTAATTCTTTAGACTCCTCTGGACTCAGTCTATAAGAAGGCCGATTCGGTAAAGAAACTCTGGGCATAAGATCGATCTGATGTTCTATCCCCCTCAAAGGTGGAAGTCCCTAAGGTAGTTCCTCTGGAAACATATCTTCATACTCGACAAGCAATTTTTGAACAGAGTCAGGAATAGATCCCAATTCTTCCAATCTTTCTCGAAATACCATAAGAATAATCGGCCCCCCTTGCTGTAGAGACCTTTTAAGCTCCCTCTTTGTGATGATAAGAGAAGCTTTAGTTATGTTCTTATTCATACTTTCATAATCCTTCACAATTTGATCTGGACTAAGAGGAGCTAGGTTAACTATTTTCCCTTTGAATTTGAAAGAATAATAGTTTGTATAACCGTCATGCTTGGTCCTCCTATCGAATTGCCAAGGCCTCCCAAGTAAAAGGTTGCTAGCTGTCATCGGTATGACGTCACACAAAACTTCATCCTCATAACCCCTGATAGAAAAGGCTACCTTGACTTGTTTAGTCACTTTGATTGGATCTTTGTCATTCAACCAGTTGAGCTTATAAGGAGTGGGGTGGGCCACAGTATCAAGCCCTAATTTCCCAATAACATCCAACGAAATAACATTGGTACAACTGCCCCCATCAATGATCACCGAATAAATCTTTTCTTTAATCATGCACCGAGTGTGGAAAATGGTTTCCTATTGTAGTTCATCAACATGATTCTGAATAGCCATTGAGCGTTTCATAACAACAAGTAGAGGTCCCTCCGGAGCATAAAAAGTTTCTTCTTCATCTTCTCCTTTGTCAATAGCCGATTCTTCAACCTCATCCTCACTAATTATCTCATTGATTTCTGCTTTTAAAATCATCACCTTCGCATTCGGGCATTGGGAAGCTATGTGGCCGAATCCCAAGCACTTAAAACATTTGATGTCTCTTGATCTAGGCTTGTTTGTATCACCAAAATTTTTCTTTTCTCCACTAGGCTTCATGGTATTACCTTTTCCATCTCATTTTGGAGTTGTTTTTGGAAGGTTGTTGCTTTTTTGGAAAGGCCGAGTTACACCTTCTTTAATCCTCCTCTTTCTTTGTCTTTCTACTCTCAATGCTAATTGAACAACTTCATCAAGAGTATTATAAGTCTGGAATTCCATCACATCACTAATCTCCTTTTGCAATCCTCTAATGAAATGGGCTATGGTTTGTTCCATAGGTTCTTCCACTTTGCATCGTATCCTCAAAATTTCAAACTCGGTCAAATATTCATCAATTGATAATGAACCTTGTTTAAGGTTTTGTAATTGAAGAAATAACTCTTGCTTGTAATGGGGAGGAACAAATAGCCCCCTCATGAGCTCCCTCAAGGCATCCCAAGTTTGGATTTCAATTTCCCCCATTTTTCTTCTTTGTGCTTTAAGGTTTTCCCACAAAATACTAGCATATCCGGAGAACTCCAATGTAACCATTTGTAACTTAGTCTTTTCAGAATAATCATAACAATCGAAAATCCGATCCACCTTTTCAACCCATTCCAAGAAGTCACCACCATTACTAGAGCCTTTGAACTGAAGAATAGAGACCTTAACATGTCTCATATCATGTTTGCTGCTCAGTTGTCTCCTCGGAATAGATGCATCACTATCATCAGTGTCTTCCCACTCTTCACCAAAATCACTAGCAACATGGCCACGGGAATCAAGTGAATTACTAAGCCTTCTTCTAGGCCTCGAAGTTCTAGGACCACGAACTTGATCATTTTCGGAAGCTTCCAATTTTTGTTGAAGTTTTTGGATCATTTCAAACATATCATCCAATCTCCCATGCAAACTAGTCTCAGCTGGTTCATTCCTTTCCCCATTTGGTCCACCCGGGTTGTTTCTTGTATCGTTATTGCCATGATACTGAGCTCCACTTCTCGTACTCATAATAACCCCTTTTTAATCACAATAAAACAGCAAGAAAATGTGAGCCAATGCTCTGATACCAAATGATAAGCTCTAAGGGCGACAAGAGCTTAATTTAAATAAACCGGCCAACAAGCTGTGAATTAAACTGGACCAGCAACAATAGACAGAGTAGTTCTCCAAATTCAAACTTGCATTTTGGCTAGTTTTTGGAGGACACTTAATTAACACAATCAGGTAAGTTGTGTCCAAATTCCAGATCAGAACTCATTTCGAATCTCCAGTTATAGCCGAAATAAGATATCACCAAATACCGAGCTTCTTCCGAACAGTTTTGACGACCATAAATACAACCGAGAGAACTCACTCCATATAACTCCAATAATTCCGACAATTGGCAGGCAGCTTCGTCACTCAACAAAAAAAATATCTCCAGAAATAAAATTAGGAAAACCCACACAAGGGCTTCGAAACAGGTCAGCAATCCAATGCAGTAAACAAATTGCACAGAAAAAACAGATTCTGCGATTAACAAAATATCCAGCAAAACTCCATATTCATAAGGAACGATGCCTTTATCTCAATACACAATTGTTAACCACCAAATATGAAGGGATTAGGACCAGAAAAACCAAATCTTACCAGCAACAATCTTCGAAATTACAAAAGGGAACCGTGGAGTTCGATTTTACCTCCTAACGTGAGAGGATAGAAGTAATCGGCTTAAACACGAATTAAGCGCTCTCCAAGGGATCTAGCGTTTCTCCTACCTCCACACTACAGATGCACCACCAAAGTGATGCTTGGAAGAGGTAGCGACCTTCCAACTTGCTCAAGAAACAACACAAAGAGCAGCAAGTTCAAGTTGAAGGGGAAGAAGTCCGTGAGGGGGGCGGCCGCGCGGTGCTTCTCTTCAAAATCCAAGTTTCTTCTCTAATTTTCCAAAGTGTCTTTCATTCAGCAAAAAGGGGTATTAAACCCTAGGGCTTACAACATAAAGAAAAGACTAAAATGCCCTTAACAAGTCAAAATTTGGGCATGAGGGCGCGGTTTACATGCAAACCGCGCACCTCTCCAAATTAGCTCACAAAACATAGAATTCAACCAAAATAAACAATAACACCACAAAGTTCAGCCACAACACAGCCTAAATATAAAAATGAAAAGTAGATAATGAACTAATATGTAGATGCATTGCAACCTTTAAGGTGGCCCAAAGTTGGAAGAAGAAATGAAATCCGTTGGATGTGAACTAATCCAAGTAATGGCATGAAACGGTCTTCCTTTATCTTCATGAGTCGTCTCTTCCGTAAAATCCCATAATTTAGGCTTTCCTACAAAATAAGAATGTGTTAGGGATGAAATAAGTCTCTTGGCTAGGGCACGCGTCATTGGACCTCGGTTCACATCACAATCCTAGTAACTTATCAACATACATATCTGGGAACCCTCTCACAGTTGAGACATTCAGATCCTGACCAGCGGTCTCAATCTCAATATTCACTAACAAAAGTTCTCGTACAACTTTAATCCACTGCGACTATCCAAACATATCTACAAAATAGAATTGGTCGTCACTACACCAAGATCATTGCAATAAACAACAACACGATCCTTGTTTAGAAATAATTGTAACTCGCTTTAGATGGCATTCCACAATTGCTATTTATTCCCTCAACTAAGCCATACCCAAAATCACATCGAACTTACAAATGGGTAAAACAATCAAATCTGTAGAAAAACATACAATCGTCGATAACTACGCAGACTACTCTACACACAACAACTACTCCACTATGGACACCCAAAAGAGTATTAAACATCAACAGAGATTTCCATCTTGGCACTGACCACTAATCTTGGGTCAACTCATGAAAGGCTCTATCCATAAACTCATGATAGCTAATACTACTATGCTATACCCCAAATACTTGACAAAATCTTTCCACTTCATCAACTGGACACCATAACTGAACCTCACGACGTTCCAACAATTGGACGTCAATTTCTCCAAGTAATGACTAATAATTCCCACTTGGAACATTTCCAAAATTTGGAGTGCCTAAAAATTCTTCTTCATTTTCTAGAACTAATTCTATGCTTCCATTGGGTTTCCAACACCCTCAAACATGAGTTCAGAATTGCAACCTTCTTAATTTTCCCATTTATAAAAATTTGGGCAGAGTCTCCCTTATTTCTTTACTCCCCCCAAAAGCTACAATCTTACATCTTGCATCAAATCCCAAACAATTCCAGTATGATCTATCATTTATTACATCCATCAATCAACTTTATCAACGAATTACAATTATTCACATCAGATACAGTCATCCAACACTATTAATTAACTAACATTTCCTTTCAACATTCATTACATCTATTACCACCAACATGCATACATTCCAACTTCACCTTGCTTTTAACGTGCTCACATACCGTCCGAGCACACTCTAACCGCTTTCTCCATCAATTTATATTTTATCTTCAACGATTATCCAAATAATCCAATTACTCCAAATTATCCTTACTTCGATATGGGAAATCGAGATATTACATATTTCATTCTAACAAACTCTTGGAAACACATCATCCTTATCCTATCATATTCATGTGCGAAACTATTATTGGTCAAGTTCTGCAAACTATCAATCATTGCTACAATGAGATCAAAAATACACTCTTCTAATTTACCACGAGATATCCTCCTCAATGGCATTTTAAAAATTCAGGGAAAATAAATACCCACTTGGTTAGAAAACTTGATTTGTGCACAGTATGTAGAACCTTACTTTACACCATTAAATTCTCGAGTGATCGCTACTTAGGAATTCGGAACCTTAAGCTCTGATACCATAAAATTCTGTCACGACCCGAAGACAGGCCGGACAGAACCGCTGGGTTAGGCAACCCGATCTTCGTAGAGAACCCGATCACCCAGCCCAAGGCGTGATTTTTTAGCAAAAGACTTATAAATATTTAGTTTGGCCCAAAAGGATATGGGCCTTGGTCCGAGTAATGATCACGAGAAAATGACAGTGCATAAATTAAAATCTAATCCAAGTACTGTGCAATAAATCCAAACCAACAGTGTTTAAAGTTTACAGACCAAATGTAAGTATTCTCACCAAGTAACGATAAATCACTCAGATCAAAATAACATAACACCTCAGCTCTTCATCCTCAACTACTCTTGCATTTACTTGAACTTTTGGGGGAGGAGTCGTTTGGGATGAGTGACTAACTCAGTAAAGTATGGCTATACTAGATACACTTCATGCAAAACTGATTTTTCTTTATTTTTCAAAAACAAGGTTATATGTCTCATTTTACCGTACATGGATTTTTAAATCGCTTCAAAACTCTTTATCATTTTATCAAACCGGCCCAAAGGCCGTCGATGAGGCTTTTATTGAAAACTTGTTGCATACATAGACAGCTATATCTCTAAAATAGGCCATGATCGTTTTCCAATTTGAAAACATCATCAGTGAAAAGGGGTGGTCACTCATAGACTCATCGCCACTCAGCAGAGAAGAGGTGGTCACCCGTCGATGGTAACACCTAATGAGGCAGGAATAATGACGACGATCCGAAGATTTTGCACGTCACCCAAGTTGCCGGCGCACCTAGCTACACGACACAACTCGTATAATCAAATAAAACGGATACAATTGCTCGCTATATGTGGACTTAGGATAAACAAGTCTCAATGACTGACAACCATCTGATCAGTGGGACAAATCTTGGCCAGGTTTAGGAGCTTGCAACCCAAGGAGATGTCATCACTCTCCCATACGAGATTTATGACTTTCAGGAGTTTCAACTTGAGGACACGTCACCAATGCCGCACCTATATTTTTCGTATGTCAAACAATCAACCTTCACACAGCATAAGGTATCAAAGGGGATAGCGGATCCATCCCTCAAAATATGCACAATAAATTTCAAACCATGTATGGAATTAAACATGAGAAAACATTCTACTAATAAAAACTGTCGTGCTGTTGAACAGTCCCCGTCATTTTTCAAGTGTGGTATTCCACAAAATAATCATTTTTGAAAAGGGGATTTCGATGCAACGCAATACAAGAGGTATAGAAATCCCTACCTCGACGACGACTCGTCTTGTCGATTGAAGCAACTGTTTTCTCAAGAATCACATAACACTCGCTGAAATCGTCCAAGCCTGACAAGAGTATAAACGCAGGAATTTATAAATAAAGTCTAGGAAGTAAGCGAAGGGTCCTATACCGGGAATACGAACCCAACCAACGTGTGAGTGACCTATTTAAGAATTCCAATAAATTTCTCAAACTTCAACTAACAACATTCCTTAATCCAAAATCCAAGATTAGACACCTAAATAGTTTCTAAAATTTAGAGTCTCATTGTTAGAACATACGTCATCCTTACGGCTATCAATAAAATTCTTATTTATAACCATGTATGTCTTAAGCTCAACTAATAGAGCAACAGATTCCACGACATTATTAGCATTGCATTCCAACTATAAAACAGAACTCAGATGCAAAACTTAGTAAATCTTAGTGCTCAAAATTAAATAGTCAGAATCTACTTTAATACCCAATAATACCAAATTAACTGAGCAAATTAATGCGAACAAGGTCATAAGGACTTTTCATGGTTTTCTCATCAATAATCAATAACGAAACGAAGCTTACGTTTACCACTATCCATTGATTGGAATCACAACCAATATTCAAAATTTATCACTTGAATCAAACAATTTGGCAAAATGATAAGCTCCAAAAAACACTTAGAAAGCCTTAGTGAAATCTATCCCGAAATATATTAATCCTCGAACCACTAGCAAATGAAATGAATAAAACTCCAAATGTGCATGTGAACTAGAGCTGTATTTCGGAGAACATAAACTTAATATAATCAGGAGAGTTG
>CM039468.1:28562046-28600699 GCA_022433065.1 Begonia loranthoides | reverse complement strand
AAACGACCAAATAAAATTGTTGTTCATAGAACCAATTCTACTAAATCAAAATAAGTCCTTAAATGCTAATTTAAATCTTCACGTCACCATACTTCTAGGCATTGTGGAATCTAGTTTAGGTTGGCAGAAAACCGTCTAAAGTGATCAAATGAAAAGGAACTTCTTTATCATCTTGTGAAACCTCCTTCAAAGAATCCCACATCTTGGTTGTTCCTGCAAAATAGAAGCTAGTTAGAAAAGCAATAAGTTTCTTGGCCCGACTCCATGTGATAGGGCCTTGTAGCACATCACAAAACCTAAAATCTAAATGAAACAATCCCACTAGATCTCTCACAAGCAACTTATCACTAATTCAAAAACTTATTGCTAATCCCACTGATACAAAAACTTATCACTAATTCATAAACCAATCTATAAACTTCAGCCCTTCATCGTTAATGACAGCAGAAATCCAACTAAGCAGTCAATCACTCCAAATAAGCAGCGAAATCACATTCAAGACTAAAAATTAGAATAAAATATCCAGCTCACCCAACAGAACAAAACAAAACCAAGTGCTTAGTTCTCGCCGGAATCGAAAATATGCTCGGATTCGGTGTTGCCGTAGCCAGAGGTTGTCTCTCCGGGATCCTTCAACTTGACAGCTGTAAACCCGCAACACAGATCAACCAACGACATCTCAATACAGAACTTAATATCAAAATAAAAACTTGAATTGAAAAGCCTCACCCACTGAACAGAACCGAGTGTTATGTTTTCGCTCGTTGGAAATCGGATCTCTATGCTCCGGCCAACACTCCATCGCGCAGGGTGTCCTTGGCGACTGTCCAAATTGCCTCAGATGGAGATGCTCCACCACTAAACAGAACTCACGAACATCGGGATCGTTCGTCCTTGCCTTAGCCGATGTCGCTCGCTCAGAATTGCCTCCAACTCGCAGAGTTCCTTGTCCGTTCGCTCGTTCACAGGCCGCTTGAACGCCACAGACGATGTCGATGGTCGTCGTCCGTGCTCACTGGTCACTCGGGTGATTCCCTTCTCGCCGTCACTCTCCCTCTCTCGGCTGTATGCAGGGGGGAGGAGGAAAACCTAATTTTTCCTCTTCTCCCATTTTTTTTTTAGTCTTTAATTTAGTTTATTTATTTTTCTTCAAGCTAAACCTTGAACTTTCCTACTCCAATATTTCTTGGCAAGATCTCTTTCCTCTTTCCCTCCATTTTCATTTTCCATCATTTCATTCTTCTATTTCATTAATTTCCACTTATCTATCTCTTTTATCCCATAAATTCCTAAATTCTTTTCCATTATATATAAATGTATATATCTCAATTATATACATTATATATTATATAGTGTTCTTAAGTTTTCATTTTAGTCTTAACATCACCTAACGATGTTATAGCTCCGAATGTAGCTGTCCAATTTCTTTTCTTTAATTTCTAATTTCCACGGATTTTACCAATTGACTGAAAATGCTTACGTGGCCGCTACGCGACAAATCGGGTCAACTTTTCAACGTTCTGACCAATTTTAACGCGAAAAATTTACGTGGAATTTCTTATTTAAAAATTTCACGGGTTTTACAGGTAAGATTAGTTGTTGTCAAAGGTGGATAGTAGGATATGATAAACTGAATGTTGTGAAGCATGATAGTCTGGAAATTGAGTAATATGAACCGTTAATCTACTCATGATTGGAAATGCTGTTAAGTGTAGGTAGTAGGGAATGTGAGTGTTGTGAAGCATGAAAACTTGTATTCTGAGTATTGTGAACTGTTATTCTGCTCATGTTTGGTATCACTGTTACTGTGCGATTGTCATCTATTGTTACCCTAATGCACGTACGAACATTAGAAACTGTAAACTGTGCAATCATCACTTTAAAGTTTATATGTGCATAGGATAGTTGAATTATAGTTGAAGTTGAGCCCTATTCTGTGAATAGATTTAAAGCTGTTTTTCCCTGCTTGTACCTGTCGAGGAATGATCCAATAATTGATATTGCCTTTGTCTTACATAAACGTGAAAGTTCCTATGCTAGTTTCAATTATTTTGCTAATAGTAATGATGATAGTTACAACACCTCTAAATTGAATTCCGCCTGCAAATTTAATTATAATTGTTGTGTTTCTCTCATGCGTTTATCTTGTGAATTAATTGCATCATTCACGCATCATCCTAGGAATTATGAAACTGCTTACATATCGCATGTCATACTTAATATACGTAAATAGGCGTGTGGGGGTTCAGGTGATCGGTGACACCATTCGGTAGGATACTCCCACGTAGCGAGCGTTGTGATATGAGTTAGCTACATGGAATCTAGGGCTTACCTTTCCCCCATTCTGAAATCCCAAACATTTTTAACAAAGGTGAGGATATTGGCTTGTGGAACACTGCCAATGGATATATCTCCTTGTCGGAGTGACTGGTTAGGCCACATGACCCTAGGGAGTATTCCACCCTGACTTCCAAAAGAGATACGGTTCTCTTCTGTAATGCATTGTATGATCATGCATATCATTTAAATTCTGATTCTTTTTGGGCTTTAGGCTCATTATTTTCCCCATAGTGTAGATGACATTTTTAATGCAGATGATGTACCAGTTGAGGAGGCGGTGTTCCAGGATGACCCCTTGAGTTATCAGCTGATTTGACCTATTGGTTGTGGCTCATAGGGTTTGGGTATTTTGGTATTATTACTATTTTGAATATTACAAATGATCTATAATTAGAGACTTTTGTTAAAACACTTAAAACTATGTTTTGAAATCCCATTATCTATTCCGCATAGTTTACTATGATGTCTTTCTTTCAAATGAATTTTGTGAGTTGGAAAAATTAAACAAAAAATTTTTATATGAAAAATAGTTTTTAATAAATGGGGCATTACAAAAAGTGGTAAGAAGTTTTGTATGTGTTTTGCTCGAAAGGGCCTACATCACAAGAATTAAGGGGTGTTTGCTTGATTGTTTACTGTTTTGATAATCTGTTCATCGTATGCTCTGTTGTTGATAGTGCTAATATACCTTATATTCTATTATTGAAGTTAAACAAGAATCATTTATATTCATGTAATATCCCGGAAATGATCAGGATGGAATAACCCGATTGATAAAATGGAAGGATCTATAACAAAGAAGATGGACAAAAACATACATGTTTAATCTATGAAGTCTAAGTTAAAAACTCATTTAATGGCAAGTCAAGGGCCATAGGGTGTTACGGATTGAGAAGTGTCCAATGGTGGCCTAAGAAGGGAATGGATTGAAGAGTCAATGGGTAAAATTGAAGTTGGACCATTTCAGCCCACGGCCAGGCCCAACAGGTGCGCCGCAAGAAAGTCAACGCGCGCGCCGACAAGTTAGGCACCGACAGCGCCGACAGTTAGGCACTAACTGCGCTGATAGTTAGGCACCGATAGTGCCTACTGTCTATGGCTGACAACGCGCACACCGACAGCTCGTGTTCACACCTGCCTCACTCGACACTCCGTGCACCGCCCACCTACTATAGTGCCCACCGTCGACCATACATGTCTTCTGCATGTCTTCCACCATTTTCCATGCCTAACTTTGAATTTTATCAATTCTTTTGTAATTTTATAATGTCTCCATGTCCCCTTGAGTTGCCTATAAGTAGATGGGCAAACCTTCAATGTAAATCACAACTTACACTTTGAAATTTGAGAGCATTTTTGCTTTGAGAGTGATTTTCTTCTTGAGTTCTTTTTGAGGACTTGATCTTCTTCAATTGTTTGCTTGAAGAGATCAAACTTGCTAGCTTTGGTTCAACCAACACGTTTGGTTTGGGCCAATTTCCTCTCTTTGATAGTTCGGTTCTTATCTCTCTATAGTTAACATACCGAATTCGTAATCCGTTTGAATCTCCAAGGCATCTTGTGAACATTGCACATTATTGTTGGGTATTAGACATTAGAGGGTGAAAGTGTGGAGGAGGAGTTACTTGGGAATCGAGAGAAGTTACACGTGAAAAATTCTACCATTGGAAAATTCTACAAGAGGTAAGAAATAGGATGCGGTGGCCAGTGGAGGCCCTGCATCACAGGATTTTATGTTTTCACTTACGTTATATTATTGTTGAAAATACTGTTAGAATTATGCATATAAGTTACGATAAAATAATGTTAAAAATATCATTAGAATTATCATGAAAACTGTCATTAAAATAATGTCAACATAATTACAGAAATTGTTGTTGTAATTAATGCACGAAATAACAAAAAACATACGTGAACGTAAAAATGAATAAAAATATATAAACTGCCTTAATTTCATATATGGACTGTTGTATTGCTGTTAATTTCATTGTATTGTTTTGAACTGTACATGCATCATGATAGGGCTTATGAAACTACTGACATATGAGAATGAACCAATAAACGTAAATAGGTGTATGAGATCGGTGGTGACGCCCCTAATGGATGAATCTCCTCGTCGGAGTGACGATTAAACCAAAAGACGGTATAATGGATCCAACTTCCCTAGATTAATAAGATTTCATATATCTGAACTGTTAAGTGAAACTAAATTTGCATGAAAGAGGAAATAGATTTTTCTCTAAAACGGCTGCATACACATTGCATACGCATACATTCCATTTCTTGCTGAGCCTTGGCTCATTGTATTACCCGTGATGAAGGTAAATATTATTAAGGAGAATGCATTGCCAGATGAAATCTTGGGTTATTAACTAGAGAAGGATTGATGAGTTATGGCTCAAGAAACATTGGTTATTTTAAATTATGATTTATTCACTAAATGATTTGTATAATATGGACTGCATTTTAAATTATGATTTGAATTTATTCCATTAAATTACTCTGATTTCCTACTTAACAATATGTTTTGAAAAGATTAAAAGAAAATTTTAAATTTTTCATAAAATTGGAATAAAGAAAATTGATTTTATTAATCAGGGCGTTACAATTCATGCATAATAGAATTTAAGGAAAGGAATCTGTTATGTTGTGGAGACTTATTGTCCTTGATAAATGTTCTGGAAGTGCTCTATGATAGATGTTGAATTTTGAATTTTAATAGGAATACGTTAATGGTGGTTGATGATAGAAACTAAGCACTATTAGTGCTTCGTGAAATGAGGATAGGTCCTTATAAGGTTCTGTTGAGGTGTTAATAGATAATAGAATAAAATGATGATCATGATAACGCTGAGGATAAGTTGCTTGATAAAGTTTAAGTCTTGATGACATTCTTTGATGATGTTGATTTGTTGTTGTGGTCCTTTGATACTTGCAAGGATAAATATTGATAGTGAACTTTTCATGTTAAAGACATTATGTGGTTGACATGCCGTTGTAGATATATGACCGCCCCTATATAGTGGACAAGGTTATGCACCACAAAGCTCGATCACTCGGACCTGAGTCAAGAAGATCTTTGCCTTTCTAACATGCTTTTATTTTGTAGGGGAAGTTACACTTGAAGGCCTTAAACATGAACCTTTGCAAGAAGATAAAGGAATACCAAAACACATGCTCACTTGGATCCCCATCACAAACCCCTCGGCTTGTTCCAATTTGCCGAATTCACATTGGCGTCCAAGTACCGAGTCCTAAAGTGATTCCTTAGCTGAAGATATGTCTTTAAAATACTTTTACATGTTTTGTATACTTAAGTTTGATTGAACTACTGGTTATTGGATTGTTTTTTGATAGAACTAAGTTGTTTGAATTGTTGAACTTTTTGGAGTACTCGGCTAGCATGTTAGCCAAGTCCTCATGGTTAATTTTTGTTTAGGAGGATATTTTTGTAATTTTGTATTGGTGCAGCCATTAAGGAATATATAATCTTCCTTAATGTGTCATAAGCCCTAAATTTTGAAATCAAATTAGCTACTGCTTGCGTTAAAGGGTTTTCCCTCTCAAAACCACACGGTTGTCTTGTTTAGGTTTTGGCCAAAGACTTGAAACCAAAAATTTCTCCTCTCATTGTTCTCATTCAATCTTGGAGAGGAGATCTTATACTGAACCTTCCAGCCTCTTCCCTTGTGGTTCTCCTCACGTGTGAGGGTTTAGAAGATTGAAAGAAACAAGGTGGAGTGGTCTTCTTTGCTGGGATCCATTGAAGTCGCTATTTCTGAGTTTAGAGATTACCGGACCAGCTTGAAAGTGTGTTACATTTTCTTTATTTATTGATTGTGATTTAATAATAGTTTATTGGATATTTGGTTGTTCTTTGGATATATATTGAGGTGTTTAAGATTTGGAATGATTTGATATTGATTCTACGATTTGGTGCAATTATCATTAGTGGTACCCGAATATGTTTCTATTTGGTCATTTTTTGATCAAATTCTTGTTAATTGCATAACTCTGTTTTCGTGGCAAATTGAATCATAATTTTTTGGTGTAGACTTTGGCCTCTGTGTTTTTTACGTCCCCTCCAATTTTGACATCAATTGGACTTCTGAATCAAAAGTTATCGACTCTTCAACATGGGTAGCAAAAACTATTTATTTGTCATTTTCGGGACAGTTTCTTGTAGATGGCATAACTCCATCTTCGTAGCGAATTGAATCGTAATTTTTGGTGGAGATTTTGGACTTGTGTTTTTGACGTCCCCTTCAATTTTGACATCATTTGGACTTCTGAATCAAAAGTTATCGACTCTTCAACCTAGGTAGTCGAAACTATTTATTGGTCATTTTTGGGGCAGCTTCTTGTAGATTGCATAACTTTGTCTTCGTTGCGATTTGATCCGTGATTTTTGGTGGAGATCTTCCTTGTGATTTCTAAGCCCCCTCCAAATTTGAACTTGATTGGCTACTTGCACCGAGAGTTATTGTCGTTCCACTTTGAGTGTTCTATTTTTGAATAGTCGATTAGCACCATTCCCCCAATTGTGTGCTTCTTGCATCCTATGGTCCTTCAGTTGGTATCAGAGCCAATTTGGCTTGTTTATACTCTGTGATTTGTGCATTATTATTTTGTTAAAAAAAAGTTATTGTACACCCTCCTAACACAATATTTAAAAGAGAAAAGTCTTCCGCTACAAAAAGTTTGTTTTCAAAAGTTCAAAAAGTTGTATTAAAAATGCTTATGTATTTGACAAAAATGAACACGGATTTCGGTGTGTTACATGTTTCAACAATATTCTTCTTCTCTTCTTGTCTTAGATTTGATGATTCCTTGCAAGCAATAAATTTTTCACCTTGCTTGGTTTGAGGTTTGTATACATTTGGAATTTTATATAACGGTCGAGAACTATAAGTTTTTGTGGTCCTCTTTCGTTGTCTCTGCACCTTCAAAGAAAGTTGTATAACTCCTTCAAGGTGCACAAATGGTTGTAGCTCCACAACATCTCCAATTTCTCTATTCAAGCCTTTTATAAATCTTGCGATGGCTTTTTCTTCTTGTTCTTCAATTTCACTTCTCATTTTAAGTGTTTCAAACTCAGTGACATATTCTTCAACACTACTAGAGCCTTGCTTGAGACTCTCCATTTGTAAGAAAAGTTCTTATTTGTCATGGCTTGGATCAAACCTCTATCGCATTAAACTTTTCATCATGTTCCAATTGGTAATTTCTCCATCTCCATCACGTTGCCTTTGCATTTTCAAAATTTACCACCACAAATTGGCATAAGCCGTGAACTCCATGGATGCTAATTGAATTTTAGTCTTCTCGAAATAGTTGTAACAATCGATTATTTTCTCCAACTTGTCATCCCAATCAAGGAAGTCATCACCATTACTTGAGCCCTTGAAAGAAGGAATAAACAGTTTGGAATGTCTTAAATCATCATGATTTTCATGACATAACTTCAGCTAGGAAATTCTTCAAAATCGGCCTCTTTCTCTTCAATGCCACTCATTGTAATATCCACATCATTTCTTCCTTTTTGTCTAGAAGCTCTTGGAGTTCTTATGCTCACATTTGTAAGCCCTTGGACATGTTGAGTGAGGGTGAGAATGGCTGCCCTAATCTCATCAATTTGCCCTTGAGTACTGGACTCGGCTTCCTTGGATGTTGGTTGGCTCGATTGAGGAGCATTGTTATCACAATCTTGAGAAATAGCCACATCACTTCTAGTCATCATGTTGAGGACTTCAAATGTGTAGGAAAACATTGGCAAAGGAGTCAAATTGGCTCTATTACCAAATGATACAAATTCTATTAATTTCCTTCAAAAGAATAAGATGCCCAAAAAGGAAAGTCTTCACATTTTCAATGAGCAGATGTCGATGTGTTGAAAATGGTGCAATTCAATGAATTTTTACATGCGATTTGGACAACTCAGCAAATTATAATTAAGAAATAATCTTTCAAAATTTGAAATTGAAATTCAAAAAGGAAACAAAGACATGAGTGGATAAACACAAGCTTGTTGAAAATGATGCCTAAAACACTTTTCCACTTCAAAGGCTACTTCTATGGACGAGCAGCTCTCTAACTTGATAATTGTAAATCCCCGAAATTTCTTTCTTTTTTTATTTGAATAATATATATAATATACTTTTTAGAACATAAAACGTGTTAAGTTTGTTGTTAAAAAACTCTTAGCCCAGCGGAAAAACTTTGCTTTTCTTCTTTTAAATATATTTTCTAAATCATTTATACATGTAACATTCGTTTCCAAATCACCATACATGCTTTAAATTCAATTTAACTTACATATAGTTTCAAAATAGTAACATGTACTTCAAAACAGGTGTACAAAGCTTAGAAGTTCATTACATTAAACCTTTTTCCATGAGCCACATCCACACGGTCAAAATAGCAATAACAAACCAAGCACCCGCCTATGAATATACTCCATCAACTGCATCTTTCTAATGAATCAAAGTCTCATGGTCATTCTTCGTACCTACATCACAAGATTCACCAACAAGCCTATTGGGTAGTAAGTAATGCATGAATGTCATGTACATGATATATTTTTTTTTGTAAAACTTTCATTTTCATTTATTCTTTCCTTTCGTTGCTTTCCATGTTACATTTTAACATTGGGGATCTAGTCCACCAAAGCCTCAAACATTAGGGAAAATACACCCACCAAAGTCTCTATCATTGAAACACAACACCAAAGCCTCTATTATTAGGAGAAAACACCCACGAAAGCCTCTATCATTGGGGAAACATAACCTCCAAAGGGGGACTTTTCATCTGCACTTTCCATCCAACAATCCTTATGTAACAACCCTGATTTTTCTTACTTTACTTTAAAAACGCATTAAATTTGAAACTTTTATAAAACAACTGAATCCTTATAAAAACCCTTCAATCGAAATCAGAGTTCTTCTCTTAAAAACTCGATCGTCAAAACATTTACTTAAGTCTTTATTAATTGTAACGACCTGGTTTTTCGTAATCTCTTAAAAATGCATGGAAATTCAAAATTTTGCTGAAGGCATTGAAATGGCTTTTAAAACATATCAGAGTGTGACGCTAAACTGGCCTGCTACTAATCTTTTGTTAAACTGGTTATGAAAATCCGATTAGTCAAGTGCGGAACCGTTATAAAATCATTTATTTAAAACATTGCAGAAGCTTAAATAGTTTGACTAGTAAATACGAAACAATAAAACGTAATTTAATTACACTCGAGTTCTATTTACTCTCTTTTAGCCTGGCCAACCATGAGCTTCGCTGGTGCAAATCCTTCATCCTCGTCTTTAATCTGTACACTATCTTTGCCTACGAGTACCTACACCACAAGTATACTGTAAGCCTAAAGGCTTAGTAAGGAAATGGTTAAAAATAAAAATAAAATTTAATTAACTAAACATGCTTGGAAAACTGAACATTTGATAAACAAGAATTTATGCTAAAACATGCTCAAATCCGTTGATTAATTATTAATTACACATGCTTGAGAGGTTAGACATGCGAGTATATTAGACATGTGAATTAATTAAACATACTACAATTATTATTCTATTTTGTAGTAAAGAAAAGAGAGCAAATAAATGCAAATACAGAGGACAACTAATTGCAAAGGAAGCTACACTATCAACCAATAGGGGATTAATGACAGAATATCATCTAAGGAATTATGGCAGTAACAAACAGTCAAGAATTTATACTAATGAACAACTAAGAATTCAACAAAGGAAAGAGCAATAGAAATTCATCCAAGGAAATCCAACACTACTCTAAGAACAGAATGACATTCAAAGAATTATCATCTAAAATCCAACTAACAATAACTAATAGTGAGCATTTCAGGAAATTATCAACCTTGTCACAACTCACGCACACTATGTAACGACCCGATTTTTCGTAAATCATTTAAAATGAAAGAAATTTTGAAATTTTATTTTTAGAACAAGTCAGAGCGCACCTAACCAGACCGCTACCAACCATTCATAAAACTCGATATGAAAACCTAATTAATAATACTTATGTGGAAGCATATGAAAATGGTTTAGTTAAAACAGTGCGGAAGTGTAAACAAATAGTTTAGGGAAGAACAACTATAAGCAATATCAAGAAGACAATAACAAAAGCAATTATGAAACATCCATTCACATTAAATGAGACCCTTAACTCATTCACGTTTACTTCATTATCTGGTCATTATCTTTATTTTTCTATTCTCTAGTAAAGTAAAGCATGATAATGGAAATTGCTGCAAAACACATTATAATTATACTAAAGAAAATTATAGTAAAGGATTAACATGCAGAATATATAATCAAAGGAAAGACTAGCATGCTAATATTATTATCCCACTTGATTACATGCTCGAGTTTAATCAATTACCAGTTAACCCACTCTACCTAATTAACATGCATCAGTTAATTACTTTAGTTAATTACACTAGTTATTAACATGCTCAAATTGAGTTACCATTATTATCCTAGTTGGTTATCCTAATTAATTTACATGCTCAAAGATTAACTGCATTTATCATTCTAATTAGATATTTTAATTAGTTTCCTAGTCCCTTTACATGCTCAAGTTTAGTTTAATTACCAGTTGATTTTTCTTAGTTAACTACATATTCACGGCTAGTTAATTACTTAAGTACATTACCTTGCTAACATTATGTTTGTTAATTAGTTGAACAACAAGCAAAGTTGAACATGCTAACTAATTAATCCTACTCATTAGGCATGCTAACATTGGTTGATTTTCAACATACTAGTGTTGGATTTACATGCAAGTGATGGTTAATTGATCATGCTTATTGGTTAGGTGTGCTAGCCTTAGTTATCCTAATCTAGTTACTCTAACACATTTTAGTTATTGTTAATTAGTTACTAAATCATCATGCTTATAGTTAATATGTCGACATCATTCAAGGAAGTGATTAACAACTATTAACTAAGCACTAGTTAAACATGCTTGGGTTCGTTATTTAATAACTAATTAAATGGTTAAACTAGTTAGTTGACATACTTGCACCATAACAACATGTAAGGAAATAATCCACAAGAATAAAAGTAACACGACATATAAAACTTTAAACTCATTCTCAGACTTCACATAACTACTTAACATTTACTTATTCCACTTTCATTTCAACTATCACTATCACTATCAAACTAACACAACCAATAAGGGAGTTCATAGAGCTAACAACAAACAAGGAATCATTTACAGCAAGGAATTCAACACTACTCTAACACAAAATCACAAAGCATTCTACAAAGCATTAGAAACACTATCAATAACTAACAGTAGCATTTCAAGGCAAACAACATACTACTAGCAATAAACATTTTAAGGTAATTAACGTACTTAAAAACTAACATTAAGAAAATGTTAGCACTAAAACATACACTCTTGCTTGCGGTGTAGGGCCTCCACATGGCCAAGACACCCCTAATCCCTTACCAGTTTGATGAACTAAAATCAGGGACAACACTCTTCAAGCTCCCTCAGCTCACGGTTCTAGCAGCTCTAGCAGGACAGCAGCTCCAGTTTAGCTCACTCACTCGTCACACACCCTCACTCACTGGAACACTCTTCTCACACCTAGCTCACCACACATTCCTTCACCCACTCACAACAGCTCACTCACTAGGGAGGGAGAGCTCTCAATTAGGGGAATGAAATGAAATGAAGAGGAAGAGAGAGAGAGAGAGAGGTTATTACTTGGAAGAGGTGAAGGGACACCATCATTGCTCCTAGCAGGAGGAAAAAGCCAGCTACGGGCATAAGGAGGCGATTTTCATCTCCTGGGGTGGGGGAAGATCGATTCTTGTCGATTTTCTAGGATTTTCTATGATTTTCCATCGTTTTCTTCTTATTTTATTCGTAGGTTCTAGGCTAATTCGGACGGTTGAGGATGCATAGGTCTCGTCTGCATTTGTCCGCAAGGCTAAAATATCGCAGGCTAAAACGAGGCTTCGAACGGGAGAATGCATCCCCGTCCTATCCGTACCTTCCGCAGGCAGCATTCGGACGCTAAATCACGTCTGCATGTGACGTCTGCGTGTCATCCGAAAGTATCCTAAAATCAGACAAAGGCAAATCAGACAATACTTCAACTCGTCCGCAGCCGTCCCAACTCATCCAAAACTGTCTAGGTTTAGAATGAATTCAATGTGGACGCTACCCCTCTTGTCCGCATCGTCCGAACCCTCGTCCATAACTTCACAACATAGTGAAGTTAGGACGTGAAACTTTGTCCCGAGTTGTCCCCAGGCTAAGGGAGACTTGCAATACATTTGTAGACGACTTGTCTCATCCGCATCGTCTGGGACCTTGTCTGCAACTTCACAACATAGTGAAGTCAAGATGATTCATCGCATCCTCAGACTCATCCCAAACGTCAGGGACGTAATGTAATGCACTTGCGGACGGCATAATGCGTGCGCAGTGTCATATGTAGGCATCCAAAAATGCCCTGGATAGCCTTTCCTCACGTTTTCCTCACTTAACTCCTAGTCCATAACACCTTCCCCGTAAATACACGTCATAAAATGCCACGTATAAATACACAATGTAATATCCCCCAACAACTAATATTCAATTACATCACGTATACAAGGAAAATGTTGCCAAAAATACCCTTAGACTTAACGCTCAAAAACGTCCTTGGTAATACCCCGATAACTATCAAACTTAAAAAGTCGGGGTGTTACATACATCCCTCCTTAAAATAAATTTCGTCCTCGAAATTTTCCATATTTCGTATGAGTGCGGACGCATTGGACTCGTCTGCAAGTGTAAATCCTTAAGGCTAAATTGCTTCCTCGGATGAGAATTGGTGTCCTTGTCCTCATCCGTACCGTTCGTAGATGACATTCGGATGCATTTTTGGGTCTGCATGAAACGTCTGCATGCGTCTGAATCTGTCCATAAATTGGACAGAGTCAATTCAGACGTAGCTAATCCACATCTGCATGCATCTGAAAGTGTCTAGGGTTCAGATAGATTCAATGTGGACGAAGCCACCCACGTTTCCATAAGTCCGGGCTTGTCCGATAGTTCGCAATACAGTGAAGTCTGGACGCGAAATCGCATCCTAAGTCGTCCCAAGGCTAAGGGGTAGAGTGCAATGCACTTGCGGATGACACGTCTCATTCGTAAGTCGTCTGCATACATCCAAAAGTCAATTTCAAGGCACATCAGGACGCAAATTCACATCCTTGTGTGCCCCAAGCGTCTGGGACGCCATGCAATGCACTTGCGAATGATATAACTCATCGGCATGTTATCTGCTGTCTCGTCCACAATGACAACAGAGGCAAGGGCGACATTTGGGATGTGAAGACAGCGTCTCCGAGTCGTCCCAAAGTGTTGGGACGACGTTGTATATATTTGTGGATGAGGAACAGCATCTGCAGGGTCGTTCGCAGTCGTCCGAAAATGCACAGTCCAGCACTTTCCTCACATTTTCCCGCTTAACTCTTATCCCATAACACTTTCCCTATTATTACATGTCATGAAATAACACATAACCATATGAAATGTAATATCCTAATTACCCTATCCTTCAATTACATCACTAGTACGTGGAAAACGTTACTGGGAATACCCCTCGACCTAACGCTCCGAATACGTACTCGGTAATACCCCGACAATTATCTAACTTAAAAAGTCGGGGTGTCATAGTAACAATGAAAAAATTCATTTATAAAATCAATTTTCTTAATTAATAGTGGAAGCATAAAACACTCTATAGCAGAAGCATAAATTGTTTATTTTAAAAAGACATTAATTAAATTGTTACTTTATATTTAAGAAGCCCTTTTTCCTTTTACTTTCCTTGGCCTAGCAAGCCACAAGTCTCGCCCATGCAAATCCATCATCAAGTACTCATTCATCTGTTCTCTTTCATGTACCTACACCATTAGCAAACTGTGAGCCTGAGGCCTAGTAAGAATGAGATATGCAATATGATGTATGCCTCTAACTCATTATGTAAGAATGGGTACCACCCAAAACTGCTCTTTTCTTTATGTTTCATTCATTCATTCCTCGTACATCGAGTTGGAGATTGGAGGAATCTATGTCAGAGAGAATAGTCTCTTTGTCAGCTTCTAACCACCTAGGGTAGACAGTCTCGCAACCCGACAAGGGAAGGGCATAATTCTTCTTGTCTACCTGATTATATCCGAACTACTCTTCCATCCCCCAACTCCCCTTTTCCTTCTTTCCATTCATTATCTTTATTCATTTTCCTCATGTAAATGCATATGAATACCACCACCGACGGGGCATTTCCTACTTATTTCTATTATCATGATGCATGTCAATGCGAAGCAGTAATCACAACAATATAAAAGCATGAAACTTGAAGTAGTAATCACAACAATATAAAAGTATGAGATATGGAAAGTCTATGAACATACTATAAACATGCTCGGTAATTTAAAGGAAGCAATAACAATATATACATGCTTTGCGATTTAAAGGAAATAATAATAACATAGGCATGCTGGGCAATTTAAAGAAAACAATAACGATATAGACATGCTTAGTGATTTAAAGAAAGTAATAACAATATAGACGTGCTTGGGTATTTGAAGAAAACAATAACAATATGCTAACATCCTAAACATGCATAGAGATTAAATTAATAACGTGCTAACAACATAGGCATAATATGGCAGCATAGCAGAATTACAAACAAACAATTAAAGGAAGGACACTGCTTATGGTGTATGGCCTTCACAGGCCAACGACTCTATTCAATTTCTTACCTTGAAGATTTAACGCGTATTAGCACTTACTCGTTATCCTTCTTCTCCTTTCAATACCTTAATAATTAAAAATATTTACTTATTAATAATCCCAACTTATTAATTTCATTCTTTTCCTATCCTTAATTACATAATAATTCTAGGAACTCGTTAACGCCTAAAATGAAACATAACCCATCTAATAGAACATAAACCTTCCATTAACAAATCACACCCCATCTGAAATACCAGTAACTGAAACTGAGAACATTTACTCTCACCCAACCACAAATGTAAGTGCACAGACAAATATCCAATTGAAATATCTCATGGAACCAATGAGCAGCTAAACCACAGGGGCATAATTCATCAATATAATATACCTATATACCAGCCAAACACAAATAGAGAGCCATTCAATCGATAGAGCATACTTCAAAAATCCCTAAAAACCCTTGAAGAGAAGATTTTATCTTACCAGAAAACACTCAAGAAGCTTCACTCAGTCATCTCCAGAGAGAGAGCTCCCCTCTATTTCTTTTCCTCCACACAGAAGTTCTCGGACTCCACTTCTCTAGAGAGCATTTCTCCTCTTTGACTCTATTTCTCTCAGCTCAGCTCACCCGATAGTATTTCTCTACTAGCCTCACCCCTTCCTCTGCATTCCTAATTCACTAGAGAGGCACTCCTTACCATGCCTTTGCCACAAGATACCCTGAATTCACCATTTCTCACACACGTCCCACTATCAATTTCTTCAGAACAAGAACCAGCAACAGATGGACCGGTTTGGACCAAATAGTAAGTCGTTCCAGCCGTTCCTCTCGAACTGCCAGCCCCTGCCCTTCAACCAGAGGCTGGAAGTCAAGCCACCCTTATGCCAATCCTCCTTGCCGTTGCCATTCCATTGCTGCCTAGCATCATAAGTCACCCGAATCGACAAAGCATCGAAGCTCACCATGACCTGACGCTTCGCACCGAACCATCACGCGAAACCTCACCTCTAGCCCTAGCCCAAAACCTCTCGCTGTTCATCGGACAACGCGCATGACTGGAGCTGTCCCAAGCACCAGAGCCCGAGCACTCACTTCTCTCTCATATCCCTCTCTCGCTTGCTATAGATTGGCTGCTCTCCCTCATTTTCTCCTAAAATTGAACCTGTCCACACGGGAGAACCAGTTTACACCTCTAATTAATCCCTTTTATTTTAATTCATCCATTATGGGGCGTCCGCTTACCATTTACGCTAGGGGGACGTCCGTTGTCTTCACATTTTTGCCATCCGTCAGTCTCTTCGCTACAACGAACATCCGTTTCTCATGAGGGACGTCTGTCACCTTAAATTTTATTCGTCCATCAAACCCAATGGATGACCGTCTTCTTTCACCATGAGGGACTTTTGTTTTCCTATAAGGGTTGTCCGTCCCATCGTAAAGTGGCTCCCTTCTTCGCTCTTAAATGACGTCGTCGCACTTAATAATAATGCCATTCCATTTTCTTTCAATCTCGGACGTCCTACGTCCCTAAAGGACGTCTAGAGCTTCCCATAACAACGCCGTTCTACTCATATACTAACACCCATCTTCACAAAGAACGTCCATCCAGCTAAGGGGCATCCATTTCCCCCTATAACGGACATCCGTCCCTCTATAAAAGACTTCCGTTCTTTCCCACATCAAACATCCGTCTTCCCCCCTGCGACGCCTGCCTTTCACAAAGGCATCCGTTGACTCACACAATACAAAGGACATCCGTCCGACTACAAGGGACGTCCGCCACCACACAAAATCACCACGACTATACATTAGTCACACCCTACTGCTCTCTCTCTTCACTACTAAGTAATCCACAATTTAATCACCATAAATACCCACTTAAACACTCCTAATAATTACATCTAATAAATCTTTAATGATTATCCACATAATCCAATTACACCCAATTAATTTCCCAATTATCCTTTACTTAATTCCATTATGGGAAATTAGGGTATTACACCTTAATTTATCAACTCCTTTTAACCTCCTTCGAACGCGTTCCTTTCTATGGATGCTCGCTATCAAAACATAATATTTTCTGTCCATGGAAGCATCTTTCCCTTCTACTATTCTCATCTAGTGGTCGATCTTCATCCGCTCCTCTCATCCAATGACCATAGTATTGTCCATTTCTTTCATTCACTCTATAGGCAAGTTCCCTCCCATGGAAACCTCACCCAACGACGTCATTCCATTCCTCCCTTACCTATCGTGAAATCTATTTTCATTTTTTGCCTAAGTCCTGTTGTACATACTTCCACTATTTCCAATACCAATAAAAGATCAAATCTTAATGTTAATGTGTTTTCACCAAACCAAAAACCCTAACCATCATCCAATTTGAACTAGTCTTAAAATTGCACAAATCGTTACTTAAATCTAGCAACTATAAAATAACATATCTCAAAATCAATATCTCGATTCTACATGTTGTACAAATCCTAAATTATCATCTTAAAGCAATGTGCCCAATATAATAAGGCAACCAACATGATTCATTGCATTGTATCAACATATTCAAATATTTAGGAATCATTTCTAAGGGAATTTCAGTCACTACACCATGAACATATGAATGATGCACATGTTGTTAATAGAAAACATTTATAGTTTGTTTTCCCTTTTTCTGTTACTTGTTTTGTTCATTCATACATTCCCATTGGGATTCGGCACCAAGCCGAATCATTAGGGAGCAAGTCCTCTAAAGCTACATTGGGGAACACATCCACCGAAGCTACATCAGAGATTAAACCCCCAAAGCTACATGGTTACCAAATCACCAAAGCTACTTTCGTTCTCATCATTCCATTCATTCATTATTTACCATTGGGATTAAGCACCAGCTAAATCATTAGGATACAAGTCCTCCAAAGCTATATTGGGGAACACATCCACCAAAGCTACATCAGCGATTAAATCTGCGATGCTACATGGATACCAAATCACCAAAGCTGATTTCATTTTCTTTGTTTCGATCATTTGTTCCTTCTTTACCAATGGGATACACCATCAAAGCTAAGCAATAAAAGACATTGGGAGTCATGACTCACCAAAAGCTACATCAACGACCAAAGTCGTCGAACCTACATTGATGATGGTATCACCAAAGCTTCTTACGTTCTTCATATTGTTCTTTATCTTTCTTACATGAAAAACATCATATTAGAAAAAAATTTCGTATTCTTTCTTGAAATCCATAATGTATGAGCATACAGTGACACCCATTAAAATCCTAATTATTCATTTCATAATAAACATCACAATTCACCATCACAGTATCACAGTAGCATGAAACAGATCCTCGAATCATCAGCACAATATCCTAAATAGCATAAACAGATCCTCTAGCAAATATCTCAACAACATTAACATTTTAAACCCCATATTATCACGATAACACAAAGAACATATTAAAAAAATCATCAAACAACATTACTTACCTCAAGTTTAACAATAAACATGGTCACCCCTTTTCCTTCGTCTCGCATCCTAGTGTCCTGGTTCTTTAATGGAGCTTATGGGGATGCTACCTTTGCCAACTCCAATAAAATAGTTGCTAGGGTTCTTCATAAATCTCCCCTTTTATAGCCACAACTTGGACATGGACGGGTCCTAGAACAACAATGTCCTTCATTCTTATGGATGCATTCCCTACCATGGATGCCTATGCTCCTACAACATTTATTGTTCCTTGTGGATCCTTGATCCAAATGACAATGTTTTCATTTGGTTTGCAAACGCGTTCCCTTTTTCGAACACCCACACTTTCAAGATACTCACTATTCTTTGCGGATCATCAATCCAAATGATGACATTTCTTTTAGTTCACAGACATGTTCCTTTTCGTAAATGCATACACTTTCACAACACCAACTTTTCATCACGAATTCACCCTTCAAAACAATAACTTTTTTGCATATTTTAATTTGAATGACAGTGTTTCATGTGCACCACTATCACCATAGACACGTTTATTTCTACAAATGCCTATGCTCTTGTGAGTTCCACTTCTCGTCGCGGATTCTCCATTCGAAATGATGACATTTTGTCCTTCAATCTTTCATCCGTGGATGCATTCATTTTTGCAAACACACGTGTCACTATATATTATCATTTCCTTATCAATTTGATAATCAAATCAGCTCATGGATTCTGTGAAAAAATTACATTTTAAATATTTCTAGTTATAATACCACAACTTTTTATATCGGAACTTAAGAAGGATCATTGAAAGGTAATTGGGGATATTCGATTAATTGGGTAATTATTAGGGTATTACTAAGGACATATTCGTTAGATTATAATTTATGGAAATTAATATAATTAAAATAAATATTAATTTAATAAATTAAATTATAATATTTGGGATTAATTAGATTTATTTTAAATAAGGGAAGAATTAGTGAAAGATTAAATTAGAATTAATTAGAATTTAAATATAAAAGTATATTAATCGAAGATTAATTGAGGGATTAAATAAATTAGATTAATTGAGATTTAATTGTTAGGAGTTTTAATTAATTATTAGGTTATAGAAAATTAAAAGGAAGGACATTGGAAGGCATGAACCGGTTCAGCTGAACCGATTCACGCCTGGTTTGATGAAGGCCAAAAGAATGGCCACGAGAGAAAAGAGAGGGAGGTGAGAAGAGAGAACGAGGGAGAAGGAGAGAGCAACGGGGGCGATGGCAGAGCTTTCATCGATGGGTTCTTGAGCGGCGACGAGGCGACGTTTTCGGCATGCGCGGTGTGAGTGAAACCGCTGGGGTGGGCATCGTGAAGCATCCGGGCATCGGAGCTAGGGCATGGGAATTGACTAAAGCCTGGGGGATTAATTGGAGCTCTCGTTGCTGCGATTTTTGGCGTCAAGACAAGGTAAGTCCTTTCCTCTCCCTGCGTTCTATAGTTTGGACAAATTGGCGGCAGCGTGCGGTGATTTCTAGCATTAGGTCAGATTTCGAGTTGAGCTCTGACCGGGGTGCTCTGGCACGGTTTGGCCCAATTCGAGTTGATTGTTATCTGCTATGTAGACAATCCCCATCATTTTTTCAGTGTGGAATCGCACTCTGCAGCGCAACGTGGGGAACACACTCTGTAAGCTGGGTAGTGATTTGTCGGGCGTGCTGAAGAATTTTTCTCTCTGCCTTTTACGAATTGGCAAAGAGTGTCCCCTCTTATGTGGATTTATAGAGAAGAGAAAACGTGAAGTCCAAAGAAAAGGACCGAGCTGTAAAGCATGGAGGGATGGCCGAGAGCTTCTAGTGAGTTTTCTTCTCGCCTGCTTTGGTTATTTGGTTTCTGTTTCTTAGCTTGGTGAATGGGTTTGTTAATTGTCATTGGTTCTGTGATGGAGAGACACTCTTTGAAGAAGCTAGAACAGAGGGAATAAAATAAAAAGGAGAAGAAGCTACCCTCGAATGTCCTAGTTCATCTTAGCTCTTCCCTTAGGTAACTAAAATTCTTCTTTATTAGTTATTAATCTGAAGCATATTATCAGAAGTAGGAAACATTAAATAGTGCTATGAACCAAATTGTGGATGATAGAATTGGTGTATGACCTGCTCTGTTGTTGGAAATATAATAGTGATTGTCTATTGTTGGTTTGGATTTATCCACTATTGCAGTACACTTGTGGGTGGCTATGGTTTCTGTTGGTTTGATTTATGTACTAGAAAGTGGATTATTTCTCTGTCAATTATTTAAAATGCTAAGTTAAGAAACATGGAGAGTTATGGATTGTGTTTAGGAGAAGAATAATGGGTGCTGTGTACTGCTATCTGGTTTTGATTTCTGTTGTTACGTTGGACAGCTAGCGGAGAGTAATAATTTTGGTAATTATTAATTTTGAAGGTATTGGAAGGGGAAAAAGAAGGATAGCAATTAAGTGTAGTACGCGATAAAGTCTTGAGGTAAGGACTTGGGTGTGTCTTGGCTAGTGGTGGCCCTACCCACAAGTAGAGTGCATGAGTTTGGTGTTTAATTCCCTATAATTTCCTTTCCTACTTTACTTACTGATAGTTCCTACTAGTTGATATACTGCTGTTAGTGACTGCTACTAGTTCTTTGTAGTTTCTTGCAATTCCTTTATTGATGAATGCTTAGAGGGGTGATGGATGTTTACTGCTTGGATGAATGAGTCGAGTGTGTAGTGTAGAACGATGAGTTGAATGAGTTGAGAGCTAGGTCATGGAGGATGATTCTATTCTTTATTGTTTTGTTTAATTTCCTTATGTTAATTATAAACTATCATTTCTTTTAATTAATGCATATATTGTTCTGCTATTACTTTGCTTAATATCTATGTGTTAACTAAATTCTATGTTTAAACAACTGTACTAGCATGTTAAATTAACTAGTACGTTAACTTAATTAGGTCTTAAACATGTTTAATTGTTAATCCACTAGAATCCAAATTGTGATTATTACTTGAGCATATTTAATAAGTCTAATTAACGAATTTACGATAACTAACTAGTTAACAATAACTAAGTATGCTTGATTAATTAGAATAAAAGCATGTAATCTGAGCATGTAATTAATTAGGATAATAGAATAATAATCGTAGTATGAAACTAGCGTGTTTAACTAATTAGCATGTTTAATTAACTAACTAGAATAATATTAGCATGTTAATTAACTAAGTTATGCTATGATTAATTAACTAATTAACTATAACCAATCCGAGCATGTTTAACCAAGTAACCAATTAATCTGAGTAGTGTGGAATTCCTTTACTGATATTCTATATATTGTTTTCTACTACAATTTCCTTTAGTGTAACTTCTACAATTTGATGTTTCACTTTATTATGAAATAATTGTGAAGATGAAAGAGGAATGAACTAAACATGAACGAATTAGGGGTTCCATTGACTATGTGAATATATGTTTCTATCTTTCCTTTGTTATTATTTTCTTTATGTTAGTTATAAACTATAGTTTACTAAACATGAGCATGCATAATTAAATTAGAATAAAATCATGTTATCACACTAGACTCCACTAAACCTGAGCATGTTAATTAACTTGAAAAATTAATAATTGTAATCTTTCATGAGCATGTTATAATTTTCATTGAGCCTGTAAATTGAGCATGTTTAACTTGCTAAGTTAAATAACTAGAATAACTAACTAAAATAATAAATGTAATCTTTCTTGAGCATGTAAATTAACTAGGATAACTAGCATGTTAATTAATAGTATGTCCTGACTTCTGTTTCATTATTGTTGTGTTCTATAAGTTCAACCATGCTATAATTCATGGTATATTGTTTCGATATGTGCATTAAATTTCTGTATTCCTTCATGATTCAATATTTAATTTCCTTAATATTCGCTGTTTGATTTCTTTATGTGCTTTGATGTTTACAATTCAATATCATAATTGTTCTCCGATATCCTCTTTCAATTTCTTCTATTCAATTACTTTCTCCGATATCACGAAAGAAACTTGCAGCCGTGTCCGTATCCAAGGAGGTGAGAAGCGTTGCATTCATCCATCACGTGCATTGCGTTCCGTGCCCGCATCATCTGGTATTAGAGCTAAAGCATCCTAACCAAAAAAAAAATTTCATCTTTTTACACATGATGACTTGAGGAGCATCCAAAGCGGTACAAAATCCACAATGACTGAATCTTCAACATCTCACTCCAATAAAGACTTGTGGGAAATCGTTCTCTCGCTACAATAAGAAGTTGGTCAACTGAAGAGGGACCAAAACCAACAACAAACTCAAGATCTCTACCAACAATTTCAAAATCTAGAGCAAGGTTCCTTTACCATCGAAGAGTATGCTACCAAGTTCAAAACTTTAAAAACAAGATGTGGTTTGAAAGAACGAGAAGGAAAAACAATAGCAAGGTTCATCGAGGGACTTCATGGTGACATTCTAGAAAGCATGGCAACAAGACCTTACAATACCCTTGAGGATGTGATCAAAATGGCTCAAAGAATTGAGAGAAGAAATCAACAAGCCAAACTTGATAAAATTAGTGTCTCGTTAGAACAAATTAAAGCAAGATTATGGAGCACCCCAATTTTGCAAGAACAAGATCAAGTTGAGGAATTAGAAGATTCTCTTGAGCAAATAGAAGAAGAATGTCAAAAAGAGAAAGTATCCGAACCTATAGAAAACCAAGATGAGTCATTGACAACAACAGTACAAAATGAGCAATCTTTTCATGTTCCATGCCCCAAAACGAACGAGGTTTTTTCTTTAAATATTAAGGATGATATTTGTGCTAACAAAGTTCCTTTGATCATATTTAAAGGAAATAGCTTGGAAATATCAAGGATTGGCATCCCGTACAAACATGGTAACATAAGATATGATTCGAGGTCGAATCCTTTTCAATCCCAGGAGGATGATGTGAAATGAGACTATTTTATTATTTATCAAGTCTCAAAGAATATCATAAAGGTACTCAAGGTCAAGCATAGGTGAAAGTTTAAGAGTAAAGACTCAAATTCAGAAAGATCAAAGGAAGTCCATTGAATTCCATTCTGGCCGAGAATCGCTTGCCCATCTTCTTCCTTACTAGGCTGAGGAATCAGGAATTCTTAAACAAGAAGAGATTGAACCCATAGGAGCAAAAGAAAGCTTCTTATCGAGAGACTTCTTACAGGAAGCCCCCTCCCTCTAAATAGAATATAAAGAAAAAAGAATGTATTTACAAAAATACTTTTTCAAAAAACCTTCCTCAGCTTCCTTTCTTTCTTTTGCCCTTTTCTCCTACTAGGTTTAGAGGAAGGCAGGATAGATAAGCTAGGATTAGATGTGTCATCTAGTCGAAGAGAGGCAGATATGGAAAAAATGTCTTTCCTTTATGCCTGCGTTGATTGAATATCTCTTTCCTTGCCTCCCTTTCAGTTTCCTAAGGCTTGATTAAAAAGGGCACTAAATAATGCGGGATAGAAAGGGCTTTGATCATCTCTATAAGCCTCCATCCCATCAAGCAAGTGCAGGGATTCCCAGATCTTCTATCTATCATGGATGATGCAAGGCTCCTATCAGCGTCGGAAGAGGAGGTCCGAATTGGAAGGATCAGTGGCAGTACCGATCAACCAGCGCCTTTCATTTGAGGCCGCCGGCGGTGCAGAACGCAAGAATCCGCGACCAACAAACAGTTTTCCGAAATCAAACCAATATTCTTGAACAACTTGGAATTGTGACTTTACAAAAATGCTTGCTGAAAATTCCCTTCTCTAGTCTTGGGAAGAAGGAAGGTCCATTTTCCCACGTAGTTCGTCGGTCAAACCAACGAGTCTCGCTCAGAACTAAGGGATCCTGAACATCGGCACTCACTCCATGAGCTCATAGGGCAAGATGCAGATCCAGAGAAAGGCTAAACAGATCGTCACCCCACATCGTCAACTTGACCTTGGCATGCTTCCATCCGCGCTGAAAAGACAGCATTGAACGAGAAGAGAACTAAGTCAAGGTGGTCCGTGGGTCCGCATTAAGGATCACACTCTCCTTTTGACTATGAGACTTCGTTTTCTTATACAATGGAAAGAAGCCCATGAAGACAGGCTTGAAAGACAAGAAATCAATCAAAAGCTATCAAGCCGAAGATCAAGGAAACTTTTTAAATCGACCGAATATCTCAACCAAAAGATATTTAAGAAAGAGAAAGATATTATCTCTTAAGATAGTATTTAAAAAAAGATTCACTTATCTAGGAGATCTAGATCCACTTATCTAGGAGATCTAGATCCACTTATTGAGGTTATTTTTTTTATTTAGTTTTTTTTGTTTAATTTATCTTTGTAAATGGCTATATAAAGCCACCTAATTTTATGTTTTAAATAGTTGTTGAATTTTAATAAAAGAAAGCTTTTGCTTTTCGGGAATTGGAGAGATCCTTTTCTTCCTTTGGTGAGTGATATCCAAAGACCCTTTGGTGCATAATATCCAAAGTCCTTTTGTGTGAGTTATATCACGAAAGAAACTTGCAGCCGCGTCCTTATCCAAGGAGGTGAGAAGCATTGCATTCATCCATCACGTGCGTCAGTATTTCGTGCTCACATCACATACGCGAGGACCCTGCCATTCTGCATAAGTACCCCACCATGCCCACTCTTAGACGTATCGTAATAAACATAGAAATTACCCTCTTCCACAAGTAGGGCCAATATAGGTGCTGACGTCAACCAGCATTTCAACTCCTGAAAACTCTCTTTGTATTCACCGGACCACCAAAATCTTACATCCTTCTGCATCAGGCCAGCGACAGGCAGAGCAATCTTGGAGAATCCATCTATAATCATCTATAATATCCTACCAATCTGAGGAAGCTTCTCACATCACCCACATTCTTTCGTTGTACCTAGTCTACAACCGCCTGTATTTTTGTTGGGTCCACCGTGATGCCGCCTTTAGAAATTACATGCCCAAGGAAACTAACTTCATTAAGCCATAATAGCTAGTGCTGCACAAGAACAAAAAGGGCAACCCTTAGGTGTTTATAGTGCTCTTCTTTTGACTGAGAATAGACTAAGATATCGTTAATGAAGACAATAATAAACTTGTGGAGATAATTTCTGAAGATCTGGTTCATCAAGTCCATAAAGGCTGAAAGGGCATTGGTCACCCCGAATGACATCACCAAAAATTTGTAATGCCCATACCTCGTTCGAAATGTTGTCTTAGGTATGTAGTGTGGCTTGACTTTCAACTGATAATACCCTGAACAGAGGTCAATCTTTGAAAACACTCTAGCACCATACAACTAGTCGAATAAATCGTCAACCGAGGTAATGGATATTTGTTCTTGATCATTACTCTATTTAATTCCTAGTAGTCTATGCACATTCTTAACAAATCATCCTTCTTCTTCACAAACAAAACTGGTGCTCCCCAAGGTGAGAAGCTTGGACGAATGAACCTTCTGCTAATTAACTCTTCAAGTTGGACTTTTAACTCGCACAGCTCTGTTGGCGCCATTCTCTATGGATTCTTTGAAATGGATTTCATATTGGCATGTAAATTAATTATGAGTTCAATCTCTCAGTCTAGGGGTAATCCAGTGATATCATCTAGAAATACTCTCGGGAAGTCTCGAACCACAGCAACTTCTTCTATTCTTGCCTTTGAAACCATTGTAGTGTCCATCACATTTATTAGAAATCCTTCGCATCCACTTTTTAACAATCTATCGGCCTTGAGTGCAGAAATAACTGTGAGCTTGCCCTTTTCCTTAGTCCTTTGGAAAATGTACGGTTCACCATTAAGAGGGCAGAAGCGAACTTCTCTCTTCCTACAATTGATAACCGCCTGATGATGCGACAACCAATCCATGCCCAGAATGATGTCATATCTTTTTAGGTCCATAACAATTAGATCGACATGGAACAAGCTGCCATGTATCTCCAATGCATATGCTTTTAGAATACCATTGGTGCACTGGTATTTACGTAAATAGTACATGACATGATTAGAAGATTAGAAGTTCCCTAAGCAATACTATTTACGTAAACAGTACATGACATAATTAGAAGACTTATTTATTATGAGGGTAAGATTTCTAACACAATTAGGGAGTACCACAATATCATAGCACATATAACATTAACTTATAAAGTCATGTGTACCTGACACCATAGCCGATTGTTCCTCCTCTTCGTCATTCCTGTATAAGGAGAAAACTCATGGAGCCATACTTCCCTGCCCTAAAATATTGGTGGGGCAGTGTTTGGCAATATGTCCTTGCTTCTTACATTTGAAACGGTATCTAGTCCTCTCCATATATTCCCCACGGTTGCTCTGCTTGTACTTTTGACATACACTAGGCTGACTCATTCTTGCACCCAAAGGGGCAGTGGATAATTTTGTCATCAGGTGCTTGTCCTTCCTTTGTTGTGCTTCGTCGTCCAATGGTTTTTTAATTTCTCAGTTCATAGGTGGACCAACCCGTGGTTGCTGGTTATGGTTGTTCTTCCAATACCTCTTATTCACTTCTCTTTGTCTTGCTGCTATTGCTTTCACATCCTCAACTACCAAGGCCTCCACGATAATCTTTGTGTAGGGGACATCCTCCGTACCAGATACCATGACTTCCTTGAGGATCTCTATTTTGAGCCCTTGAACAAAATAGTTGACCTTGTTCCCATCAGTGGCCACCAAGTGTGGAGCAAATCGGGATAGCGCTTCAAATTTTTGGACATAGTCTGACACCGTCCGCTTCTGGCGTAGACGTATAAACTCCACCATGTTCTGCTTCTAGACAATATGATTAAAATATTTCTCGTAGAATATTTCTTTGAAAGTTCCCTAAGTAAAGGTTCAAACATCTCGTGTCGCTTTCACTGTGTCCCACCAGAATTGAGCGTCCTAGATTAATAAATAGGCAGCACATTTTACTTTCTCAGCTTTTCTTATGTTCGCGTACTCAAACACGTCCACTAGGGAACAGATCCATTCTTCTAGTCCGCAACATCGGAGACATTACCATCGAAACTGAGAGGATTGAGCCGTTGAAATTTCTCCCAGCTTGCTTCTTCTGGAACCACCACTTGCGCGACGATCCTCATTTCCGTTTCTGTTCTCTCTTTCCATAAACCATTCCCTGTATTGAAATTGCCGCTCCATATAATGAGACTGCAACCCTACGATTGCGGTGATACGGTCGAGGGCCTCAGCCCTCCCATTCTTAGCACTGGCACCCTCACGGCCATTATCATTTTCTTGTCTGCCAGGTGCCTCATTCCTCTCGTCGTCAACTCATACATTGAGTCTTTCTCTTCTAGCAATTCTATTGTCCAATATATTTTCACATTATAAAATAATAAGTTAAAGAAAGCAATTTTAAAAAACAAAACAAAACTTATAGTCAAAGGAGTATTCCATGATGAGACGTGCATTATCAGCCGTCTATAGAAATGCCTTTGACTCGATTAGGCTCTAATACCAACTGTAACGCCCCGCGTTATTAAAACGCATTTCTTTTTTATTACCGTATAAAATTTTTAGTTTTATTTAATTAAAATGTACGAGAGGAAGATAAATCAAAGTGAGTAAGCGGAAATCATTAACAAAATCCAAAATATGGTTTGAACATTTAACATGAATCCAAAGTTCCACAAAATATTTATCGTTTTTGAACCATTTTAAAGATATCAGTTTTACTCCCTGCGAGCCATAACCACTCAAGTCAAATCCACTGGGTAACCCAGGTGCTCGTCATGAACCACTCCCTCCTTAGATAGATAACTCATATCATGTACGTCACCTACACCACAAGCAAACTGTGAGCCTACTGCTCAGCTAGAAGTAAGATGCAGAATGATGCAAGCATATGTCTGATTATGTCAGAAAGGAATCCACTCAATCTGTATTTTACTCATATATCATTAACTCATACATTGAGTTGGGACATTGGGAGTGAACTTTACCTCTAGAGATAAGCTCTCACATCCCAAAGAAGAAGGGTTTAATCCCGAGTCTCCCAGTTAGAATCTGAACGAGAAGAATAGTTTCTGACCGAACACTAACTCCCCAGAGACAAGCTCTCGCATCCCGACGAGGGAAGGGTTTAATCTTGAGTCTCCCAGTTAGAATCTGAACTACCTCCTCAACCCCAAATTCCCATTACATTTATTAAGTCCGATCTCTCCTGTGCAATGTCACTCCCATGCAATGTGAACACTAATCCAAATATGGCATCACTCCTATGTCTATTATCATGATGCATGGCAATGCTTTGTAATATTAATCAAAACAAAATATCAAGGCATATATCAATACTAAAATCAACTAGGAGAAAAACAATATATGGGGCAATTTCAAGGCTATCAACAATCACTATTAACAACAGGACATGATGCACCACAACGTGCAAGAAGGCAAATTTGCACTTTGCGCCCAATCGGCTAAAGCCAAAACAAAACACCCAACTTCAAACAGGTAGAACTTCTAATGCAGGTAGCCAATGACTTTCAAATTTGCAGGGGATCAAGAAATACCAAAGAAATAGATTCAGTCTAAATTTCACAGTAAAAAACATAAGGGAATGAAAGATATCAATGCCACAACACTCTGTCCCGAAATGGATTCCACAAAGACAGTTTTAGCAACTTCGAAATAACAATGCACAAAATCACGAGATCAATTCTAAAATTCACAAAATTATGGCCAGTTAAAAATACTCCAGAGAGCAACTCAACCTCAAAATTCCAGAACCAATTTCAATAAAAAAGAATTGGAAATAAATGAGCATACAAGTCGGTCCGCAAAACATCATGCACTCAGAAGCTGCGACTTCAATGGACCTCAAACTAAGGCTACGAAACCCGAGAATTTTCAAGAGTAAATTCCACGTGTAAATTTTTCACGTTAATATTTGGTCTTAACGTTGGAAAATTGATTCGAATTGTCGCGTAGCGATCACGTGTAAAATTTTGGTTAATTAGTCAAACTAATGAAATTTGGAAATTTTCAAACGAAAAATTGATTTAAGAAACGAAATTGGAGAATTAAATTGGACCGTTAAACATCGTTGGGTGATGTTCGAAATAAGTTGAAAGTTGGAAATTGAGTGAATTATTTTGGTTAGGGAAATGTTGTTTGGTGTTCGGAATAAATTGGGATTGAAGTCGGAAGTTGAAGAGGTCAAAAATCTAATAAAAACATTGGATTTGAAAAACATATACATAGAGACTTTGAAGTACCCATGAAACACTAAAAATCAAGGACCGCAGTGGACTTTGAAGTAGCCGTGCATGAAAAACAGAGTCCTTATGTATATGTTTTACAAATCCAATGTTTTTATTAGATTTTTAACCTCTTCAACTTCAAAAGACTAGAATTTTGTCTACAAGTGTCAGAATCGGCTCCAAAAGGTATCAAATTGAAGGTCTCTTCGAGATCTATCACTTGTCATAGGGCAAGCCCTATGACCCTCTCTCTCGGGCCCAAAATCAATCGTTTAAGCTCTCAAATTTGAGATCAAAAGTTTTTCCAGCTCAAATCGCCGCTGCGGTGTCCTGGGACGCCGCCGCTGTTTCCCAGGATGCTGCCGCAGTGTCCCAGGACAACGCTGCAATTTTTGCCTTCAAAATCACTGTGCTGTGGCATTTTGTCTACGAACCGCCCCAGTGCCCCGTCATTTTTAACGGAAAACGTGACAACGTTGTTGGATTTGTCATTTTTCCATACATTAGTGGTTAACTTGTTTAAAAATATACCATAGTGGTTGACTTGTCATTGATTACAAACTATCATGGTTGATTTGTCATTTTCCTTTTATTCAAATAAGAAAGAATTAAGAAAGAATGCATTAAAATAAAGAAAGAAGGGAAATGAAAGAAACGTGGGAAAGAATATGCTCCTGGTTAGAAGGGAAATCTTGGAATAAGAGAAAAAGTAAGTAAGAGAAATTATTAAAAGAAGGAAGGGCAGTGGCTAGAATTATAGAAAGAGAGAACATGTTGTCGACAGGAATTAAAGAGAACAAGCAATAGGGTTTCTGCATTTTGCCCTGTTCTCCTTCAGCCGCCAGAGACAAATTGAGAGGGAGAGAAATCGCAAGAGAGCCTTCAGTTGAGAGACGAATCATGAGAAGACACGACGACCGGCGAGCTCCATGTAAAGGTGAGCGGCGAGCGACTCTGTCCGAGCAAGAGCCAATGGCAGGTGAGCGAACGAACACTGCCGATCGTGGGAAACGATGAAGCCACGGCTGTGGAGCTTCGTCTGAGGGATTTTTCCTCCGCCACACTCTGATTTCGATATGGAAATGCCAAATGCTAGGCTGTGATTTCCATTTTGTTTATGTTCTGCTTGGATTTAAATGCCTCTGTTTTGTTACCTGTTTTGGAAGAAAAGAAAATGTCGATTCTGTTCCATTTTGGCTTCACTGGAGATTTCTATTTTGATTTCTTGCGGTTGGATAGATTGCTTGCCTACTATGGTTATGTGCATCCGTGGGGTTGATTGGGTTCTAGATAATTTTTGTTTTGGTATTGTCATTTGGAACTCACGAATTTACTAAAAAAGGGACTCAAAGATAATGTATTGGTCATTGCTTGTGTTTCTGTTGTTCAGAAGAAAAATGTTGAGGATTATACCCTGGTTGTCACTGTTTTACATAATAAAGACTTGGGTTTAACGTTGAGAATGTTTAGAACTTACAGTTTTGTTTTTTGTGCTTGAGGATGGGCCGAATACGCTGTATTATTCATGCTCTATTGTTTTGTTTGGGTTCTGCTGGTTGGATAATGTTGAGGGTAATAATCCGTCAATTGGATGTTGTTATTTCTGTCTTGTTAAGGGTTTGTGCTTGGCTTGCGGTATTTAATTTTATGATCATGAAAAAATTATGAGGACTTGATACTCTATCGATTGATAGTAATTTCATTATGCTATTGTGAATGATAAATAAGTTGAGGAATGTTCTGAGGTTGCGGTAAAATGATGAAACTATTGTGGATTTTTTCTTAGTGTTGTCATGTGGGAACTGTCCTGAGAATTATATTCCACAGAGGTGTTCTAATTTGTAGACTGTGGTAGTGATAATAAGTGGAATGTTGGTAGACATTGAGATTAGATCCGGTATAAGATTTTCCACACATCCTTAAGGATTTCATTTAAGAGGTTTTTCCCTATGTTTGACATATTGTAGGCTCGGACGAGTTGTGGACTTCGAGCCAGTACCTGAGGTAACTGCTCCATCGTATATGAGGAAGGACCACCAACCAGGTTAGGGTTTTATACCTACTTGCTTTGCATATCTCATACCATCATTCTTTATTTCAAAAACTAATATTTTGTGGTATACCACATATGCATAAAAAAAAACAGACGGGGACTGTTCAATAGCACGTCTGATTTTATTATATCTATGTACGCGAGTTTTACACGTTTAAATTCAATGCATAGTTTTGATGGTATGTGATATTTGTGTTGGGGCTATGAATCCTCTTGGCACTCTAGAAGGTCTCGGCATCAGAGTATCATGAGGCATCCTTGGTACGTCTCGTGCTATGAAGAGACGAATGCTTGTACGCAATATTTGATAAATATTGGATTGGGAAGGTGATCATGCTTCCTTGGGTTCGAATCCCTAAACCTAGCCAGGATGTACTTTTATTCAAGTTTGTCTGCGTTGAGCTATGCTCGTCGACAAACTTGAGATTGAGTTTATCGGCGCTGAGCTATGCTCTTCGGTAAACTCAACGACGTGATTCGAGTTGTGTCAGTGCTGAGCTTTGGCTCATCAGCAGCACTAGGGTTTATCTCGACCCGAGTTTGTTAGCGCTGAGCTATGCTCGTCAGCGAATTTAGGATTTTATTCAAGTTTGTCGACGCTGAGATATGCTCGTCGACAAACTTGAGATTGAGTTTATCGGCGATGAGCAATGCTCGTCGGTAAACTCAACGAGGTGATTCGAGTTGTGTCGGCGCTGAGCTTTGGCTCATCGGCAGGACTAGAGTTTATCTCGATCCGAGTTTGTTGGCCCTAAGCTATGCTCGTCAGTAAACTATGGATTTTCTTCAAGTTTGTTGGCGCTGAGCTATGCTCGTTGGCGAACTTGAGATTGAGTTTATCAGCACTGAGCTATGCTCGTCGGTAAACTCAAAGAGGTAATTTGAGTTGTGTCGACGCTGAGCTTTGGCTCGTCAACAGAACTAGGGTTTATCTCCATTCGAGTATGTTGGTGCTAAGTTTGGCTCATCGGAAAACTCGGGACGTGATTTGAGTTGTGTCGGCGTTTAGCTTTGGCTTGTCGGCAGGACTTACGTGATGATACTGGTTAGGTCGGCGCTGAGCTTTGGCTCGTTGGCAAAACCTGGGGTGACGAGACAGGTCTACAGACCGTCATTGCTTTACTCTGCATGATTGACCGGAGGAGTCCATGAGTGACCTCCTTTTTCACTAGTGATGATTTTCAGTGTGAAACTGAGGAGAGTAATTTTGAGTATAGCTATCTATGTATACAGCGATGTTTTTACGATATCTCGTCGGGGCCCTTCGAGGCTGGCTTTCCTTAAAAAGGATGTAAATGATTTTGAAAATATTTTGATAAAAAAGCATAGCTCCTAAAAAGAATCAAGGTTTTGATAAAGAAAAGGTAAAACAAGTTTTCTCACGCGCTTGGCGGTGAGTATAAGTTTCCTACTGAGCTAGTCACTCACCTCTTTGACTATATTTTTCCCCAGGTAGAGATAGGAATACCTAGAGTGTGAACACATTAGATTCGTGGAGTTCTAACTTTGGTTTGCAGCTGACTTGTTCGCTTCCTTTGGTTTAATTATATATTTTTCACTGGTAAGAACTGATAGTTTCTGTAATATACTATGATTTAGAATTCTGGATGTGTGCACATGAATGCATAGTTTGTTTGTACGTGATTTATATTTCCGCAATTTAATTCTTGCAATCTCTACTTGGATCGTGACCCATCACATGTGGGTTGCAGCTGGAAAAATTATTACAAGTCTTCTACTAAATTTAACAAGCCTTGGGCTGGGTGATCGGGTTCTCTACGAGGATCGGGTCATTTGGCCCGACGTTTTTGTCCGGCTCGCCCTCGGGTCATGACAAAGGCCACTACAATTTGTTTTCCACCAATCTTCTAGACCTCCTCTCTTGAGTAATACTTCTAGGGAAGTATTGGGAGAACTCAGTGTAAGACTCTTCCTCCAAGATTGGCAGAACGTGAGGAAGAGAATACTTGGAAGTCGAGTCTCGACTAGGCATTGACAAGAGCTCCGGTTGGGGGTTTCGAGAGAGAACTCAAAAAATGTGTTAAGTTGTTGCTTTTGACTAACCAAAACTCCATATGAGGGCACCATTAGGTAGGCTAAATACCCACCCAAAGAATGCCCTAAATGCAAGATTACAAAATTGCCCTTGTAAACCAAAATTGGGCATGAGTGCTCGGAAAACATGCTAGTCGAGCACTCTAATAAAAACCGATTTATAATGACCAAAAACTAACCAAAACAACCAATAATCCAGTAGTTCGACAAAACATAAGTTCAACTAACATGCTAAAATAAAAAAAGAACATATTTCAATCTAAAAGGTCCAACTTAGCTTCAGGACATCGATCTTCAAATTGGTCACAGGTGTTGTGGACAAGCCAAGGGGATGCATCATCAATCCAAGTGAGTAGATGTATTGGTGCTTCTTTGTCTTCATTTCTAGGCTTTAAGTGAGTAGATGAGCAATGAGCCTTTCGGCTCGGGCCCGAGTGATAGGACCCTGTGGTGCATCAGGAGACATCAGTTAAGTACTAACAATATATATCTACCTTGGCATAACCAATCATCTAAATATTCAACACAACCAAGTAGTAGACAAAACCCTAAATTAACAGAGTGATTATCACTTGGCAGGGAGTAAAATCACGCAGAGAATTCAACTATTATTTCATAGATTATGCATTGAAATTCAATCATTCAATTGAGTATCATTCACAACAAAGCAACCCTCCTTGTGGTGTAGACCTCCTCTGACCACGACTTAACCCACTTTTACCTTAGTCAGAATATCAAGTAGTGGAACTCCAAAGAACTCACGGTATCACCACACCCATGGCCGAAAGCAGCAAGAATCCAAGGCCTTCACTACTTCATTTACACACATGATTTCTATTCAAGAAATGACAGAGTATTTCACTCTCTACTCCCTCGAACACACACTCTTTCTCATGACTCTCTCTCCCTCTGTAAACAAACACTCTGTTGTTCTCTCTATAACAAAACACTAGGATGTTATTCATTCCCACATCTGCGGATTATAAAGCCAAAGATGAAGCTTCCAAGGAGAAGTTATGGCTAGCAAAAATTACCACAATCGAGGAAGGTGGTCCAATGCAAGCATGCCACATGAAAGGTACCTATCTCATCGAGAGTTCCACGTGAAAAACCGTTGGGAGAAGACACTACAGAAACCAAGATTTTTGCAAAATTTTGTCACACCGGTTGACATGCACAGTCGATCGGCCTGTCGCCTGGTCCCGAATGCTTGCGCCCGCCTACACTGTACGTCGTTGTTTCGCCTTTATGTATTCTTTTAAGGCCCTACATAAAATGAAATTGTTTTAGTCTTTGAGGCCCTACATATACCTAAGGCTTAGGAAGTGATACAAAATAAAGCGTGAACATGCTATGCAGCTTTTAAAATCCGTATGCAGGTATCCATTTTCATTTTTGTTTTCCTTTTTGTATCCGTATCTATATTCGTATCTGTATATGTTTCTGTTTCTATATCTGTATCCGTATTTGTTTCCATATCCATTTATGGTTTCAAAAATCCATTTCAATTTCTGTGTCCATATCTGTTTCCATTTCTGTTTTTGTTCTGTTTCTGTTTTCGTTTCCGTTTCCGTTTCCATTTCCATTACCATTTTCGTTTCTGTTTTCATTTACGTTTCCTTTACCGTTTCCGTTTTCATTTCCTTTACTGTTTTCATTTTCCTTTCCGTTTCCATTTTCTTAATTTTTACTTTACTGTTCTTTTCTTTTGTTTCTGTGTCATGCATTATTTACTGGTCCACAAAAACCATTATCTTTCATTTTTGTACCGAGCATTATTTACCGGTCCACAAAAATCATTATCTTTACATGCTTTGGTTGTCGGGCTTTACTTACCAATCCAACCTCTTTACTTGACTTTACTGGATCATTTACTTTATCTTTATTCATATTTTATTTCATTTTTTATTTTCTTTTCAAAATCATGCATGAAAACTATTCGTAACCTTTTGAAAACTATGATGCATGCAATGCTCATGAATGCATACATTTCTATCATATCATCACTATAACCTTGAAACATGCTCAATCTTATATCTCTTAACATAAGGAACTTAAATCTATTAAACATATCATTAAACGAATTTAATTATAATAAACACAATAAACATACAATTTCCTAATTCTTGTGGTGTAGGGTCTCAAAGACCAAAACACATACAATGTCAACTTACTTGTCGTCCATAACACATTTTAGCGCTTTATCCTTCTTCCTCTTCAATATCTTCAATACCTTCACAAATCCTTAATATTTAATCATTAATAACCATCCACCACATTTTCATAAACTTTAACGCTTAACAATTCCAATATTTAACTTAATTACTTAACAGCTTCCATCATTTATACTTAATACTCAACACAGAGTCTAAATCCACAATTTCAGAACATATACATTCAAATTGTAAATCTCATTAGAATCAACAGAACACATTCCCCCAGTCAAACATAAAATCCTTAACCATAATTATCCCATCAGTAATGAAACAGGAAACCCAACAATCAACAAAGCATTATCTTCACCAACTCCATAAAAGTAGAAAATACTAGGGAGCATAAATCCCAAACTATCCTTCAACCAAATCCATCAATAGAGAACATATCTAAGTCTTACAGAGCATATATCAACACCAACAACATTATTAACATCCATCACATTCCTATCATCTACCTATAGTCCTATAAAATCCATAAGCCAGGAAGGGAATCCTCATACTTGAAAACACCTGAGAGCAGGATGCAGCTCATACTCCCATCCTCCTTCTGCTTCTTTCATCGCTCGGCCATTTCAATCCCTAGAGAGTTTTTCTCTCTTCTGTCTGCTTCTCATTTAATCAACTGGAGGCTTCTCTCATTAGCCATCCCCCAATCTCAATAAACCTAACCCCTCAATTATTTTTCCATGTGTAAAGGGAGACATGTGGAGAAATCGTAGATAATAATTCTCGAGATATGTATTTTCTCTTCGGCCGGATCAACACAAAACCTAGTTCTTGCACTTTACCATAGGAAACGCTCAACCTCTCCGCCTAAATTTCCAAAATCTTAATTTATAAGTCGAGCATTGCTCGATGATGCGTGATGCACCCCAAGGTCCTATCATCTAGACCCAAGCCAATAGGCTCATTGCATATGTAATTAGTTGCTATTTTGCAGGATTGAATAAACTAGAAGAACTTGAGCACAAACCAACAAGTGATGACAATGAGGCTCCTAGACATTTAATCACATTTTGACCGAGGACAATTAGGAATTCACTTCCATGAAAGCTTGGAGAATGGCCCAACAACCATGGACTTAGATAAGCCCACACACTTAATCAAATGGGTGAGACCAAGTCCAATCAAAGAATAAGAGAAAGCCAATACTTGATGTCTGAATTCCAAGTCCATATCCTCGGCCCAATTGCTCTCCTTAAATGTATTAGGTAGCCTTGGAATTACTAAAAGAACTTTACATCTTCCTAGGTAAGCCTTGTCTCACCAAAGAAGGATCTAGAGATGGCAATTCATATTCCAAGATGCTCTTGTGGTTTTCTAGGCTCTTTTCATTTCCCTAGGTGATGAATCTTCCCTCTTTCTCATCCCCTTCTTCTAACTAATTAATGTTTGTCTTGGTTTGCTAATGACCTTTCCTCTTCCTAGGTAGTTGGTTATTAGCATCTACTTTATTACTTGCATTGTAACTTGTGTCCAAGATGAGTTATATCTAACCCCTTTGTAATTCAAAAAGCAATCAACTTTGAATAAAAAACTCTTATGTTTAGTTTGCGAAATTCTTTCACCCTGTTTTTGTTATCCCTTATTTTGGTTAGTCATATCCAAATTGAGTGTTATTACGTATGGTGAGTCATATCCAAACCGTAGCTTAGTGAGTCATATCCAAGCTAGCCTCCATTTTTCTTGGTATGTCATATCCAAGTGAAGTGTGAGTGTACATCAATTAACTTGATCCCTCAAGTTAACCCTCTCTCCATCAACTTAGCAAGGTGAGCTAAGTTCATTCCACCAAAAATAAGTCTAAGCACCCCCACGGGTCTCCCTTGTTCCTTTGTTTGCATCCGCACTCTTCCAAACCCCCGTTTGGAAACACATCGATTAAAGATAACCGATTGCCTAACAACCTTGTTTTGTCTTGTGCAAATTTTTGGGGAACATCAATGCACCCCAAAACCCTACCATCTAAACCTGAGCCTAAGGGTTCATTGTCTATCTAACCAATATTTATTTTGCAGGAGAATCTAAGCTAAAGGATGTTGAAGAAGAAGTTAAAGATGAACCAAAGCATGAGAATAAGGAGGCTCTTAAGCATACACTTACTTGGAAGCAAAAATAAAGAAGAAAGGGTAGACGTTACAAATCTGCCTACAAACCGACCACGGTGGTGTATTTGACGTTTTTATAGACCTAGACAATCTTAAATGAAAAAACATTCTTCGTACGGTTTATAGCAAACATCAATAGCTTTCCAAAGTGATATTTTGTGTTATATTTGGGGTTCATTTACTATGTCAAACATTCCATTTACAGATACAAAAAATCCAACCAAGGACCTGTTTTGTGTGTTTTATTGTTTGAGGTCACTTTTGTCATTTGATTTTTAAGACATTTTTAGAATTTGTATTTTTCCATTAGGGAGGTACTTTAGCCTCTCTAATCAGATCCAGAACTGAGTTTTTGAAACCTAATATCGCAGCAACAGCAGCTCTTGCTTGGAGTCCTCTCCAAAACACCCCC
>CM039468.1:28502827-28557056 GCA_022433065.1 Begonia loranthoides | reverse complement strand
ATATATATATATATAAATACATATATATATATAACTATTATATAAATACATATATATATATATATATATATATATATATCCTTAATCACTTATATTTTGCCTTTTTCACATATCCAAACCTCAACCTATAATAATCATTCACTATTTCCTTATTCACATCGTTCTTCACTAAATCCAATATGTCCTAATATATATATCTTATACTTTCAACCTTAGTATGTCCAAATGCATCCAAATATATTTTCTCCTAATATTCCTACTGACTATCCAACTAATTGATATCGACCATTCTAACTCTGAAATCACCAAATAGTTCTCCAATTGACTTCAATCCTTCTCATAATCTAACTATAAACCTAACAGGGTATCATAATTCACTTATTCTAATTGCATTTCTCTAGACCAATATTTTTACTTGTCCAACTTAGCTCCTAATATCCCAAAATTATCACTCAAGCTATAATTTCAGCTCAACGAAGATTTGAGATATTACAATTGGTGTTGATAATGTGAGAAGTTGGATGACCATGAGGTCCTTATTGAAGAAGAGGTTTGCTCCCGGCCACAAGGACCATGAGGTCCTTGTGGAAGCTTTTCCACGTGGTGTTAGGTCATTGGACCTCTCCTCCATGAAGTGGGCGATGCCATCTTTTCCTCTGCAGCTTATCCATTGTAGTTGCCCTACCTCTTCTCTCTTTCGTCTATAAGAGGTAGGCCTCTTACATGATTTCTCTGGCTTTGACAGATTGTGAGGTGTGGGAGAGAGTTTCCTTGCTGTGAGATAGTTAGTGTGTGTGGTAATTTAAGTGTGAAGAGTGGAGTGGTGAGCTAATTGAAGTGTTACTCTACTGGAATACCGTTGTTGTCCATCTGTGAAGTGAAGAAGAGGTAAGGATGAATTTTTGAAATTATTGATTTGGGTCATGAATCTCTTGTTTTGGCCAAGTTGATGATAAGTGATTGAATTAACCAATTGTACTATTTTGCTTAGGAAATATTAAAGGTGTGGAAGGATAGTGGATACACTTTGGTTGCTGTTTTTCTTGTAGTTTGCTGTTGGAAATTTGAGGTAAGAATTAGAATTTGTAGTTGGCCAAAAGAGGCCCTACACTACGGGTTTTGTTGTTGTGTTTTTTATTGGATGAAAGGCATGAAATTAATAGTTGAATTGATAGTGGATTTTGAATTGAATGAAAAGCACGATCAATGGAAATTAGTATTTATCATGTAGATTATGATCTGAACTGAACTTGGTAGAATGTTGGAAAGTTGTACTGCCAATTTCTTGAGATCATTATCGATATGCTTTGTGACTGGATAGGAAATATACATTGTTGATGATGGTGAGTACCAATGATAGTCATTGTCAATTGTGGGTTGCTAGAGTGTAAATCCCTGCTTACACGTTACCTTGGGTCCTTTATGCTTGGATTAAACTGCGAATTGAATTAATTGCTATCATTACATGAACTGTGCGTTGTAGATCAAGTATAGTAAACTATTCTTGCACTCACTATTGATATCATTGAGTTTAACATACACTTATCAGTCAACTGGCTTGAATTGAACCTAAGAAATGCCATGATGGATAGTTGAATAGAGTTGAAGTTGAACCCCATATCTAGTTGGATTGGAACATGATTTGCTCTTGCTCGCATCGTTAATGAACAACTCTAAAATTACATTGTCTTAATTTAAATGCTTGTTTGAAACCTGGATAATTTGATAGATTAACACAGTGCCTTTCTAGTGAATTTCCGATTGCAATTGTAATTAAATTGGTTGTGTTTCTATTGTATGTTGCTTTCTATGATTTAGTTCGTGGCACTCATGGATCACCCTAGGACTTATGAAACTGTTCACATGTTGTATGTCATCCTAAAATATATGTAAATAGTCATGTGGGGGTTCGGAAGGATTGGGAATGGTTCTCGTGGTGACACCCCTATTGGAGTGCCTACACCCAATTAGGGGCGGTGACACCCCTGTTGGAGTGCCTACTCCCAATTAGGGGGCGGTGAGGTATGGTTAAGTCATGGGAATCATAAGATTCTCAATTCTCTTGTTCTGAAATCCTCAATGTCTTCAACAAAAGTGTATGGGTATGGCTCGTGGTGACACCCCTATTTGTGTGCTTCTTCGTCGGAAATACGGTTAAGCCATGAGATCAATTGACTTACCCATCACCCTGATTCACAAATGAGATACGGATCTCCTCTATAATGTATTGCGTGGTCATACATCATTTGCATTGCATTTTAGATTCTGATTCTTGCTAGGCATTACACTCATTGTTTTCCTCGTAATGTAGGTGATTATTATAATGAAGATGACATACTATTGGAGGAGGAGACGTTCTAGAATGACCCCTCATGTTATCAGTCGATTTGACCTTTTGGGTGTGGCCTGCATGACTTGGGGTTTGTTAGTATTTTGAGAGAAAGGGTATTTTGGTAATTTACTATTAGTAGTATTTTGAATATTATAAGCAGGGACTTTTGTGTTAAAAACATTTGGAAACTACTGTGTGAAATTTTATTCCGCACGGTTACTCGGATGTATTTTCTTTTAAATGAATTTCGAAAGTTGATTAAATTTAAGGAAAAATTTTATATGACGTATTTTAAAACGAGAAAAATGGTTTTATCGGGGCGTTACACATACAGTATAAAATCTCTAAGCATACTCTTCTATTAAACATATCATTAAAAGAACCTAATTCTAACAAACATTCAGAAACCAATGGCACAATACATGGAACAAGCTTAATTTTTAGTAAAGCAGTAAACAACATAAATATTCTATAAAAGCAGTAAATAGTCAGTATACGACTCCTAACTCTTGCAATGTAGGGTCCGAAGACCAAAACACATGCAATCACTTACCTGTGGCCCTTAGCGTGTTTAGCTCCTTATTTGTTTCTCGTTATTACCTTCAAAATAGTTAACTCTATTAATATATTTATCAATTAAACCCTAACTTACCGTATTTCTTATTAATTACTGCTTACCGTATTTTTATTTAAGTATTAATTACTAATTACCATATTTCTCGTTATTACTAATTACCATATTTTTTGTTTAGTATTAATTACTACTTATCGTATTTTCCTTGTTTATTATTTACTAATTTCTATTTATTTATCTTTCTAACAACATAGTCCTAATTTATACATGTTTCCCTTTTTATTTAGTTACCTAATTTATACGTTTTCGATAATATAATTTTCTTTAATCATGTTTAGTAATTCTATCCCTTAATGATTATAACCTAAACATGTTAGTTAAATCCATAATTATTATCACCAATTTAAAAATTATCTAATTTATCATTTTTTTCTATTATTTATTAAACGTGGATAGTACCGATTAGAAATATTCCCAGGAAAGAATGCTCTTAGCAATTCTCCTTAGACAGAATATCCTTTCCAAGTAAGTTCTCAAGAAAGATGGAGCGGTCACAACGGTCCTTATTAAATACCAGTCTCCTTATATAGAACGTACTTGTACAGTACAATTACACCTATTCATTAATGCGATAATAATAATAGGGCGATAATAACAATAATAATAATAGAACTAATAACGATATCTCTTAATGAATATTACCGTGATAATAATAGTGTGATAATAATAATAATGAAACTAATATTTATTCACTAATTATCTACTAATTATCTACTACTTTAAGGATAGAAATATTACCAAAATAATCCAAGAGCTATAGCGTAATTTCTCCCGTCGAAATTCCGGCTTTAACGATTTCACCCCTAAACTTTGTAACTCAAAACTCTCACAATCACTCCTATTTCTCTCCTCTCCCTTCCTTCTCTCTGGCTCCTCTCCTTCTCTATTGCTTTGGTGTGATTTCTTCCTTCAGCCAATGCCTCTATTTATAGGCATTTGCACGTCCATGAGAAGCTTTTGTAGAATTTTCTTACGGTATAATTTCCCAAAGCGTAACTTCCCTCGATAACCAAGTAACTCCTCCTCCACACTTTCACCCTCAAATATTCAAGACCTAACAACAATTGCAGAATGTTCATAGGACGCCTTAGAGTTTCAAACAGATTAAGAGTTCGACCCGTTATCAAGGAGCTTGACCCAAACTAAACTTGTTGGTTGAACCAAAACTATCAACTTTGATCTCTTCAAGCAAACAGTTAAGAAGATCAAATCCTTAAAGAAAACTCAAGAAGAGAATCACTTTCTAAGCAAAATGCTCTCAAATTTCAAGTTTTAAGTTATGATTTATATTGAAGGCTTGCCCATCTATTTATAGGCAACTTTAGGGGAAATAGAAACATTATAAAATAACATAAAATATACAAAAGAATGCAAAAATTCAATGTTAGATGAAGAATTGTCGCAGGTGACACATTGGAGGCGGCGCTGGGGGCAGCGTACATGTGGCCAATCAGCGCTAGTGGGCATGCGGTCAAGGCAGGCAGGCGCGCGGTTGGTGTAGCGCGCCGTAGGCTGGCGGGCGCACTGTCGGGCTGGCGGCATGCACTGGCTGGTGTGCTGTCGGGCAACAGTCTAGGCGGCGTGCCCATTGACTTACGGGCGGTGCACGCAGTTGGCCTGGGCCACGGCCTACTTTGGTCCATCTTCAATTTTATCCCTTTTTTATTCAATACATTCCTTCCTTGGGCCTCCATTTGACTCTCCTCAATCCCTAACACCACCATGGGCCGACTTGCCATTCAATTGGTCTTTATCTTGGACTTCATTCAATTACGGGAAATCAGGGTATTTTATTTAATGGGAAAAATCATTATAAAACTTCCAAAATTCATAGATAATGAGATTTTAATTCCATTAATATCTGAGATATTACATTCCGAGGAAAATTGCAATGAAGATGTAGTTTGTGAAACATCTTGATGGTGGAAGAAACCCTAGAAAATACCTCTTATGCTCTCGAAGGAGTCCTAATTGTTGAAATGGGAAGATCATTGATTTTGCAAAAACCGAGAGGAGGAGAGCCAAAAGGAAAAATTTTTTCACACCTGATGCAAGGTGGAAGAAAAGGTATGCTCCATGATTGATGGAAGTAGTTGCACAAGTGAAGCCTCTCTTGAAGATAGTAAGAAATCAGAATTGGAAACTTTGGTGTTTCCCAACCCCTACAAACTAAATCATTTCAAGGGCCAAGATTCTATAAAAGTAACCGAGCTAGCCCGTATTGACTTTTTTATTGGTGGATATGAAGACGAGTCTCTATTTGAAGTTGTACCTAGGTGTGCTAATCAATTAATAGTGGGGAGATTGTGGCCATTTGGTAGGAGAGTTATTCATTATGGTTTCACCAATTTGTTTTCATTCAAGTTTAGGGATGCATTCATAAAACTAGTTCCTCTCAAACCGAACAAATTACTAGAGAACTTTCCATATTTGATAACACACAAGGAGGGAGTAGCAAAATTAAGAACCGACACACTTTTACAAAAGTACTCCTTTTTATCTGAATTAAATATCAAGATCTTTGGTTTGTGTTTGGTTAAGAAATTTTATGTGGATGATAAGGGTTTAGGCTATGGATATCAATTGATCACTAATGAATCCGAAAAGGATTATCATATCTTGGAAAATCTTTGTGAAGCATTGAAAGGTTTACTCTTTTGGTTACACTTGCGTGAAGGAATACTTATGGTTGTGGAAAATGGCACCATTCCTAGATGGTCTGAGGAAGTGTGCTCTATTAATGGATGGAATGAAAATTTTTTTGACAAGGGAAATGAGGTGCAAGCTAAAGATATATATATTAGAGTGGATGAGCAAGCTTATGTGGTGGAATTGTTCTGTGGAGTAAAAATAATCTTTCCATTTGATCCAGGTGGATGTAAAAAGTTGTAAAAGTGGGAGACTCCTAGGATTTGAGGTCAAATCCTCAATTACCCAGGGAGGATGATGGCCCCCAAACCCTACCACTTGAACATGAGCCTAAGGGTTCATTGTCTATCTAACCAATATTTCTTTTGCAAGAGAATCGAAGCTAAAGAACCTTGAAGAAGAAGTTGAAGATGAACCAAAGCATGAGGATAAAGGTGATCCTAACCATGCACTTACTTAGAAGCAAAAATAAAGAAGAAAGGGTGGACGTTACAAATCTGCCAACAATCCAACCATGGTGGAGTATTTGACATTGTTATAGACCCAGACGATCTTAAATGAAAAAGTGTTCTTCGTACAGTTTGTAGCAAACATCCATAGCTTTCAAAAGTGGTATTTTTCGTTATATTTGGGGTTTGTTTGCTATGTCAAACATTCCATTTACAATGACAAAAATTCAACCACGGATCTGTTTTGTGTTTTATTGTTTGAGGTCACTTTTGTCATTTGATTTTTAGGGCATTTTTATAATTTGTCCATTAGGGAGGTATTTTAGCCTCTCTAATCAAGTCAAGAAATGAGTTTTTTGAAACCTAAAATCGCAGCAGCAGCAGCTCTTGCTTGGGTTAAATTATAGGGAATTAAATTAGGTTATTATTAATTATATTGTTTTCCTCATAGAATAGGTAGAGTGGATGTAAATTAATGGGAATTGTGAGAATAAGAATAAATAAAAATCTAATAGATTATATTAAATGGTAAAAATTAGATGTATAGGTACATTATATAGATACGGAAAATTAGATTAATTTTATGATAAAAATAGTTAATTAGTGTAAGTCCTCAATTCATATTCAAGTGATGGATACCATAGGATAATACTTATATTGTTAGAAACTAAGTTAGAGAGTTTGATGTATGGTATCATAGTGTAATAGAAAAGTGTTTAGAATTAATGTTATAGTTGAAGTATAGTTATTGTTTGTTAGTTGTTTGTAATATTGTTTGTGATATATTAACTGCTGTGTGTGATATTCATGTACACATGTTAATAGGATTGTACGTCATGCATCTCATGGGTTAATAATGAAGATAATAATTGGTGTTTCCTACGGGGGTTCAAAAATTGAAGAGGTTGTTCACACATAGAAAGCAACTCGTTTGGGTAAGTTCAGAAACTGAAGAGGTTTCTCTTACTCAACAGGGGGTGAGTTCAGAAACTGCGGAGGTTGCTCTCACCCAAGAGTGAATGAATGTAATGTAAGTGGGCTCGTTTTTAGTGAGTTTGGAAACTGAAGAGGTTGCTCTCAAGTAAAAATGAATCCATGTGGTAATTTCGGAAATTGAAGAGGTTGCTCTCATCCAGCTTACAATATATCAGGCTTAAGCATGTAGAGTTGTCATAGAGGTTATGGTTGCATTTCATTTTATATTTCTTACTAGGCAATAGGCTCATTATTCCTCCTGTGATGTAGGTATGGATTATGAGCCGGTTGAAGTGAACGTTGAGAAAGTGTGATGCGATGCAAGCTTGTGTTACCATGAGCGAAACGACCTCGGGGGCAATGGCTCTAAATGAATAGAAGTTGTTTTTAATACATAAAGCCTTTGTTATGAATTTCAAGTAACTATTTATCTTATTTCTGTAAAACAGTTAAATGTTTTTATTCTGCGTAACGTATTCTAATGTTTTTCAATTAATTATATTTTAATAAGTTTTTAAAATGTTCAAAATTTTATGAAAATTCATAAACGGAAAATGAGATGTTACATGTAAACACTTCACAAAACCAAGAAGCAGTAAACAATAAGGAGCATTATCCAACAACAAAGCGCTGATCTTAACACATTTTATCGAGCAACAAGAAACGGAGAGCCCTAACCACATCATCCTTCATATACTTTTAACATAACATTTACCTAAAATCCATAAAACTAAGTAGGAAGCTATGCATTACCTGAAGCACACTAGAGAGAGAGGGCAAAGAAGACAACTCAGAGTTCCAAACACTCCAACTTCAACCTTTCTCACCTTTCACAAACTAGCTCTCACCATTTCTCCCTCACAAAACTCTCTCTAGGCTCTTTTTCTGCTTTTTTGGACTCCTTTCTTCTGCAGAAACTTACCTGATGTGCACCAAGTCACAAGAGTTGAAAAATAAATCAATCGGGTAACTTATGCACCAACAAAACTGCCACAAATTTTGAAAACGGAATAACTTCAGATTCTGGATAACTTAGGGGCTGAAACTTGGAGGCACCCTCAATAACATTTGCAAAATAGATATATCAAAAATCCAGCTTCAAATATCATCCCAATAATCAGTTATGAAAGGTAGAATACAGCCCTTGGACAATTAGGGTTTTAAGGGCAGTTTTGGCAACCCGGAAACAAATATTAAGAACTCGGCGAGCATACGACCAATAAACGCCAATTTTGTAGGCTAAATCAATGACAAAATGAAGATTAATTCTGTCAAAGATGAGCACAGTCAAACAAATGTAAGGGCGTCAAAACCAGACGCAATCGCAAGTCAAAAACAGAAATTTCACAAAAAAAATAGTTTCTCGGCTAGCTTTGCTTCTTCCAATCACAACTCCTTTAACAAGCATCTTTAATTACAAATGACCCCAAAAACCACGAATATCCAGAGAGCAACAATAAATCCAAGAACCACAAGAAAGCCTTTGATATTACAGCAAGAAAACAGAAAAAGAACTCCAAGGAGTCCGCACACCTCCAATGGGAGAGGGGGCGACTTTGTTTGGCCTTACCGAAACGGATGGGCACTCTCCAAGGGGGTTGAAGCTTCTACTACCTCCACTCCACAATAGACCATGACCAGAGAGGAGTGGTTTGGAAGAGGTAGCACCAATCAACTCAATCAAGAAGCGACAATAAGATCGAGTTGATGCAAAATGGAGAAGTGGCCGAGAGGAAGGGGAGCTCCGCGGTATTCACACCAAAGGGAGAATTAGGGTTTTATCAAATCTTCAAAAGTTCCTTCAACAATGCATTAAGGGGAAACTAAATACCCCCTAATGACCTTACAAATCTTAAAAGACAAAAATGCCCTTGACAAATAAAAACTAGGGCATGAGGGCTCGGTTTACATGCAAACCTAGCATCTCCAAACCTACAAGCATAAATTGAAATAAAAATTCACCAAAAATAATTCCCAACAAAATAACCAGCAACAAATATCCAAAAATGATAGATTTAACATAGAATAACATTAAATGGCTCTCAAATAACCTTGAGAGCCTTGACTCCCGAAAACTCCTCCAAGCCGAAACAAAACGGATGTAGCTGATTATGGTTTGCAGGGCTCCACGTGAGAAAAAGACACAGAGCTTCTTGATCTTCATGTGTTGGCTTCTCCATAAGGTCTAATGCATTAATTTCCCCTGCAAAAATAAAAACTTATTAGATAAAAAGGAGCATCATGGCTCGGCTCCGACGGTAGGGTCTTGGGACACATCATTACCCTTTTTCTCTTTTCTCTCACTCTCGACTCCCTCTCTTTCTCTTTTCTATTTTCCCAAAAGCTTTCCTAATACGGTTCACATAACTCATCTCTAGCTGCCACCTGTAAAGGGCGGACACATGGAGGGATCTAATAAAGCATAGCTTCTGGAGTTTCATGAAAGCCTGTCAATCTCCTTCATGAGAATGATCGACCACCAGCCAACTCTAATTAGCCACAACCCAACATTCCTGGTCGATCATCCCCGCAGGCCATGATCGACCACTCCCAAATATGATAGCCACTGCCATACAAGCAGTCGATCACTTGATAAACCGATCTCAACTTCGCCAAACTCTGTGCCCCTATTATTTTCGCGATCGGTCTACTTATACGCCACTACCATTTTTGCGATCAACCCTGCGATCAATTGATTTCACCATTGCAAGACTCAGCATAGAAATTGTCATTTTCACGGTCTATCACTTGATCAACCGATTCCTTCATCGCCGGACTTTGCATAGAAACTGCTATTTTTGCGGTTGATCACTTGATCGACAGATTCCTTCATTACAAATCTTTGAATAACTTGAAATGCTGATGATTGACCGCAACTCCTTCATGGAGATCGACCACATCCTCTACTTGCCTTCTAAATTAACAATTCTTTTCTCTAAACCTTAACCCACCATTTACTCAAATTATCCTCAATTAATCCATACCTAGAACCATGAAAAGCCAGGATATTTCAATCCATAATAAAATCATTCCATAATTTCCAACAATTCACAATTATTATCATCCTTAGTCTAAGTTTATGTGACCCAAAAATCCCAGTTATTACAATCCTCCCTCCTTAATAAAATTTTGTTCCTAAAATTTGCTTAACTCAATCACTTTCTAAATCTAACAACCAAAATAACCATTAACATTCATTGCATAAAAGTACCCAAAACAACTTCCTGTATCATACCATTACACAAAACTTCCAAAAGATTACGTTGCTTCTACTTCTACAAAATATAACTATTTAGCAAAACACTAACTCACATCTAGGTAATTTGATCGTCATCTACATTTCCTGCAAGTGAAAAGCCTTTGCCAAAATTTCTTTCCTTTTGTCAGACCGTGTGTGGCAGATCTTTGCAATATGACCAACTTTATTGCATCTAAAACATCTCCCAGATCTAGCCATGTATTCTCCTATATGATTTTTCTTACACTTTGAGCATTGATTAACCATAGATTCCCTCTTAGTAATCTTTTTGTTTCCTTGTTGGGTTTCCTCTTCAAAGGATCACTTTACTCCTCTGGACATGCTCTCTTCCTCCCGAGACTCTGGCTAAATTTTTATAACAAAATCATTTCGTTTCAAGAATTGATTCTTTGCTTCTTCAATGTCAAGAGCCTTTGATACAACCTCCGAGTAGGTCTCATATTGAATACGTGATATCTTAACACCTCTATAAATTTCTGCCTTAAGTCCTTGCACAAATTGGTGTACCTTACGCTCATTATCACTTACTAAATGTGAGGCAAAACGTGACAATGCTTCAAACTTGCGAATGTACTCCGTAACTATTCCTTCATTACCAGGCTTAGTAAACTCTACCAACTTACTAGTCCTTGTAGCGTAGTTAAAATGCTTGTCATAAAAGATTTCCTTAAACTTTTCCAGTACACAGTCTTTACATCGTGCACCAATTTCATCGAATCCCACCAAAATCGAGCATCCCTTGCCAACATAAACACAACACATGTGACTTTTTCTTGGTCTTTGATCTTAGCGTACTCAAACATACTTTCCACCATTCAAATCCATTCTTTTGCTCTTGGTAGATCAGAAATATCTCCTTCAAAATACTGCGGCTTTAGTCTTCTAAACCTTTCATACCCTAAGTCTTTGGGAACCGCCAGCTGTTGGTTTCTCTGTTCTTCAAATTCCCTACTCCATTCCATAAATTGAATCTAACACTCCAAACATTTATTAGTCTACCGATCATTTCATCTCTTGGATCCCCATTCCATCATGTTTCCCTCACCATTTTGTTCCTATTCAACCAGCAGAGTTTATTAAAACTTCAACCAACAGAACCAATGGCAGAACAGAACCTAAACCCAATCCTCAAAACATAATTCCTCTCCACTATTTATTAAAGTAGTAAACTGAATAAATTATAAGACCCAATTCAATAGATCATTATCCACCACAATGTTCATCAAGCTATAACTGAAATATAAAAAATGAAACCCAAGAAACTAAGTTCCTATTCTAGAGCCTAAATTCTCCATTATAGCTATCAAATAGTAGGTGGGGAAATGTAAAGTAACAGTTCCCTTCCAGCTTCATCCAACAAACAATAATTAAGTAGGGAGTAAACAAAAGGCTCACATACCCGAGTATAGACATTCAACAGTATCCAAGAAGCATTAATCCAACTAGCAAAACAAACTTAAAATTAACAAGGCTTAAAATATTCCTCATCGTCCAGCAGCAGTAACCGAATGTAGAATCAACTTAATCACCAGAACAACAAATTTCTACACTATACAGTAAGAAGTAACTAAAATGAACAACAAACAACTCATTTCTACAGGGCAGCATCTCTAACTGGGTCTATTAGGCCATAGCCGAGATAAAGAACTTAAACCCAATCATCAGATTACTCTTTTCGACAAAGTTCATCAACAGAAAAATGAATTGGAGGAACAACTATAATCATTGAGAACAAATAATCCTCAACCAGACCTATCACAGTAGTACATAGTATAAGGAAAGAAACACCAAATCGGTAGAACACTAAATCCAACAATATCAACCAAAGCAATATCAAAATAGAGAACAATTTCGCCTAACACCTTGCATTGTAGGGCCGATGAGGCCAAAAACACATTCAGCAATACTTACAGTTGATGGAGTATTTTCACACTGAGACTTGTGATGATAGGCAGTTTACAGAACTGATTTTAAAACCCGGGGTGCTCTAATACCATATTGTAACGACCCAATTTTCCTTACATTTTAAAACGTTTTTTCTTTGAAAAGTGCATAAAATTAAAAATTTTCCCTTTCAATTAAATACTTTCTTTTGAGTTGCATAGCAGAAGACTTCTTGTTCTTAAAACCGTTTAAAGATGATAAATAAAATCCTTTTCTTAAAAACCTTTATAACTTCGAAAACTTTGCTTAACTTAAAACAATAATCACTTTATACATTTAACAATTACTTTACAAAATTTTTTACATTTTCTCTTGATCTTTAGGCTAGTTAGCCCCAAGGTCCTCACATGCAAATCCTTCATCAACAGCTCCTTAACTCAACCTCGCACGTACTTACATCACAAGACTTAAACTATGAGTCTAAGGCTCAGTAAGCAATATAAAATGTGCAATGCACATGCTATGAAACTTTTAAAATTTGTATGCAGTTTTCTGTTCTTATAAACCTTTTCCTTTCTTTTCTTTACGTTTACTTGCTTATAAAATTTGCGGTAAACTTTAATGAACTTTAATTACAACAGTGAACTTAATCTATATCGGTGAACTTGAGCCCTGGCAGTGACCTTGTACCATACTTGTGAACTTAGACAAGGCTGGTGAACTTATACTGCAAAGGTAAACTTGTATCATGGTGGTGAATTTATTCCATGTTAATGAACTTATACCATTTCCTTTCTGCTAACAACTCAGGAGTGAGTAGTGAACGTTAAACCAACTCAAACCCATCTCATTTTCTTTCTGTTTCTCTTCACTCTTATCTTTCTTATGCAAAACTTATACAAATAAAACCATTTCATTTTCAAAACTTATTCTTAAAACCATTTTCGTACATTTTATCAAAACATGATGCATGATATGCATATGAATGCCTACAATTCTATCATATCATCAATATAACCTCAGAACATGATCGATATCAAAATTTTTAACTTAAAGAACTTAAATCTAATAAACACAACGTCAAACAACAAGCAAGAATACATCCTCGATCGATAGCATGATCAATAACTTGATAATCTAGTAAACACAAGTAGCAAAAAAGTCCTAACTCTTGTGAGGTAGGCTATAAAGGCAAAACACAAACAATATCACTTAGTTGACGATCTTCAAAGCAATTTAACACTAATGCTTATCTTTCAGAGTATTCACATACACCTTCAAAATAAATAAAACTTCCTTCAATAACTATTTCCTATTATCCATTCCACATTACCGTCAGTGAATAAGAAATGAAACTTGATTAACATAGCATAGATCCTTATTACATATTGTCTACCAATTGTTTCTAGCCAAGAGCAACCTACTAAACCTTATTCTCAACATTTTTCATCACTTCACTATTTATCATTTTCATGCATAACATACAGTATATTTCATATGAGTAAGCATCAAACACAACAACCTTAAAATAACCCCATTGTCAAGCATAAAATCCTCAACCATGATCATGAAAAGTTGTAACTAAAATAAATAATAAAACCCCAATCGACAGATTATCAACCCCATCTCAATAAGTCATTAATCATCACAGCTTCTCTATTATAATTCCTCAATGCCTAACATGCATAATATAATAGCAACAACCCACACATATGGCAGCAAACCATAGTGGCCTTATAAAATCACTGATTTGTCCTTTTATCATACATTCCCAACATCCAAGTTTTCATTAACTAAACAAACTATTAACATCTGAACAATAAGAACCCACCATTAATTGCATGCAGCAGACTATCTCCAAGTGTAAACACTTCACAAAACCAAGAAGCAGTAAACAATAGGGAGTGTTATCCAACAACAGAGCACTGATCTTAGCACATTTTATCGAGCAACAAGAAACAGAGAGCCCTAACCCCATCATCCTTCATCTACTTTTAACATAACATTTACCCAAAATCCATAAAACTAAGAAGGAAGCTATGCATTATCTGAAGCACACCTGAGAGAGAGGGCCGAGAAGATAACTCAGAGTTCTAGACACTCCAACTTTAACCTCTCTCAGCTTTCACAAACTAGCTCTCACCATTTCTCCCTCACAAAACTCTCTCTCGGCTCTTTTTCCACTTTTTTGGACTTCTTCCTTCTTCTCTAGAAACTTCCCCTTTTTCTCTTTTCTCTCACTTTCAGCTCCCTCTCTTTCTCTTTTCTATTTCCTCATAAGCTTTCTTCATACAATTCACATAACTAATCTCCAATTGCCACCTGTAAAGGGAGAACACATGGAGGGATCTTAGAATGCATAGCTTTTGGAATTTTGTGAAAGCCGGTCGATCATGGGAGGAGTTTGACTGACCAGGAAGCATGGGCATTACCATGCATCCCTCTTCCTCCAAATAGCAGCTGGGGAAGAGTGGAAAATGGGATGTTTTTGGGATTTATGTAGTTGTGTTTCTAGAGGGGAAAAAGTCGTGAGAGTGAGAATGAGAGAGAAGAGACAAGGCGAAATTTTGGAGAAGAAAGAAAAGGGGCCCAGAGAAAAGAGAGAGAGTGAGCTCTCAAGGGTAAGAAAATAGTGAGTTGCTATTTCGGAATAAGAACTAGAAGAGAGAAAGAGAGGAAGTGAGAGTGGGGGGGCTTCTAGTTGAAAAACTAAAGGGGTTGTTGTGAGTTAGAGAGAGAAAGAGGGAGAAATAGTGAATGAGTTTTGGATCATGAGAGTGAGGGTGAGAACTGGAGATAAAGTGGTATGTTGTGAATCGAAGAGAAAGGATCCATGAGGGAAGAATAGGAGGTGCAAAAGGTTGCCTTCCAAGAGGAAAGAAGTCTGTTCGTGCTTTCCCATTTTTTGGCTTCACCATGAGAGGTAGTTTTAGAGGATGTACTGATGGAATGTTGTTTCAATTTGCCTAGTTTTGATAGTTTGATAGAAATTGTTGGAAGAAAAGGTGAATATGTTATTACTACTTGATAACCATTGAACCTAAGGAAATATTGTGTGTGTGTAATGCCTAGATAAATCCTCTATGTACTATGTAAAAGATTTTATGGAATGAACAAATATTTGATAAAAAGAAAATATGTTTCGTAATTGTCAATTTTGTGTTCGATGCAATGGGAATATGGGTCAAAATATTATTGGAATTTTTAAAGTGTAAATTGTTGAGGGAAGTGTATTTTGGATTTTCAATCGGTGGGATGTTGAGGTTTCGGTCGCGTATCACGATCGAAATGCATTACAGGTTGCTCCCTAGCACTTTCGGTCATCCCGTGGTGGAAGTTGAGGTCGAGAGTTTGACCAAAATGCATTCCAAATTATATTTTGGGGTTTTCGGATGCAACGCAGTCGAGGTTGAGGATGTGATTCGTGACCCAAAAATATCAGTTTTTCAATCTATCAAATTCGTCGATTTTACGGTCGAATCTTCGGTCGAGATGCGGTTGCAAGGTGCAATCAAAAATGCAAAACTAAAGCAAAATTTGGAAATTTGATCGTCGTGCGATCGATGTTTCGGATAACTCCTTCAACCGAAAAACCTATTTTAAGCAAGAAATCTGTTTTCCACTGGCCATTTCTTTCTCCTCCCTAAGAAGATAGCGGATTTCCATGTGGCCATCGCGCGTTAGACCTCCTCCTTTGGTTTGGGTAACTGTTCATCAATCCCTGGCCTTCACATGGGTCTTCGTCCGTCTATAAGATGATGGCATTGGATAATGGTGTTGGATGATGGCATTCTAAATTCTACACTACCGAGCTACGACCGAGAGGAAGTAAAGGAAAGGTGACGATGCTGCATTTCCATCCTGTAAGTGAAGAGTGTTCTGTGAGTTGAGTGGAAAAAGGAGAGCTCCTGTCTTGGAATTTCCTGGGTGCATTGCTGCATTGGTGGTTGTCGTGGCCATGAAGTGTGCTTGCTATGGAGTGACATTTCTGTTGAAGGTGAGAATTGGGATGTATGTTGGCCAATGGAGGCCCTACATCGCGGGACTGCCTTGTTGTTTGATATTGAATATTGATTTGGAATACTTATAGCAAAATGTTATTATGCCATGAACAATGTAGTAATGTCGATTACATATGCATGCAAGACTGGTTTATGCAACAGAAATTATTCAAACTATGGGCTGTTAAAAAATGTTGCTTTAATTGATACTATGAAGAACTGGTCTGTTGACCCTGGATGATTTGGTTTTTATTTTCTGCCATGGCTATTTGAAACCATGAATTATTGCTCGATTCTTGCTTGAAGTCTCTATTATCCTATTGTTAAGAGGAACTAAAAATGGTTAATGATAGTGGGTTGGATGTAATGGAATGGTTTGCTTTAATGGGTGAATGGATTACTCTCTCTATTGTATGTCTAAATATTGCCTTGGCTGGGTATTATGAATTGCTAAGTGAAATTCTGCTTTTGTTATTTGCTACCCATCGTTAATATGCTGCTAATAAAGAAAAGTGAAGGTTGCCAATAGCCACTGTTATTTTTGTTGGAAAATTAGTTGCTGTCATGTAGTGATGTTACCTTGTGAATGGCTAGATTGTTAACTACTGTAGTCAAATCTGTTCATAATCACATAATTCATTTATTGGTTGCCTTTGTATGGTCCTCTGCCAAAAACATACGATGTTTAATTTATGACTGTTCTTAGAGAAATCTCTGTCAAATAAATATATGGTTCATGAGTTAGTAATCCCTTAGTATGTTAGGCCTTTACATTGTTTTCAATAAATTCATCAATAAATGCCATGTATATATATTCGTGAACTGTATATGACATCCATGCATCATAATTAGGGCTTATGAAATTGTTGACATATTGCATGACATGCATAATAAATGTAAATAGGCGTGTGGGGGTTCGAGAGATTTGGTGACGTTTCATTGGTGGTGACACCCCTAATGGATGTATCCCCTCCCACTTAGGGAGCGGGTGACAATTAAGTCACATGGACCATAGGATGTATCCTCTTCTCTTGTATGAAAATCCCTAACGCTTGAAAACGAAATGTAATGGTGACAGTCATCGGTTGTGATACCCCTAATGGATGTATCTCCTCATCGGAGTGACAGTTATTCCCTTGACCATAGGATGTATCTTTTCTCTTGGTATAACAAAAAAGATTGGTTCTTTTCTGAAATGCATCCCATGAGCATGCATAAGCATTTGCATTGCATTCCATTCTACTTCTTGTTGAGCGTTAGGCTCATTGCTTTATCCCATGATGTAGGTGATCATTACGAAACATGTGACATGCAAGCTGAGAATGAGGCATTACAGGACAAGCTCTTTGCTTATCAGCCGAATTCGACCTGATGATTATGGCTCATGAAAAACATTGTTGGTTATTTTGAACAGTTAACTTCGGATTTGAATATGGTAAACGTTTTGTAAGCATAGACTTTTGTTGGAAATGTTGAACCTATGTTTTGAAAATTTGTCATCTGTTTCCGCTCATTTTTACTTTGCTATGTTTTCAAACCAATTTTCCTAATACATGTTTTAAGTAAATCAAAGAAAAAATTTTATATGGCTAAAAATGAAAGTAAGAAAAATGCTTAATAAGGCGGGGCGTTACAGTTGGTATCAGAGCATAGCCAGGTCAAACCCAGTTCTGTAGACTACTTGTAACTCAAGACTCATCGTGGAATACTCCTTCGACTATAGTTCAGTTTAAACTTTAAAATTATTTTCCTTAAACTTATTACTCCCTAATGTGAAAATATAGAGCACTCTAGGATGGCAAGGAAAGCAAAAACCAATATACGAATTAATGATGAGAGAGATGAGGTGCCCCGGCAGACAAGAAAATATTGATGCTTAGCTGATGTCGGGATTTGCAATGAGAGAGATGAGACCCTTAATCGCTTTGTAAATGTAGTGGAGCAGTAGTCCCATTATATGGAGCAGCAGTTTCAAGTTATGGAATGGTTTATGAAGAGAGAGACTAGTAATGGGAATGGGAATCACCGTGCTGTTGTGGGTCCTGTGGAAGCTGGCTGGGAAAAGTTCCATCGACTTAAGTCTCCCTACTTTGAGGGTAATATTTTTGATGTCATGGGAGCTGAAGAGTGGATACGATCCATGGAAAATATGTTTGACTATGCGGAGATACGAGAAACCAAGAAAGTAAAGTGTGCTACTTATGTACTGACCAAGGACGCCCAGTTTTGGTGGGATTCCGGGAAGACGACGCAGGATGTCTGAACTCTCATGTGGAAAGATTTCAAGGAACTGTTCAATGAAAAATATTTCAATTATATGATCCAGAATCAAAAACTAGTTGAGTTTATGCGACTATGCTAGACAAGGACTATATCCAAATACATTCGAAGATTTGAAGCATTGTCTAGGTTTGCTCTCATTTGGTGTCCAGTAATGGGCATAAGGTCCAACATTTCGTCTAAGGACTTAAAATAGAGATCTTGAGGGGGGTCAGACTAGCTGGCATACGGGGTATTCCATATGCGCAGATTGTGGCTTGGGCACTTGATGCTGAGGATGTAGAGTCAATAGCAGCAAAACAATAAGAGATAAATCAGAGAGTCTGGCAGAACAACCAGAGCCAACTGCAATGTGGTGCTCCATCGGTAAACCGTCTAATGAAGAGGCCATCAAGGAATGAAATGAAAAAGGGGAGAGACAAAAGTCCCATGGTTGAAGCAATTGCTACTCCACCCAACCAATGCCCTAATTGTCAGAAGAGTCACTATAGGCCATGCAGAGCGGGCTTTGGTGGATGTTCCAAGTGTAGCAATCCAGGGCATGTATCGAGACATTGTCCAACTTTGACAGGAAGATCAGGTGGGGTAGCTCCATGAGTGTTCTCATTATATGGGAACGATGAAGAAGAGGAACTACCGGCAGTCGTATCAGGTACACAAAATATTATGAAGTTATTACCCATATGCTTTTATATGATATTGGAATATCCTCTTGTAGCATTAGAAATTTCTGCATTTAAATAAATAAATTTTCTGATCACCCAAGGTACTATATATGTTAATAATGTTGCTGCATACGCTTTATTTGACACTGGAGCTACTCATTCATTCATCTCGGCCGAATTTTACACAAAAGCAAATTGTTCCCCTAGTCTTACAAGGAGTGGTTATAGAGTACTCCTACCTTCTGGAGATTATATGACTGCTAGTGGTAGTTTGGAAGCATATGCAGTTCAAATAAACGGTGGCGTATTACATGTTGATCTAATTGCTATAGACATAAAGGGGTTTGATATCATTGTTGGCATGGACTGGTTAGCCTAGAACCAAGCGGTTATTAATTGTGCAAGAAGAGAGGTCCGCTTTCACCCTCTTGATGGTGAGCAATACATCTTCCGAGGAGTCAAGGAAAAGGGCAAGTTGGTGGTTATTTCTGCGCTCAAGGCAGATCAACTAATGAAACGCGAATGTGAAGGATTCCTTGTGAATATAATGAACATCACAGTCAAATATGAGACAAAGGTAGAGGATGTTATGGTGGTTCGTGACTTTCAGGGGTTTTCCTGGAAGATCTCCTTGGGCTGCCACCTAGCTGGGAAATTGAATTCTTAATAGACTTACATCCCAGCACGAAACCCATTTCCAAGAATCAGTACCAAATGGCACCTACAGAATTGCGTGAATTAAAGGTCCAGCTTGCGGAATTAATCAATCAATCAATAAAGGGTTCATCCGTCTATGTTTCTGACCCTAGGGAGCTTTGGTTTTGTTTGTGAAAAAGAAGGATGGATCGTTAAGGATGTGTGTAGACTATCAAGAACTGAACAAAGTGACAATTAAAAACAGATACCTTTTACCTCGAATTGATGATCTATTCGACCAGCTACACGGAGCTTGCATGTTTTTAAAAATTGACCTTCGTTCGAGGTATGATCAGTTGAGAGTTAAACCAGAGGATATAGCCAAGACAGCATTTCGGACAAGATACAGGCACTATGAATTTCTGATGATGTCTTTCGGGCTGTCCAACACCCCTATGGCTTTCATGGATTTTATGTACCGAATTTTTAGAGACTATCTGGACAAGTTTATTATCGTCTTCATCGACGACATTCTTTTATACTCCCAGTCAGAAGAAGAACACCGCGAACATTTAAGAATCACCCTATCTATCCTGGAGCAGCACCAACTCTATGCAAAATTTTCCATGTGTGAATTCTGCCTAAGTGAAGTCAGTTTCCTTGGCCATGTGATCTCTAAAGATGGCATTGCTGTGGACTCAGCGAAGATTCAGGTAATTGTCAAATGGGTACAACCAAAAAGTGTAGGCGATGTGAGAAGTTTTCTTGGATTGCCTGGATATTACAGACGATTCATAAATGAGTTTTCAAAAATTGCTATGCCTCTAACTGGTCTGACTAAGAAATATGTAAAATTCTGGTGGTCTAGTGAATGCGAAGAGAGTTTTCAGGAATTGAAACGTCGGCTGACATTAGCACCTATATTGGCCCTACAAGTGAAAGAAGGTAATTTCTATATTTATTGTGATGCTTCCAAGAGTGGACTTGGTGGGGTACTGATGTAGAATGGAAAGGTGATTGCCTATGCTTCAAGACAACTTAAACCACATGAGACTAACTATCCTACTCACGATCTAGAGCTCGCTGCTGTAGTCTTCACACTGAAAATATGGAGACATTATCTTTATGGGCAACGGTGTGAGATCTTCACGGACCATAAAAGTTTGAAGTATATCTTTACACATAAAGAGTTGAACATGAGGCAGCGGCGATGGCTAGAATTCATAAAAGACTATGAATGTGAGATCAAATACCATCTCGAAAAGGCAAATGTTGTGGCTGACGCTCTAAGCAGGAAAGTTGCAATAATGAGTATAATATGTGAAGAGATGCCTGTGGGACTGCAGAAAGACATTCAAGAGTTGGATGTGCAAATGGTTCCTACATAGTTGGCAGATGTTTTATCAGCTCTGACACTAAAGCCCTCTATACTTGAAAGAATTAAGGAAGCCCAATAGAAAGACGCCCAATGTGAGGATTTCAAGCTAAATCTGACTCTGGCTGCGTTTCAGGACTATTCTATATTTGCAGATGAAATAGTGAAATTTCAAAACAGATGGTATGTACCTACCAACTCACCGTTGTGAGTGGTGATATTGAGGGAAGCCCATTTTTCAAGTTTTTCCATCCACCCCGAGTGTAATAAGATGTAAAAAGACCTTAAAGTGCACTATTATTGGCTTGTGATGAAATATGATATTGCCGAGTATGTGGCGTTGTGCCATGTATGTCAATAGATAAAGGCCGAACATCAACGATCAGGTGGAATGCTTCAACCAATGCCTATACCTGAATGGAAGTGGGAGCACATCACAATGGATTTCGTTACTGGGTTACTGAGGACAGCAAAATGACATGAAGCAATATGGGTAATTGTTGATAGATTGACCAAGGTTGCCCACTTCTTACTAGTACAAGTGACCTACAAAATGAATCAATTCGCAGACCTGTATGTTAAGGAAATTGTGTGATTACAAGGTGTTCAAGTCTCCATCATATCTAATCGAGATCCATGATTCACATCTATGTTCTAGAAGAGTTTGAACAAAGCCATGGGCACAGAATTGAAGTTCAGTACTACCTTTCATCTGCATACTGAAGACCAAAGTGAACGTACAATCTAGATATTGGAAGATATGTTACGTGCCTATGTACTGAAATTCCAAATCATATGGGGAAGGATGCTACCGTTGGTTGAATTTGCCTACAAGAATAGTTTCCAAGCGACTATTGGTATGGCACCCTATGAAATGTTGTATGGTAGGAAGTGTAGATCCCCTCTATATTGGAGTGAAGTTAGTGAAGCTGAGTTTTATGGCCTTGACATGACACAACAGACAGCCAAATCAGTGGCAATCATCCGACAAAGAATGCTGGCTGCAAAAAGTCGCCAGAAAAGCTACGCTAACCATCATCGTCAAGACTTGGAATTCAATGTTGGAGACCTGATTTTTCTAAAGTTATCACCTTTCAAGGGTGTTATGGGCTTTGGACGAAAAGGGAAACTGAATCCGCAATATATTGGCCCCTTTACGATCATAGAAAGGGTCGGCAAAGTGGCGTATCAGCTGCAACTACCAGCTGCCATGGCGAGCGTACACAACGTATTCCACATATCAATGTTGAATAAATGCCTTGCAGATACATGTAATACCCCAGAATTTTATCAGGCTCAAAACTATATTCTTTATGAATTTTGGAGATTTTTTTAATCTGTAATGTTTTGATTTAATTATAAAAAAATAATAAAATAATTGAAATTAAAATAAATAAAACAATGATTGCTGAAGATTGAGGGGTGGTCGATCACATGCTACTATGATCGAACGCCAGCCAAGTCGGCCGGTCGATCAGATGCTACTGTGATCAACCGCTAGCTAGATCTGTTGACAAAAATACTATGTTCCAAATGATGCGCCTAACTTTCCCTGTACCAATTGCTACTCAACGTCCAAAATTTTCCTATAAATAGCATTCTGGCTGAAGAAGAAAAATGCAGCAGAAGGCAGAGGAAGGAGGACAGAAATGTGAGAAGAAAGAAGAGGGAATTTTTGGAGAAAAATTGAGTGAAATTTTGAGTAGAAGCAGAATTACTCTAGAGAATTCGGAAGCCACAACGAGAAGAATTTACAGGATCACCTCTTGGATTTCAGTAATGATCATTTCCCTCTTAGGTTTATTGGTTAATTTAGTTGATAAAAATTAGTTAATATTATCGTTATTATCGCACTATTATTTTAGAGATATTAATATTAATTGGAAATATTATTAGTGGTGTAATTGTACTGTGTAAGTAAGTTCTGTCTAAAGAGATTGGTATTTAATCGGATCATTGTGACCCTCTAGTTTTTCTTGGGAACTTACTTAGAAAGGATATTCTGTCTAAGGAGAATTGCTAAGGACATCTTTTCAAGAAATATTTTTGATTCGTACTATCTACGATTAACAAAAGAGATAAAATAATAAATAATGAATTTTAATTTGTAAATATTTTTGTTAAGGTATTAACGTTAACGAGGGAAAGGATAAAGGCTAAACGCACTAAGGGGGAACGTTTTTTCGTAATGACTTTCTTTCGCGGAAAGTATGTAGTACCGATGCGGAACGTCAACGTTCTGTGGAGGAATGTATGACGTTTTGCAGAGGAACAACAAAGAAGCAAGTTAATATTTAGTACTGACATTCCGCAGAACAACGTGTAGTGTTCCTCTGTGAAATGAAATTTAAATATTTAACGGCAAACATGACAGTGATATTTGATGCATCTATTTCTCATAGTTCAGTGATTAAGTTGTTAGCAAAAATATATTAGTGGTTGACTTATCATTGATCACAAAGTATAATGGTTGATTTGTTAATTTTTCTTATTTTTACTAAGATTGGTTGACGACAATTCGTTTTAAGGAAGACAATTAATTAATATGAGGCCGGCCTTTGTTACTGTTTTGTTAGAGCAGAAAATTTGAAGGGCATGAATGGGAAGATGTCAAATGACGTCGCTTGTCGAACAAAACGACGCGTCGTTTATTGAGCAGATGTAGAAATAAAAACTGCTAAACTAAAGCCAACGCAACAGAGGAAGTGAAGCGAGAAGAAATTTGGCTTCCGTTCTCTCATTCTACGCCTTTGACAACGGACGCCTGCGCTCGCAAAGTTCACCCCTTCTTCTCTGTCCGCCATTGATTAAACTCCTTTTCTACGCCTTTTTTTTTCGCCATTGAAAGATCTCCTCCTTTTAGTTTTTTCAAGCTACGTCATGCCTTGAACATGATTCAAGTTCAAGTCAATTCACTACTGTCCGATCAATTTTTCGCAGGATCATAGCTGTGATTTGATCGCAATGTCATGGGGACTGGGCTGGAAACGGTCATCAGAGATCTTCCGTTTGACTCTAAATTACGGTACGGATGAGGCTGTGGAGAGTCTTGGTCGTCTGTCGTCTTCTTCGTCATCTCGCTCCTCATCTGCATCGACTTTGTCTCAGGATCAGGAAATTGGGTTTAAAATTGAATTGGATTGGTCGGCTGGGGAGGATGAGGATCAATTAGCCTTAAGGCTCCAGTCGCAGCTCATGGTGGCACTGCCGATTCCGCAGGATTGGGTTCAGCTAGAATTGAGTTGTAACGAGGAGACAGAGAATGTGAATGTGGATATGAGAGTTTTGAAGAGGAGAGAACCTCTGAAGGCTGTGGTCATGACCAAATCAGCTGGGTCTGGCCAGCAAAGCGATGGAATTGGGGTTTTGACGAGATTATTACGAACCAATTTGGCTTCTCAAATGCTGGAAAACGGAGATTTGGCGGCCGGTTACACCCAACATTGGACCAGCGTAACTGTCCTGAGTCTCTGTGGTTGTGGCTTGTCGGTGAGTGATCATTATTTTGAAAAAACAAGATAATTTTTTTACTCTTTCTCTGCATGTATGGTTAGTAGTCAGTCCATTTTTTTTCTTAATATGATTTTTCAAGGTCCTAACTATGGTAGGAATTAACTTTTATGAGTTCCATAATTTATATTTGGGTAACCGTGGTGATTCTTGATAGCTGGTAGGTGAATTATTGTCGTTTGGATGATGAAATTATCCTTCATTACTTTTGATAGGTATTATCACCAGATATAACTCGATTACCACTTCTTGAGAAGTTGCAAATCGACAACAACAAGCTGATAGTTCTGCCTTCTGAACTTGGCGAGCTCAAAAACTTAAAAGTGCTGAGGGTTGACAACAACATGCTAGTTTCTGTTCCTGGTAAGCAAGAATTGTTATCCTTAAAGGGTATAATATCCATTTATGTCTTTTGTCAAATTGTATTTGGTTCAGGTATGTCTTACTCGTCTAACATTGTTTAATTTTTGAACAGTAGAACTGAGACAATGTGTTGGATTGGTGGAGCTATCATTAGAGTATAACAGACTTGTTAGGCCTCTTCTCGACTTCAGGTCATTTTCTCTGAAAGTATGCATATTTGCTCAAATCTCAATACTATTCTCTTAATGTTATTTTCCATTTTCTTGACAGGGCGATGGCTGAATTACGAGTCCTGAGGCTGTTTGGTAATCCTCTAGAGTTCCTTCCTGAAATTTTGCCACTGCACAAGCTCCGTCATCTCTCTCTTGCAAATATAAGGGTTGTGGCAGATGAAAATCTGAGATCTATTAATGTACAAATTGAGGTAGTAGCATGTACAACATCATGTCTCATGTGTTGGTGCTATATATATGCAAATACACCAAGTATAATGTATGAATTTTCATATTTGCAGATTGAAAATAGTTCTTATTTTGGTGCTTCAAGACATAAGCTGAGTGCTTTTTTCTCTCTCATATTCCGTTTTTCTTCTTGCCATCACCCCTTGCTGGCATCTGCACTAGCAAAGATAATGCAAGACCAATCAAATCGAGCGGTTGTTGGCAAAGACGAGAATGCAGTACGTCAGCTTATTAGTATGATAAGTAGTGAAAACCGCCATGTGGTATGTTGTATTTATAGATTATCTATCAGCTTCTTATTATAGCCCTTTTTTATGTATTTCTTAAATTCTGGCAGGTTGAACAAGCATGCTCGGCTCTTTCCTCCCTTGCGGCCGATGTTTCAATTGCAATGCAGTTAATTAAATCTGATATCATGCAACCCATTGAAAATGTACTCAAATCTGCTGTTCATGAAGAAGTAATTTCTGTACTGCAAGTTGTAGTGAGGTTGGCTTTTACATCTGATAATGTTGGCCAGAGAATGTTAACCAAGGATTTGATGAAATCACTAAAATTGTTGTGCGCCCAAAAAAACCAAGAGGCAAGTCATATTCTTTCATTTATTTCATTAGTACTCTTGTATATTTTTGGTTTTTTAATCTTATAGGCCGACTCTTGAGTAGGTTCAAAAACTAGCCTTGTTAGCTGTCGGGAACTTGGCTTTCTGTCTGGAAAATCGACGAATTCTGGTTACTTCTGAAAGTTTGCAGGAACTTCTTTTGAGAATGACAGTTGCTCCTGACCCTTGCGTGAATAAAGCTGCAGCACGAGCAATGGCTATACTTGGTATGTTTCTTTTGTCTTGTGTTTTGATGGTTCTTTATTGTGTCTGCTCATTTTCTTGAGTATAGGAGAAAATGAAAATTTACGGCGAGCTGTAAGGCGAAGGCTGGTAGCTAAACAAGGATTGCGCATCCTATCAATGGATGGGGGTGGCATGAAAGGCTTGGCAACGGTACAAATTCTAAAAGAAATTGAAAAAAGAACTGGAAAGCGGATACATGAAATGTTTGACCTTATATGTGGCACGTCAACTGGTGGTATGCTAGCTGTTGCTCTTGGTATCAAGCAAATGACCTTAGATCAATGTGAAGAAATATACAAAAATCTCGGTGGGTGTAAAGCATTAGTAATTGCATTGAAGACTCTCTTATGTTGTGATAAGTTTCCTAACCCAATTTTAAATGATGAGTTTTTAGGAAAACTTGTCTTTTATGACCCTGTGCCCAAGGACAGTGAAGCTGCATCATGGAGAGAAAAGCTGGATCAGCTCTATAAAAGTTCTTCACAAAGTTTCAGAGTAGTTGTGCATGGATCTAAAGTATTGAGTTTTTTCGTTGTATCATCCCTTCATGTTTAGAAATTTAGGATTTTAATATAACAACATAGATTGATGATGAGTAATGAAACCCTAGAGATTTCTACACAAGCCTGGAGAAAATACTTGATAGGATCTTTGTAAAATAGCAATAATAGAACAATAAATCACACAAATTCCACACTCAATTTCACACAAAATTATAGCATAACATAAAAGGTATGCAATCCCTTCTCAACAATCATTTCTTCCAAAATGATTTTTACCTAACTGCTTCTCTAACTTCCATTCATTTTTTTCTTTAAACAACTAACACATATTACTAAAACACCCCTAAATAATTACTATAACGCCTATTGTACAAGCAATTAATAGGAGTCTCCTTAACATTACCCCCTGGCCTAAACAGGCACATTGTTCTTAAGGTGAAAAGTAGGGAATTGATGTTAAATAGTAAGGAAAGATTCCCATGTAGCCTCCTCTAAAGGTAAGTCATGTCATTCAATTAAAACTTCTAAGAACTCCTTGCTCTTTGTCGTCATCGAATTCCTCCTCTTGACAAATTAAAAGTTGTAATTCCTTTGCTTTACATCAATATTCAATATTGAATTTTTCATATAACGAAAACATAACCCTGTAGCTCTACAATCTTGTGTTTCAGCATCAATCAAACGTTTGAACGGTCTATCAAAGTTCGGAAGAGCCGTCTTGTGTGCCAAAGGCTCATTTTGTAATGTACCAGTCACCACTCTTGTACCATTACTTGTTGAATCAACATTAGGTCGGGTTTTATAATAGATAGGATTTTTAATTGAACCCAATATTTGCATTTTACCTTGTACCCTTTGAGCAGTCCTCATGAGGTTTTTTAACCCTATGGGTTTCACCAAAATAATCTCAGCTCTAATCTCATTTTTCAATCCATTAATAAACTGTGCCTCTAATATATTTTTTGGCATGACACCCAAAGGAGATGCAAGCTTCTCAAAATCTCTTATGTAATCTCGCACGGTACGTTCTTGACGCAAGGCTAGAAAACGCTCTTCGATAGAACCAGCCAACGTGGAGCAAAATCTGTCGACGATCTGCACTGTAAAATCCTCCCAAGAGCGGAAAGGTCGACGACGATCTTCTCACTGGAACCAGGCGAGAGCTTCGCCCTCCAAACAAACAGCGACAACCTCCATCCTCTCAGCATTGGTCATGTGGTTTAGGGAGAAAAATCGCTCAACGCGATATATTCAATTGTCCGGTTCTCCTCCTTCAAAAATCGGCATTTCGAGTTGGCGGGTATGAATCTCTGCTTTTAGTCCTCTGTCATGGTGTCGGAACACACCTCATCGGCAACGCCATCAAACCCAGCCTCGGAATGGATTGCATCGAATTCGTCTGGCACTGTTCGCTGTCAGTCAAAACGGAAAGGTTGATCTTCGTGGGTCTCGCCATTGATTCGGGTAAGTCCTTCCAATTTTTCCAAAATGTTTTGCAAACTAGATTCCATCAACCGAATTTTTGAAATGCCTCCTCTAAAAAATTCTATCTCTTCCCATACCGCCTCCAATTTCTCTTCCACAAAATCCAAACACACGTCAGAATTCTTTCTAGCCATCCCAGAACTGCTCTGATACTAATTTGATAGGATCTTTGTAAAATAACAATAATAGAACAACAAACCACACAAATTTCCCACTCAATTTCACACAAAATAACAGCAGATCATAAAGGGTCTACAATCCACTCAACAATCCTTTCTTCCAAAATGATTTTTACCGAACTGATACCCTAACTTTCCTTTCCTTTTATTTTTTAAACAACTAACACATATTACTAAAACACCCCTAAATAATTACTATAACGCCTATTATATAAGCAATTAATAGGAGTCTCCTTCCTAACACTACCACTTGCCTGGAAATTACCTATGCCTTCTTCTCCTGCAATGCAATTATGATGAATGATACGGTCCCCTCTCTTCCTTTCTTGCCTCTTATCTCCCATATTCATCTACTCTGCTACCATCATACCTTACTAATTCTACCACATCTCAGCTAGGCACATTCCTCAAACTAATCTTTCCTGCTAGCACCTTCTTTTGGTATATGCTTTTCCAAACAGATCCTTCGTTCCCTGTCTTCCACTCCCAACAATTGATCACATGATTTGGTCTTATTTGTTGTTTTAGAAGCAAACAATTTTTTTTTTATTGCTAACAAGAAAACGCAATGTTGGAGTTAGAATATCTGGACTGTCTGCTCATTCTTCTGTGATAGTATAATTCCAGTACATGGTTGTCTAATATACTGCAACATAAATTCTATAGTCTTAAATAAGAGAAAATTGTGGACAAATTCACTTTTTTTTTTCTTAATTTAGTTTCCAATTTATGTGATGTTATGATGTAATGTTGCAGCACAGTGCTGATGAGTTTGAAAGACTGTTAAAGGAAATGTGTGCTGACGACGATGGAGACCTTTTAATTGAATCTGCAGTTAGAAACACCCCTAAAGTTTTTGTTGTGTCAACCTTGGTGAGCGTGGTGCCTGCTCAGCCATTCTTATTTCGCAATTATCAGGTTTTGAAACCAAAAGCTTCTTTTGCCTTTTCAATGCAGTATATGCAGAATGTTAATTTACCCTTGGAAGCAGCATTTTCACAGTCACATCTGAGGCTGATCATTACTGTAAGTTGAAAGTTGTGTTCTTATTCTTTCTTTATAGTATCCTGTAGGAACACCAGAGGTGCCTCTTGCAACTTCAGAAAATTCAGGAATTGCTTTGCTGGGATCACCTTCTATAGGTTCCCATGTTGGCTATAAGCGAAGTGCTTTCATGGGAAGCTGTAAGCATCAAGTATGGAAAGCCATAAGAGCATCATCTGCTGCTCCTTATTATCTTGATGATTTCTCAGATGGTAAATCCACCTTGTTGTAGTTTTAATTTATTGAACCAAAAAACGATCTGTCAACTCTGTTTGGTTCATATGGTATATGTTTACCTCATTATTAATCTGTCATAATTAATTTAGTTTTGGCTTTTGTACCATCATTTTAAGATGCTTATCGATGGCAAGATGGTGCAATAGTGGCAAATAATCCTACAATCTTTGCCATTAGAGAGGCACAACTTCTATGGCCTGATACAAGAATTGATTGTTTAGTTTCTATTGGCTGCGGTTCTGTTTCAACTAAGGTAAAATCAGGCTTCAACAATTTTATAAACCTTTTTGGGGAAACTAAATACTTCAATTTGATTTATAATTGTTTCTGTTGTAGGTCCGGAAAGGTGGCTGGCGGTATTTTGATACTGGACAAGTGCTTATTGAGAGTGCTTGTTCTGTGGATAGAGTGGAAGAAGCTTTAAGTACATTGTTACCTATGCTCCCAGAAATGCACTATTTTCGTTTTAATCCAGGTATTAATTTTTACTTCTAGATGATAATATGATAGGATTCTCATTATAATTTTTAAAAAAACAACAAAATTAAAATAAATAGATAATAACATATTTTTCTAAAAAAGATATGTAACTCTCCCTTGTAACAATGTCTAAATATCCCTTCCATACTACTAACTCCTAGAATCATAAAGGACATAATGAAAATGACACTCATTCTTCCTCCACATTTTTCATCTCCATTACACTACAATAATGACGATCATTATTTTCAAACTATTTTTTCTTCACCATTATTACATACATTCCCTACTTCTCTATCTTTCTTCTAGAATAAGTGCACTCCACTGGAGGTCTATCATTACCTGCCGCCCAATGACACCTTGTTATCAAGGTGCATGATCTTCTACACTTCTCTCTTTTATTCCTTTAGCTCATCTTCAACTAAATATTTAAAACGTTTGTTGCACTTTCATACTAGAGTTTTGCTAAAAAAAATTTTATTGTGAGGATGGGTGCTGTCAAATAGATTAGGTAATGTTGCTGCATAAAATTGAGTTGATAACAAGTAAGCTTGTTGGGTAGAGTTGTATTGGTTTGGGATGAAAGACTTTGGGTACACCTGGGTTTGAAAAGAGTAATGGCCCATCTGATGAGTGTTCCTTTTTTTGAAATTTTTGGGCAAACTCCAGCCCAACCCATGATATTAGAAACACAACACAGCCCTAAGTTTTGATTGAAAGTCAATGTAGGATCTTCTTCCTATCATGTGATCCCTAACGCCAACTAGAGAGGCAGCAAAGACCCTGGTGCTTATGATTTTTCACAGAGCCATCCCACATCGTATTGTTGAGGTTTGATGGAACGAATCACAACATCTTGAACCTCCTTAAGCTCAGCCCCTCTCCATGATTCCCTCTCGATTCTTATTCACCGATTGTTTACGAAGGTTCTTCACAAATGTGTCCCAATATTACGTTTTTGCTTGACGAGATTGGATTTCCTACTAGAATTGGCAAGTTTTTGTCCAATCACGAGCCCAAGACTGTCCACATATAGAAGAATGCTCGGGATTCTGCCGATGTTTGACCATTGAGAATGATTTTCAGGTGGACTCGTTGCCTTTGTTTTGGTGAACTGACCTCCAATCTTCTATCCCATCGTTAGATGATCAAGTGAGGATCAAAAATCAATCCATACTTGCAAAATGCAATCCTTCTTGTCAAAGGGACAGTTGTCCCAGCTTTTCAAACTCAACGTTAAGCTTCTCTTCGATCGCAAGTAACTTCTACAACGCACCCTTAATATGCTGAAATTCACAATGGATTACCCTTTGCATAGAACTTAACTTTTCCTCCGTTAACGATCTTCGATTATATTTCCAATCATCGAAATACTCATATTAAAAAAACAACAAAATTAAAATAGATAGAAAATAAGAGTTTTTTGGAGAGCATTGTAACTCTCCCTGACAACACAATTCTTAATGTATGAATGTCTCTTACATGCAACTAACTTCTCTTTAAATAATTATCATCTATAGAATCTCAAATGACATAATAAAAATGTCACCCATCATCCTAAACTATTCTCATCCCTATTACACTTCAATAATGACTATCATTACTTCCAAACAGTTATCCTTTGTATTATTATTTATATTATCTACTTTTTTGTTTTTTTTTTCTTATAGAATAAGTGCGCTTCACCGAAGGCCTGTCATAGTACTTTTGACTAAGCATGGATCATTTTAATACCCTCTGCTGTTTGTTTGCTTCAACAGTTGATGAACGGTGTGATATGGAACTTGATGAGACTGACCCAGCTGTTTGGTTAAAGTTGGAAGCAGCAGTTGATGACTACATCAAAAATATTTCTCTCACATTCAAGAATGCTTGTGAAAGACTACTTGTGCCGTATCAATGTGATGAGAAGTTGTCAGAGAACTTGATATCTCAGCATTTCGCAAAAGGGAAGTTATTAAACAGAGGTAATGGTGCTGTTATTTTTTATTTTTATTTTTTCTTTTCGACTTCTTTTTCATCCTTATAAACATTAACCTCGAAGTTTTTTATTTTTTTTCTGTGTAGATGAGAATGGGCCTTCTCTTGGTTGGAGGCGGAAGGTACTACTCGTTGAAGCTTCACATAGTCCAGATGCAGGGAAAATTGCACATCATGCTCGTGCACTTGAGTCATTTTGTGCTGTAAATGGAATACAGATATCTCTTATGCAAGGACTATCTGGACTTGTGAAAACAGTACCTGCAACAACATTTCCAACTCCATTTACTTCACCTCTATTTACCGGAAGCTTCCCATCAAGCCCTCTTATCTACAGTCCTGATGTTGGATCTCAAAGGATTGGGCGAATAGACATGGTTCCACCACTAAGTTTAGACAGTCTATCTGTAAAGGGCGCTCCATCACCACCAAAGTCACCTTCTGGAGCCAGACATCTCCCTTTACCTGTGCGAGCGCTGCATGAAAAGTTACAAAATTCCCCTCAAGTGGGTATTATACATATGGCCCTTCAAAATGATTTATCAGGATCAATTTTAAGGTAAATGATGCATACCTGATGTTTTTTTCATTCAGTTGTTGACATATTATTGTCTGTAATTGCGTACTCTTTACAACTACAGCTGGCAGAATGATGTCTTTGTTGTTGCTGAACCTGGTGAACTTGCTGTTAAATTTGTACAAAGTGTTAAATTGAGCTTGTTGTCAGCCACGCGAGGCCGCCATAAAAGAATTGCATCATTACTTGCTAATATTTCAACTATTTCTGATTTGGTAGCATTCAAGTCATGCTTCCAAATTGGAGGTATAACTCACCGATATATAGGACGGCAAACACAAGTATGTTTTCAACCACAAATTTTAGGTTAATACTTTATCACTGTGAAACTTCATATTTCTGTTCTAATGCTTAGTGACTTTTGTTGAAGGTCATGGAAGATGACCAAGAAATTGGGGCGTATATGTTCCGTAGAACTGTGCCTTCCATGCATTTAACACCAGATGATGTTCGTTGGATGGTATATTCTATCTTCCATCTATTGAATTTTACACTTTCCGTGAGTTTTGTAGATAGAAATAGATTTTATTACACTTGACATTCGTTAAATCATCTTCAATGAGCTTTTTGTCTATTTTTACATCATATTTGTCACGTCTCAAAGACAAGTCTAACAGAAACACCAGGTCAAACGACCCGATCCTCAGAGAGGATCTAATTGCTCAACCCAACACTACAATGATAGCGGAAGTCTTAACATAATTTATAGTATAAACTTAAGAAAAATGAGACAGGGTCTACGTAGTGATCAACAAGAGTTACAGATAGCGTAATAATAAGCAAAGAAAAAAAAGTAGAGGAGAAGAAATAAAACCATTCAACATCATATGACAAATTTGTACATACTAATAAAAAGAAATAAATCCTCACAAATGACAACTAAACGAAACATTATACTTCGAACACTACACTTGATCACCACGATCAGAACCTGGGAAGGAGGGGCCATTGGGGGCGAGTGACTAGTTTAGTAGGCAGTTTACACTAAATGTATATTTCATGTCAAAACCATGATCAACACAATGTGGTGCATGGATTTAAATTCATTCTCAACGTTTAAGAAACCATCCCAACTGGCCATTGATGAGTAATTAGAAAACGTAGCAGTATACATAGACAACTAATGTCAAAATAGCTTTATCGGGGTTTTTCACTGTAAAACAAGTCTCAATGAAAAAGGGGATCACTTAATGACTCTTCTAAACAAACGCACAGAAAGACAATGACCGTTTCCGGGCAATACCTCGTAATCTAGAAAGGGAATAGCGACAGCGATCCGAAATCCCATTGTATGGTCAACCAAGACATAACAAAGGTCCACTAGACACATCAACAGTCGACCCAAATGACACACTGGTCGACAATATACGGTTGCGGTCGACAAGATACAACTGTAGTCAACCAAGGAATAGGCAGCAGTCGACAAGATATACTAGAGGTCGACCAACGTCACACAACAGTCGAAGAGATGCAGTTGGAGTCAACCCAACATGACTACGGTCAACCGGAATCGCCAAGTGTAGACAAGATACGACAACAGTCAACTGGGACCACCTAGTGTCGACAAGACACGACGACGGTCAATCGGGACTACACAGTGTCGACAGGGAACAATTGTAGTCACCCGAGACAAAGCATCAGTCAACGAAACTCAATTGTGGTCAAGCTGGAAACAAGTAGTGGTCGATTGGGCTCGGGCAAGAGTTGATCGGACCTTGTTGCGGACCTCCAAACTCAACAACGGTTGACTAGGCTGAGACAGTGTAACGCCTCATTATTTCTTATCTTAAAACATGTAAGTTGAAATATCTTTTTCTTTGGACGTTGAAAACTTTTTATAAATGTGTATGTTCATTTTATAAAAACTTTTCTCTTTAAAATGTGTAGCGGAAGATTTTTTCATTTCAAATAGAGTTCGTAAAATAACAAACACAATTTCTTTAAACATCTCATTCATAAAATTTAGAATTCATGTTTACATACAATTTTTCTTCAAAAATTTAACCCACATGGGCAATCTTGCGATAATATCATTAGTCGTAATCGTAGATATATTTCCTCAACTACATCATCCCTATCTGATCTTTCAGCATGTGTCTCATGATCAATCTCCGTGCCTACATCACAAGGTTCACCTATAAGTCTATTGTTTACTAAGTAATGCATGAATATCATATACATTATATATCTTGTCGGAAAACATTCACTTTAGTTTATTCTTTCATTTCCTTTCTTTTCATATTACGTTTTAACATTGGGGACCTCATTCAACAAAATCTTAATCATGGGGGAAAACACCCACCAAAGCCTCTCTCATTTGGGACCACGTCCACCAAACCCTCTATCATTGGAAAATGATGCACCAACGGAAGAGGGTAAGAATATATAACCTTTGTAAATATTAAGGACGTTGAAGTGTTGAGGAAGTTGGACAATTGATACTTAAAGAATTGATGAAGATTGAAGAATTGTGGCAACTTCCAGGCTCGACGATCGATCAAGAGGAAACACACAAGGCGGAGATTGACCGATACTGGAGGATGGAGATTGTCCGGGATTTTGCGGTTAAGCAGTCGGTCAACCTTAATAAAGGCAGTGGCGAATAGATGAACAATCCGGTAGAGCGGGTGGTCGAGCTAATCGACCAGTACTTCTATTTCCTTATTTGGCCGCAAAACTCACTTTTGGAAAGTCTGACTTTGAGATCCAGTAACTCCTTCGTTTTAGAAGCTTTTGAACTGAAATTTAGACCACATCTTCTTGGATGAATAATGAACAAACTCCTTAAAAAATGATAGAAATATTTGCCATAGATTAAGAAATATGCTTGATAAAAATTAGGTCGCCAGAAATAGAAAGTAATTGTGACGAATGCTCCCATATGAATGATTTTTCGATGACGCGTCTTTGGTAAGTTGGACACCACTTCACACACTCTTCCTCCAATGATGAATAACAGAGACGCCAATAAGAGAACTCTCCCAACTTACAAGTGAGCCAAATCTTGTGATGTAACACACACAAGGGGAACTTTGGTTGTGACACGTCAAATGGTTAAAAAAGAAATCTCTCCAATTTCGATAACTAAGCAAAAATTTTTTATATTCAATTTCATATGTCTTAAACACATACATAAAGTAGCTTTAAATAACAAATTACAAACTATAAAATATAACTAAATAAACAACAATAACTCTAAATCGTCTTATATTATAAGTTGTTTGATTCTTTACTTAGTAATTATTAGGTAAATTAACTAAAAAAATATTTAATTAATTTCTTTCTTTCTTCTTCTCCAAGTATAGAGATCTTTTGGCAGCTATTCCTTGTTGGTGCTCGGCCACTTGGATGGTTTCCATGTATAGACTTCTTTGATCTCCAAGCTTGGATACTTGGACTTTCCTTAATCTTTGCTCTCGGTTTCGTGGACTTTTGACATAGCAAACAAACTCCAATTTTAACGATCCAGCCCATTCTAGAAAGCTTAAGAAGTCAGCTACAATTTTTATGAAGCACTCTTTTTGAAATAACATCGCTTTGAATGCCAAAATAGTCAAACACTTGTCGAAGGTCAAAAAGTAGACAGTTTTGGAAAATCCTTCCATTAATCTTCTATTGTTCTTGAACTTCCACCTATGTTTGACCTTGAATGATTCCATGATATTATTTGATACTTGATTAATAATAGAGTAGACTCGTAGTCCATCAGGAAACATTCACCCAAAGTCACTCTCATAGAGGGAAACATCTATCAAAAACCTTTTTAATTGGGAACAACGTCCACCAAAGCTTCTATCATTGGGGGAAACATCCACCCAAAGCGTCTCTAATTGGGAAACCACGTCCACCAAAGCCTCTATTATTGGAATTGTGCAACCAAAGCCTCTATTACGTGTTACATTACATTATTAGTCATTCATCCATGAAAACATGAATGTTTATGCGCATGTTGATAACATCAATTCTCATGCCAAATCATACATTACACATCAAAGCATTATCCATACTATCAATCAATGTCACCACAAATCCTAAATGATATTATCAATTATACACATATAAGCTATCACAATAAATCCTAAATCAATGATAATGTAAACTTTCTAGTATATCCTCAATCCAGATTAATATAAACATATTACATAATTATCTTAACACCTTGTGATGTAGGTCAAAAGGGCCAAACACACATAACATTTCTTACCTTAAGGTCTTCACACAATGTCTTGTAATTTATGAACTTATCTTCTTGATCTTTAATACCTAGAATATACCAAACTCCTCATTATCATCCGATCATGCACTTGTAGTTTAAAACATACATAACTCTTATCATGTTCAACCAAATTCCTTAATTCTAAAATCTAAACTTAATCAACATAGTGCATATTAGATAATCATTCAACTTAAATTACTCTTTATGCATATTTAAGATGAAACACATCAAAAAATTATTCCAATATGCATAAATTTCCAATTTGTCTTCACAGTTTTTATCCAACTTGAACAATTCATAACACAAGATATAGTTAACCAATTCTATTAATTCTAAAGCTCATATTTTCCTTGAGGCGTCTAATATAACATAGTAGAATGATTTTACATAACAATTTCTTTGAGACAACCTAAGCTTTCTGTAACCGAAACTATGCAATTTTGACTTGTTTCATATCATCCATAATTTTCTACCCATAAATTCAACTAAATTTCTTAAAATTCTATTAAATCAGAAAAAGAACTCACGTACTTTTAAGAAGTCAAGATAGGGAACCACTTTCTTGAGAGCTTCCTAATCTTCAATGGCTTCCTCACAATTTTGAAGTTCCTTTCCAAAGAGAAGTCTTCCCCTACCTCTTAATTACATCTTAGCAGGAGGTGTCGTATATATCAAGCACAAATATGCTTAATCATAATAATTTCTCCTCTTAAAACATGACATATAACCTCATTTTAGACGACCTTTCGCATTCCCGATCGATCGCAACTCAACTCCGGTCCTCATATTTCAAAGAAAATTCTTAAATCAGACGTTATTCCACAGACGTTCAACCTTCCACGGATATCATTTTTACATTGTGGCGAACATTCACAACCTCGCGTGCAGTTGACTGTATATCTACCTGAGGCTAAATCCTTTCAATTTGTCCATGGATCGCTTGGTCGCAAACTCAATGTCAAGCGACCGCAAAACTACCTAAAACAGATACATTCTCCATTTGTCTTTGGTCTGGTCGACCACACTTTTAACTTGGTCGACCGCGATAATACCAGAGAGCTTCCAAACGTCCACGCTTCTGTGGATACTTAAAATTGCCTTGAACTGATCGACCGCTCTCTTGCCCCTATCGACTGCAAATCTATCCGAAAGCACTTTAAGTAAGCTCTTGTACACTTAATAATCCTTCATCTTCCTTTAACATCAATTTATCCTTAATTACAAGGTACTACAACAACTTAATAACAAGCTACTTCAACAACCACAAGTCAACCATATTTACACCAAAATCATTAAACATTAACATTACATAACTTTTTATGTTATATGATAAAATTTGGTGTACTACATTCTCTCATTCTTATAAAAAAGTTTTCCTCCAAATTTGCTCAATTCATATTTCATGTATTTTCATTTCAAAAAAAAAAAAACATGTTTATCATTCACCATAACATTGAAGTCAAAAACATTTCATAGCATAAACTTTGATGTGCATGTGCATAACACTAATTCTCATGCTAAATCACACATTAAACATGTCAAAGCATTATCTATACTATCAACGTCACCACAAATCCTCAACATGTTGTGTTCCTGAATGTTTTTGTTTTAGTTTTATAGATTCAAGAACAAATCACGCAAACTCACAATAAATTTCACACAAAAATAGTCAACATACAACATCAGAATTTAAGGTCTACAAGCCCTCCTCAACAATGCCCAATTTGGAAACTAATTCTGAGTTTACAAAATTATGTATGGCAACACTATCAATTAAAATGATTGCTTCATGACCAAGAATTTCGCCTTTCATTTTCATGGTTTGCGGTGACGTGAATCCTACTACAGAATTTGTAGATAACTCCACAACTTCATAATTCTCGTCTCCTTTGTATTTGTCGTCAACGAACTCATCCACTTCCTCATCCTCTTGACAAATTAAAAGCTATAATTCTTTTGGTTCACAATGGAAGCATAACCCTTTAGTTCTACGATCTTGTAATTCAGCATTAGTCAACCATTTAAATGGTTTTTCAATTTTTTGAAAAGTTGTCTTGTGCCTCAAATTCTCATTTCACATCGTACCTGTCACCACTAAAGTACTGCTACTTGTCGAACAAACATTATGGCGGGTTTTATTATAAATAGAACTTTGAATAGAGCCTAATAATTGCATTTTATCTTCCACCCGTTTGAGCAATCAACATTAACTTTCCCAAACCAATCGACCTCAACAAAATAATTTCAGCTTTAATTTTATCCTTCAATCCATTGATAAACTGGGCTTCTAAAATGGTCTTAGGCACAGTACCCAAAGGAGAAGCTAATTTCTCAATATTTCTTATGTATTCTCGCATTGTAGTATCTTGATGCAACACTAAAAAGCGTTCCTCTAGCGAACCTGTTAACGTTGAGCGAAATCGCTCAATTAGCTGCAGTGTAAAATCTTCCCAATATCAGAAGGGTCGATGACGCTCTTCCCATTGGAACTAGGCGAGAGCTTTGCCCTCCAAACACGCAGCAACGGCTTCCATCCTTTCAGCGTCGGTTATGCGGTTGAGGGAGAAAAATTGTTCAACGCGATATATCCAGTTGTCCTATTCTCTTCCTTAAAAAATTGGCATTTCCAGCTGGCGGGTATGAATCTCTGCTCTCGGACCCCTGTCATGGTGTTGGAACACACCCTCATTGACGACGCCACCAAACCCGGCCTCGGAATGGATGGCATCAAATTCATCCTACACTGTTCTCTAATAGTCGACCGCGATACTACCTGAGAGCTTCTAGACGTGCAATCTGGACGTTTGCGCTTCAGTGGATACTTAAAATTTCCATGGACCAGTCGACCACTCTCTTACCCCTGTCAACCGCAAATCTATCCGAGAGCAATTTAACTAAGTATTTGTACATTTAATCCTTCATTTAACATCAATTTGTCCCTAATAATAAGGTACTTTAACAAACACAATTCAACTATATTTACACCAAAATTATTAAACATTGATATTACACAACTTTATACTTAATATGATAAATTCGGGATATTATAGGCTGTGGTCGACCGGACATGCTGTGGATGCCCAAACTCAATTACGCATAACATGCGCGGACGTTCCGAACCTCCCGCGGACATCCCAAAAGCATACTGCGGACGACCGAAACTCCACTGTGGTCGACCAAAGTAGACGCCTGATCTCCCCTACATCGGACGACCCAAAAATGCATCCTTGTAGTAGACCGAAACCCCAACCCTGTCGACCGGACACAAGCTACCATGAATAGAAGCTCTCGACTAATTTCTCGATTGACCGAACCCAACTAGTGATCGATCAAACACAAGCCATCTCGAACAAAGAAGCTTTCGGCCATTTTTGCGATCAATCGGACATATCCAGCGGTCAACCAAGGAAAGCTTTGCAGCGCAAAACCGTGAAGAAACTCATATTTCCTCGTCGATTCCTGCTCTAAATAAGCATAAAATCTTGTACGAACACTAAATCTACTACAATAATATAGAAAGAACCAAAGGATTCAAGTTTCTAAGCTCGAATTTGAAATCGACATGAAATAGAAATTTCAAATGAAAAAACGAAGCTTAGGAATCGATGTACCCTAGGAGAACTCTCACAAAACTTTGAGATTGGAGCGCCATGGACACGATTCTAGCATTGAAAACTCTCTGCTTGCAACTCCATCTCCCTCTCTCCCACTCTCCCACTCTCCCTCTGTGCGGCAACATAGGAGAATTTTATTAATTTATTTAATATATATAATATATAATATTATATACATTAAATAAATCATAACAATCCTAATGTGATAGAAACCCAAACGATTTGAAACCCAAGATACGATAACACAAACTTACTGAACATAATTCCACAGTTTTGGATTGCAAGGAAACACAAAACTTAATAGTTTGACTATTTGGCTGAAATTTAGATGTGGCTGAAAACTCACGACACGCGGTAAATACTTGGTCTACACAAATAAATTGATTACATGAAAAATTTACTCCAAAAAATATAAAATACAGAAATTGTGGATTTTACAATATCATAGTTAGTTGTCAATGTTTATGCTCTTTGCGTTTATAATCCATTTTTGATGACCTACAACAACTTAATAACATACATGCTGAGGCCGTATCCATTTTTCCATAAAGACCTTTATGTTTATTAGAATTATTACGCATCCAAGACATCTGATTCAATCAGTAATTAGAGCATGTTTAAGAAATCTGGGAAAAGCTCTTAACGGGCCAATGATGTTTAGCTCTCACTCCCTCTCTCTCTCTAATCTGATGGTAAATGTTTTATTTTGTTGAGGTTGGAGCTTGGAGGGACAGAATCATTGTTTCCTCAGGGACTTGTGGACCTCCTGCAGCTTTGATTAAGGCTTTTCTGGACTCTGGGGCTAAAGCCGTAATATGTTCTTCAACTGGACCTGACTTGCATGGAACAATTTTCCATGGATCTTGTGGGGAGTTCAGTGCCATGGAAAACGGGAAGTTTGAGATAGGGGAGGAAGAGGCAGAAGATGAAGAGGCTGAGCCTACCAGCCCCGTAAGTGACTGGGAAGATAGTGACCTTGAAATTAATGGGCATGTGAACCATTCTATGATTTTTTGGGATGATGATGAGGAGAAACTCTCTCAGTTTATCTGTCAACTCTACGATTCATTATTTCGTGAGTCCGCAGGGGTGAATGTTGCTCTACAGCATGCTCTTGCTTCACATCGGAAGTTGAGGTACATATGTCACCTTCCCAACACACAATAGTTTATTTATTATTTTTTCAATAGGTTCTCAAAGGAGTTGACAAAAAATAATACAGACGAAAAAAGAATAATAAATAAATGTTAGTGTACATTCTAGAAAGTAAAAGGGTAGATCCAATTTTGGCGCATGAATATTGAAGTATTAAAGATTCATGAAATACGGCTCAAATCATTGCTTTCATTACTCTTTTATTTTGGGTTTGCCATTTGTAATGATAAAGCACGGCTTCTTGAAGCCATTTTCAATTTGATTATTCTAGGCTTCCAGCGCATTGAGTCATCCTTGTAATGATATATGATGGCTTCTTTCGTCTTGTTCACTTTTAATTCTCATCACGCATGCATGTTACTGGTTGCCCTTCCATAGATGGGCAATAACCACAGAATTTCCCTTTTGTCCGAGCAATTTATAGATATCAAACAAACCTTCCTGCAAAATAATTATAATGTGGTCGACTTGTCTGCTTTTGCAACAAGTCACATGATATAACATTGTGTTAGTGGAGGGAGGAAATCTTATAGCCGCAGGATTTTGTACAAGACACTGTAGGAGGCCTATCTCCATTCGATGCTGGGACTGACTTTGTGGGATTATCTTCTTTAGGAATGGCTTTTGTTTTTTGAGTGAATTCATTCAAACCCAACAAAACTGCCCTGAGTTGAATCACTTAGACAGAGGGTAATCCCGGAAAACAGTGCGGTTCTATAGGTAATTCAAATAGCCGATGGATGGCACAATCATCTTGTAATGGTGTTTGGTAACTTATTTGTTGTCTATTTTCTACTGGAAAGAAATAAATAAAATAATTGGCAAATTTAATCTTCACGCAACTCATTTAAGATTTGATTTATACACATCATTTGAGCATGGGTATAGTCTTAAATTATTTAAGAATCAAAATTGGAGTTTATGTAGCTTCTTAACACTTGTTTATGTGCACCCTAAAAACACCGCACCGAACCAGACTAACAAGAAACATTACCATGGGAAGTAGCTCCCCAATGGGGCGGTGGGATTTCGGTTTCTGTAGTTTTGCTCCTCAGAAAGGAACACCTGACCTTATCCTTCTTATTAAGATCATTCACAAATCATGATGAAAGGCAAGCATCCACCTCAAACCTGGTCAAAAGGAGAAAATAGAATAAACATTGCCGAGTCAATGAGCATGCAGTGCAAGCAAAAACTGGACATGATGACGAAGCGCTCATTATTCCTAATCTCATCCTTTCAACTTTCCTTTAAAGCATCTTCATCATAGCTTTATAAAGTGAAAGCAGAGATGGCCTAAACTCAAAGCAATTCCAACACACCCTCTAGAAAAAGGACCAACATCCACTGCAGCATTCTTCACCCGCAAGCCATTGACATTGCTTTAATTATTTCTCAAAAATATAAAGGACTATAAAATCCCCACCTCTGTTGGCGTGCTCTGTGAGAATATGGCCGCAACTACTCCACTTGCTGTAGGAACACGAGGGACAGTAGGATCGCTGGTGAGGAAAGAAATTGAATTCTTCACAAAGCTTGACATTGAAAGAAGGGGCGGGAAGCATGGAGGCCCTGTTCGCATGGCTTCTGGCAGAGGGTATCCTAGACCAAGCTTTTGGATCTTGATAATGGCTTGGAGAAAGAAGAAGCGATCAGGCAGTACTAATTTTCTCCCACACGTCTGTTCTGCAGCTGAAGTTGCAGAAACCAAGCAGCTCAACACAATTCCTGGTTTCCATTACGAGATTCTTAACAAAGATGTCAATACCTTGAAGATGTAAATAAAAGATTTGAGGGCAGTCTTTTATGATATCCTACTTCTTTTGGCACTTCAATCTATGATTTCTCCTTCAAAGATCCTTCTAACTGGTTTCTATTTGAAAATCTGGCTTCTTCATTTTCCACCATTACAGATGATGTTTGATGAAGTTTGCTTCACCTTCACTCACACTCTTTAAGTATTGAAATGTCCAATTTCGCCACTTGATATCTAGTAACTTGACAACAAAATCAAGTGTGTAGAACACAATAAATAAATAATCATATCAGGAATGGAATAGCAAACATATTGCTTACACTTCGACAGAAGGCTCAAAAGGCTTATCACCATTTACATATACCATCAATATCTAAGCATTTGATATCAACATCATTCATATATTAGTGACGCGGGAAAGCAAGAGAATTCTTCAGCAGCATGGACAAAGACACATAAAATAAAGTCCAAGACATCAAAATTGAGTTTCTAAATTTGAAGGGAAATTAGAGTTTCTCAATTAATAGAAAGAAATGACAGTCTTTAACGTAACACGCATAGATGTGCCAAATGAACTGAAGTTCTAAATATTTCCATTCCAATGAACCATTCTAAGTCTTTGAAACAAGAAAATGTAGTGAGAAAAAACTTATTGCCAAAAAATAATATTTGATGATCCAGCAACTGATTAACGGAATGAACCAGTCAAAGCTCCTAAAAATGTTACCAATGTCATAAAAGTTACTCAGGAGAAGCATACAAACAAACATCAACTCAATGTTAAATTAATCTAAACTGATTCATTCAGTATTCCACTGTTTATCCATTTGATTTTGATGGTACCATTAAACCCTTAAAGCTTAACATAAAAAATTCTCACTGAGAAAGACCAGCCTCAATTTCACTCCATTGATCAACATTCTTTGCAAATTTTTCCTTAATTTGCCTCATGAGCTCCCGTGCTTCGTCGACCATGGACATGTTCACAAGCCCATTGACGAGATATTTCATAGTAGAAAAATTTGGCACCCAACCTTTGGCCATACTCTCTTTACTAATCTTTAGTGCAGTCTCAAAATCACCTCCTTGACAAAGGTAGTGAACCAGAGTATAATAGCACGCACTGTCTGGTTTGCAGCCTCTATTGCCCATACTCTTAAATAGTCTCTTTGCTTCATCCAAATCTCCTTCCCTACAGAACCCATGAATCAAATGGCAGTATGTAACTGAATTGGGCTTCATACCTCTCGATAACATCCCTTCAAACAAAGACCTCGCTTCCACGGACTTCCTCAATTTACACAAACTTTGAATCCTGATATTATATGTGCTAATCCCACGTCGAACACCATGCTCGTCCATCATTTTCAGAACCTTCTCAACGTCTTCAAACTTCCCCTCTGTATAAAACCCAGCGAGCCAATTACCAAAAGTTTCAGCATTTGCTTTCAAACCCATTCTATCCATCTCTGCCACTATGGAATAAACAGAACTAGACGAACCCGACTCTGAAAACGCTTTAACTACTCTATTATAAGTATCAAGATCAGGCACAATCCCATAGATCTTTGGAAACTCAATAAAAACCCGTTTCAGCTCCTTATAATCCTTAGCTAATTGACAAGCGAATAATAACGCATTAAGTGATTTTACCGAATGAGAGACGCCCAGCTCGTCAATTTGCTTGAAAGTTCTAATAGCGTGATCCAGCATGTTGGCCTGGCCATAAAGAACGATAACGTGACAAGCAAAACGTTCGGTTTTTAGATCGGGCCTCGACTTGAGCTCTTCGAGATATCGGCGAATACCGTCGAAGTGCTTCTTCTCTGAAAGCTTGGAGACAGCGACGGAAAATGCAATCCGGTCGAGATGGGAGTCGGGGGTGAGATAAGCAGCTCGGCAGATATCGAGAATGCGCTCAGGATTGGCTTCGGATTTGATGAGGGACAAGGCGGCCCTTGATTTCTGCTTGGAGGTGAGGGGGGTGGTGGAGTCGGGAGAGAGGATGGTAGATGAGAATCGACGGGAGTGGTGACTGTTAAAGGTGATAGCGTTATCGAAGAGAGAATGGCGGATGCGAGAGAAAAGAGGCATGATGGAGGGCTTCAATCAGAGAGGAGCAGAAGGAGAATGTGAAGGATTAAGAGCAGTCGAATTGGAAAGTGGCAGGGAGGGCAAACTCGTAAAAAAACCAAAAATGAACCCGACGTGAATCGAACACGCAACCTTCTGATCTGGAGTCAGACGCGCTACCATTGCGCCACGGATCCTCAATTGTGGAACAATAGTTCACTTCACTATTAATACATGCCATCAAAAAACTTTAAGTCTTCCCTTACTACCCTCTACGATGAAGAAAAAAAAGACAAAACAACAAATCAACCATCATTCTTTATTATGTGTGACAAACTAACTATCATCATTTTTTTACTAACAAATTAATCATTGAACTATAGAAAAATCACGCCGCCAACATCGTTGTTATGTTTGCCGTTAAATGCCATAATGTCGAGCCACGGTGGTTCGTCTACAAACCGCCGGGGCTCCAAAGTTTTAAAAAACCACACGACATCTTGTTGGCCCGTGGTGGCTTCATAAGAAACCGTTGCGGTCTGGTGATAAACCGTTGCGGTTTTTTGTCACACCGTTGCGGCATCATAAGAAATCGCCGCAGTTTATAGTCACACCGCTGGGGTTTAATAAGTGCTTCGTTGAACAATTTTCTAACCTATGCAGATTTCATAGATTCAAGCAAAGTGAAAATGGTGGGTGGGGAAATGTTGCTAATTTTACAGTTTTATAATAATCAATTTTCATTTCATCATCAACAATCAAATTATCAATTCCATTATAAACATATCATCAATTTCATTATAAACAAATCAATCAATTAAAACTGCAAATCAATTCTATTACAACCATATAAACAAGTGCATTACAACTGTAAACCAATTTTATTACAACCATATAATATGCATGTGCTCTAAGAATCGGTGTGCTCCAAGAAACTATTATAGACGATCCTTGCATGTTTGCTCACTCAATCCCATTATCTGATATTCCATATTCGATGGACTTGTCGTGATGCAAAATCGATGCTCCGCTTGCTACTCGTTTGGCAGAGGGATGACGACTTTCCATCTTTCTTGAGCAAGTGTAAACGTCGTTGTGGCACTTTAGTTGAAACTTCATTTCACCTAGCAGACATCCCTCAACCGATGCTTCGGCTAGTTGACTGCAAACCACGACGTCCTCGGTGAGGTGGAAGTGGAAGCAATATTGGAGTAGAGCTCAACGGCGATGTTCTGAGGGTTAGGGTTTTCGTCTTCGATGTAATGACTCGGATTTTTTGTTTACCTTATAAATGCGTAAAAATTCAAAATTTTGGTAACCAACACGAAAATCTTCATTTTAAATCTTTTAATTTAAAATCAGAGTCTTTTTCTCAAAAAAAATTCCGATCGTCACTTAAACTCGTTTGGCAATCGTAAAATAATATAAATCTACAGTTTATAAAATAAGCGGAAGCATAACTTGAAGTAACTACTTCTCAAGGCATATCGGAAATGGAAATGGAAATATCACTTAAAACATAAGTAGTTAAAGTTTAGGGTTAAAAGCGTAACCTACTTAAAACAAGGTTTAGGGCAATAGTTAACGTCTTACAAAACATGTTTGTCATTAGACTCTTACAAAATAGATCCTTGCTCTTTTTCCTTAAACCATGCCTCTACTCTAGTCGCGCTTCCTCCAGATACACCGCAGGCTCCACGAGTAAGGCCTCCTCCGCTCCTGGTAAGATCATCTCATTACCTACCCTACAAGTAAGGATGTGAGCTTTAAAGCCCAGTAAGGGAATGGGTTAATACACTTTCATATGCCTCTCTTTAGTTCCTTTTTGGAATGGGGACCACCCAATCCAATCTTTTTATTACGTCATGGGTTCATTTGTTCCTTACTCGTACTTCGAGCTAGAGATTGGAGGTTGTCCTTTGAGATGACCTAGTTTGATCGGCTTCTAACCTCCTGTGTACATACTAGTCCCTTTCCCGACTAGGTGAGGGAGTATCCTAGCTATCAAGCTAGATCCGAACTACCCATCTACCCCAACTCACTTTTCTTTCCCCTTCAAACGTATCCCACCTTCAGGGTTTCTTTTAGTGATAGATGTATTCTGCCCATCTTGAAAGTTCTTTTCTTAGCGTTTTTCCTCACTCATACTTGTATGGGTACCACTACCAAGGTGGAACCCCTACTTGGTTTCTATTAACGTGAATGCAGGATGACACTTTCAAATTAAATAGCGCATACATGGAAAATAAATGACCATAATTTAAGGAAATGGCAATTAATAAATAAATGGTAGAATTCCAACACGTCAAGAGAACAAAACGTATTTGAATAAATGTAGGGCAACTATAAAGGAAACACACAGAACGAATTTAGCGCCCAATTCTTGGAAGTATTTTCAACAATCGATTACCAGATCATGCTGAATAATTATCTAACAGGAACGTGCTTGATTTGACACTACAACATGATCAACTAAGGCTAACTAAGCATAATCATCTAAACAAAACAAAACTTACACATGCTTAATTAAAAATGGAAAATAGTAGCATGCTAAATAGTTAAATGCAATTAAAACGTTCTAACGATTACATGCTATTATGCTCAACAAAATGAAGCGACAGCAATTTGAACAACGGAACGAGCTTTGACAACATAAGGTAGCTTACGATCAACGAAATAAAGTAACGAAACATGCTCCCTAAAACGACAATATACAACAGCAAAAGCATCGAAAACATAACAGTGAAACATGCTTCTTCACGATGATATACAGTAGCAAAAGTATCGAAAGTAGGACAGCGAACATGTTTCTGAACAATTATATATGTAATGACCCGGTTTTTATTTACTTTAAAAGTGCGTGAAATTTAAAACTTTTTCTTTTATAAAATCAAAGTGAGACTTTTCTTTATAAAACCCGATCGTTAAACTCTTTACTTAAAACATTTATTAATTTCAGACGAATTAATGAAATCCTTTTTATAAAATGCAGCGAAATTAAAACGAAGCATTAAAGAATATTAAATAATTTACAAACCTTTTTAACAAATAAATTCCCCTTTTAAATTCTTTAACCCAGCCAGCCACAAGATCCACCCGTGCAAATCCTTTATCAACTGTCTTTGACCTGTTCTTCTGTTTTCTCGTACGTACCTACATCACAAGACCTAAACTAATGAGCCTATTGCTCAGTAAGTGATAGATTAAAATGAAATGCATATGATGCGTGATCACACGATGCATTATAGTGGAGATCCGTATCTCATCTGTTAGTCGGGGCGATGGATAAGTCAATTGATCTCGTGGCTTAACCTGTGTTTCCGACAAGGATCCACGCCAATAGGGGTGTCATCACGAGCCATATCCAGTCGTTTTGTTGAAGACATTGGGGATTTCATTACAAGAGAATTGAGAATCTTAAGATTCCCGTGGCTTAACCGTACCTCACGCTCCCTAATTGGGAGTAGGCACTCCAATAGGGGTGTCACCACGACAACCATTCCCAATCCTCCCAAACCCCCACATGCCTATTTACATATATTTTAGGATGACATACAATATGCTCGTGCCTACATACAGTCTTATACAATGATATAAAGGTCTAATAAACATATCATTAAAAGAATCTAAATCTAGTAAACACAAAGCATACAATCTTAATTCTTGCGATGTAGGGTCTAAAGACCAAAGCATAGTAAGTATCAACTTACCTGGTGTCCGTGGCGCGTTTGACACTCTATTCTTTTCCCGTTAATACCTTGAAAATAATTAATATATATTTATTAATATATTTACTCATTATAAACCTTAACTTTTATATCATTATTCTACAAGTTCATTTCACATTTTTCGTCCAATTATTTTCATCGACTAATTAACTAATAATCATTGAATTTTCATAAACCTTAACGCTTAATCATTCCCATTAGTCAACTTAGTTACTTAGCAACCTTGCAATAACCATTTAAGTAACTTAACATGTGCAACGAAAATAACAATAACCATTTATAGTTGCTCATTCAATCAATGTAACCTGATAATAAAGAGAATTTACTTTATAAAATCGAATAATATTTTATCACGAAACCATATTTTCCACAGCAGAGTAGAGAACCATTTAATTTCTTTTATCCAAACAATAACCAACATAGTATTTATCCTTTTTATCTGATTAGAAAGGCCGTAGATAAATCATCCAAACAAACAACCAGAAGCTAATCCGAAATCAATCACAGCAGTAAACATTCAACAACTAATCCAGAATATAAATCCAATATGTTCCCACGTCCAACAATCCATTTTTCCAATATATAGTTGTCCAATGATAAACTGAATTTAAACCAACTAAATTCTATATATTTCACATGTACACTATCTATACAGTTTAATCATCCAACCATTTATCCGACCATTCGAAACTTCTCAAACCTTTCATTAATTTATAACTCAATATAATCACTACATAAGATTCACTGGAACCCAATTTAGAAGCATAAGCTAAAATCCAACTTAACAACTTATATCTAACAAATCTAACTTAACAGATGCAACTATCAACAAGGCTATCAAAAAGATAAACTTAATCAACATGATATCATCCACAAAAAGGCATCCACAAAAAAAGATAAACTTAATCAACATGATATCATCCAAACAGCAACTTAGCCATCCTATTTCTTTTTCTTTTTTCAGTGGTATTAACAGTTAGAAACAACGAGAACTGTCCCCCATTTATAGCATTTCACAGTCAAGAGCAACAAAGAGTCCAACACATAACATATCATCCTTAAACGAAGACAATAGAACCAACAATTTCCATTTTACAAACAAATTTCTTTTGTGCACTAACAACTAATAACACAAAATTTAACCCATCACCATTGTCCAACAACCACCATACAGATTTGAAACAGAGTACAGAGTGCAACAGGGAACCAATACCACACAAAACTATTTAAATCCACAAAGCAGCAGGTTATTCATTCCAATTTACAGCAAGAACTCCACCAATTTCAGCAAGGGAAAGACAGAAGCTTACCGAGGAGAAAAAGGCAGAGGAGAACTCTTCATCATTCAATTCATTCTCCGTAAAGCTTCACGAATTCTCCTCCAAATCTCATACACTGTCTCACAACTCCCCTCACTGCCAGCTTCCTTCCTGACTCTCGGCCACTCCCTGTCACACAACTCTAGAACATCACAGCCAGCTTCCTGCCATTGTTTTATAGACAGCAGGAAGAAGAACACCAGTGACGCCAAGCTGACGAGGAGATCACAAAATTCGAGGGAGGTGGTCCAATGACCAAGCTCCACGCTGGAAAGTTGCTATCGTTTCTGGGAGTATGATGTGCCCCAAGTTCTTGTCACTTGAGCCTGAGCCAGGGGCTCCTTTATTTTATAACTTTTTATTTATTTTGTAGGTTTTTGATTAATTTAGCAAAGAAGAGTTGGTGCATTTGGGCTAGTGGAGGTCATGCAATCATAGGAGAAAATTTGTGGGCTTTCTTTTCCGCCTTGAATCTGACCTCCGAACGTTCAAGGGCTATTTTGACAATTGGGATGAATTCTTTTCAACTTTGGTCCTTCATACCAAATGTAGCCAACATCCAGAGCTTTCGAACGAGCTGTTGAACGTCATATTTGGGTGTCGTTTACTATGTCAAATGTCTTTTTTACAGAGACCAAAATCCAGCTCGAAATTATTGATCTTGTGTTACTCATGTCTACTTTCTTTAAGTGAGGGTTATTTTAGTCTTTCACAATTGTTGTAAGACACTTAGGGTTTTAAGCCCTCTTTGTGGAAGGAGAACGCAGTTTTGTTGACTTAAAAAAAAACCTAGTTGTTTCCTTTGTGGAGAGAACCCCCGGCACCCCTCCTCTATCGCCAATTCATCCATAGCCCGAACTAAGTTTTCTTGAAAGCTTCTTGGCCAAGTTGGAAGGGTTTCTATCACCTCCAATACTTCTCCTTCGTGGTGTTGATTGTGGTGTGGTGATAGAAGAAGTTTTCCAACCCTTGGAGAGAGCTTCCCTAACCGGTTAAGCCTTTGATAGTCGCCCCTCTCACATTAGGAGGATCCGTAGACTCCTTGGTTGTCCTTGCTATTTCATATTGCTTCATCAAAGGGGAATTCTTGTTCCTTGCTGCTTATCAATCCATATTCAGAGTCCCCTGTTATTGAATGGTAATTTTATTGAATGGTAATCGATTAGGTTCTTTTGGTTGAAGAGTGCTTGTTGGCCGAAAACTGTTCTGTTTAATTCTCTGCTCGGATCTTTAGATTGGGTACATAATTGAGCGACTTGCTGTTATCATTTTGGTCTGATTTTTGGTAGAGATATTATTTATATTGTTGAGCTATATTCCTCCAAGTTTGACGTTGTTAGGTTGTACGCAAACGGAGTTCTATTCGTTTGAATTTTAGATGTCAAATCTGTTCAGTTGAAACCCTAATTTTGGGGTTGTGTTGTTTCTGCCTAACTTGAGTTTCCGAGTGGATATTGCACTGAAATTTGGATATGTTGTTTATGAACGTGTTGTTGTGGTGACCTCTAAAATTGAGCTGTTTTTTCACGTATGGATTGGAAGTTATTCTTGTTTGAATTTGATTGATCATATTATTACAGATTATTGTGACCGATTTTCAATCAAGTGCTCCTTGTGATCTCCTTGCAATTTGGAGCACATCACTTTAAAACTTGCCATCTGTAAAGGGGAGTAACGTGGAGAAATCACTTGAGAGATCACGCCTTGGGATCTCCAATTTTCTTTCGCAGGTAACCCATTTCGTGTGGGAGCAGTCAATATCTCCATCGACCACCAATTCCCTGTCGATATAACGTATTGATTGGTCCAACACACAGTTTTGCAAAATACCACGGGATCGGTTGACATTCATGTCGACCAAAAATTCCCGGTTGATATGCACATCGACCGTGCCTTCTTCATCTCTGTCATCTGCTGCTTCACCCGCTTCTTTGCCATGCATCTGCTGCTTCATCCATTTCTTTCATGCCACTGTTTTACATTTCATGTACAAGAGGTTGATCAATATCAACTGTAATATCCCAAATCTTCGTTGAGCTGAAAATATAGCTTAAGTGATAATTTTGGGGATGATAGGAGTTGTGTTGGACAAGTAAAGATATTGGTCAAGAGAAATACATTTGGAAGAAGTGAATTATGATACCCCGAATTATGTTCATATTAAGCTTAGGAGGATGATTTAGAATTTATTGGAATTAACTTGGGTAATTTAAGACATTAGTCAAGTAAAATATATTTGGAAATCTAAGTTTGAATAGTTTGGAAGAGTGATTTATTAAAGATATATATATATTGGAGAAGAAGTAAAATATATATTTTTTAGAATATATATGTTTGGAGAAGAATATGGGGGATGATTGTTTGAAGGGGTGGTTGATCATAGTGGTTTATCATGATCAACCAGGGTGATCAACCTCTAGTCAAAAATGGGTATTGAATTTGTGGTTGATCATGATCAACCAGGGTGATCAACCTCTAGTCAAAAATGAGTATTGAAAATGGGTATTGAATATAGGTATTGAGATGTGCGGTTGATTGTGATCAAATCAACTTGTATTTATAAAAGAAGAAATAATATATATATTCATGCATGTCATGATAAGGAATAACGTGAAGAAAACATAATTTTGATGATGGAATGAACTGCGGTCAATCGTTGCGGTCGTTCGGCATGGGGAGATCATCCGCCGTGATCAACTGCCACTCAAAAACAATGAAAAAGCAGTGGTCGATTGAGTGAAGGGTGGACGATCAGCTACTGAAGAATGCAAACGACCACCAACATTTATGATGGTAATATGAAGAGTTTTACCCAACGTGAAGGTGAAAGGAACACCTGTCTGAATGTTAAAAAGAGTTAATGGACATTGATGGACTACACCTATTGGCCTTCCATCTTTCTCTGGACATTAATGTTAAGATGTTAGATAATTGTCTATAAATAGAAGAGGAGGGTGATGGGAGTTGGGAGAGTGGAAAACATAAGGTTACTCTGCCAAATTCTTGAGAGAATGAGGAGTGCCGTTACTTTGCCAAACTTTTGTGGGAACTGGCGTGTGAGTTTTGAGTCTGTGAGGTAGTTTTTCAGAGAAGAGATTAAATACGAGAGAGAGAGACAGTGAGGAATCCTATGTGTAATACCTCGACTTTTTATATCAGAATTTAATAAGAATAATTGGGATTTTTGGATTTATTGGATAATTATCGGGGTATTATCTAGGACGTATTGGTAAGATTTAAATTTATGGGAATTCATTGGGTGATAATTAGTATTAATTAAGTGGGAATTATTAATTAAGTGAGAAATGAAATAGAATTTGAATTAGAAATTAAAGGATTTATTAGTAAGAGATTAAAATAAGAGGGATTAAATTAAAAAGGTTAAAAAGGGTGAAGGGAATGAATGAACCGGTTCAGTCGAACCAGTTCACTTTGGGTGGTCGAATGGCTGTCTGGAAACTTAAAAGAGGGAGGAGAATTTTAAGTGGCCTGCGACCATTTCGTGCAAAGAAGAGAAAGAAACCATGGGGCACAGGTGCCATCATTCCCTTCACCCTTTTTAA
>CM039468.1:28357950-28502441 GCA_022433065.1 Begonia loranthoides | reverse complement strand
TTAGGGGGAGAGAGAGAGAGAGAGAGAGAGTGAACGCGAGAGAAGGGAGAGTGCTGGAATCTGAAGATGTTGAACCGAGAGTTGTGAGGAAGAGGAGAGCTATAGCCGAGAGAAGATTATCAGAGGAGGAAAGGGTGGTTGACAATTTTCTTCTCGAGTCCTTGTGATCCCTCAGGTAATGCACATTTCCTCCTCTATTCTATAAATTTTGGCGGTTTGCTCTCTGTTTTGTTATGGGTTGAGTGAAGAACGTTGTTGGATTGTTGTTTGGTGACTGATTGGGAATGGTTAAACTCTACTAGTGGTAGTGTTTAAAATCGTTGTTATTGTGCTGCTTCTAGAAATTGTGAAATATTATGCTTGGATGCATTGTTATGTGCAGGAAGAATACGTTAGTTTAAGCTAGAGTTGGATTATGTGTTACTCTTCTATTTCGAAAAGTTATATTTTGTTCTGATATAAGTAAAGAAGAAAGATGAGTAATGTGATTCTCTAATATCCTGTTGGTTATTGTCATATGATAATTTATTTCTAAACACTGTCAAACTGAAATAAGATGTTAAGTTGGATTATATTAAAGAAGCCATTGTTGTCCTCTATTGGTTTTGTTGTTGGTGAGCTGTTATGACTTGGATGGAGGTGGAGCTCTCTGGTGTTGGACTGCTGGCCGAGGGTGGAGAGATGTGGCCAAGAGCTTCCCTGCTTGCTGGTGTTGAAAAGGGAAGAAGGATAACTATTAAGTGCCAACCACAATAAAGATTTGAGGTAAGGAAATAAGTGTGTCTTGGCCTGTGGAGGCCCTACCCACAAGTAGAGTGCGTGAGTTTTATGTTAGTGTCCCTGAAATGCTTACTGCTAATTGTTGTTAGTTGGTTTGTAGGTGATAATCCCTTGAATGAATTGCTGTTGTTATTTCCTCTGTTGATTTCCTTGCTATTGATATTTCCTTAGTTGTTGATAGTGTAGTAGCACTTGGTAGAATATGATTAGCTCCGTGATTCATTTCCTTTACTGTTAGTTTTGCTTGTATAGTTGTTTCTGTGATTGTGATCAAATGCTTTATTGCAAATGCTTTACCTTAATGGTTGTGATAGAATGCTGTGATAAATGATCAATGGTTGAATGTGATGAGTGTAAATGATGAGAGTGTGAAGGATGAGGAGCATGAATGAGTTAAGAGTTCCCTTAAATGTCATGTTCTTTAATTAACTAACTGTTGTTTAGTTAAATCTTTCTCTGTGCTTATTGTTACTTTCTGTGTTTATTGATATTCATATTGTTCTACGCATATATCATTCCATCATTCTATTTCCTAATATGAATATATGCCTTTAATTAAGATAACAATTGTATGAGCATGTTTAATTAACAAATCAAGCATGTTTAGTTAATTTGCTAGCTAATCGAGAATCAACTAATCCAAACATGTTACACAACAAGAATAATGTTAGCATGCCTAACTAATAACCAGTCGTTAAATAACTAATACTAGCATGTTTAACTAGTTCTTCAATGAACAAGTGTCAATCAAATTCTAAGCATGTTAGTTGATTGAGCATGTAAACGACTTAATTAATCTAAGCATGTGAACTAATGTCTAATTAACTAATTAATGATAATTACTTCTTGAGATGTAAATTAACTAATGGATTGTAGCATGTAATTAGCATGTTGATTTGCAAGTTTAATTAGTAGCATGTTAGTTAACTAGGTTGTACCGTGAAATTAGCACGTAATTTACATGTGTAATTATTTAGCATGTTCAAATCAACTAATTATAATAGGTTATGCCATGTTAGCATGACAATGAATTAGAGCAATTAACTACACTACAGTTAATTAACTAGACTCAAGTATATTAATAACTTAGATAACAATGGTAGCTAACATAATCGTATCTCCCTTGAGCACGTGCATCTAATTAGAATAATAAACGAAATAAATCATTGTGCATGTAAATTATCTAGGATAACGAATTAGGATAATAATGGTAATCTTCCGAGTATGCTAAGTAATTAGGATAACTAAGTAGGATAATAAATATAATCCTTCTGGAGCATGTAAATTGACTAGAATAACCAATTATAATCTATAGCATGTAAATTAAGTAGGATAACCAATTAGAATAATAATTGTAATTCTACTTAAGCATGTTAACTTGAGCATAACTTGAGCATGTAAATGGGCTAGGAATTAACTAGGATATCCGTCAATTGTATTTTCGATTTCCATTCCGATTATTGTTGTCCTTGCCTTCATTGTTTAATTCATTGCCTCTTGTGAGATGGGTATTCAATTTCTATAATTCCTTCATGATTCGCATTTCCTTATGTTCGTTGTTTGATTTCCTTATGTGTTTCGCTGTTCTAAGTCAATATTATAACTGTTCTCCAATATGCGCTTTCAATTACTGTTATCCATTATATGCTTTACTTTCATTATATGCACAATTTCAATTACGGCTTGCTTTCATTTCAATGTGATTGTCATTTACTTTTCTTATATGCACAATTCTATTACTGTTAATGTTACGTTATATTACATCATGCATCATGTTAGGTTGAGAATGTATTGTCATGCATCATGTTAATAGAAACCAATAGGGAGTGCCACCTTGGTGGGAGTACTCAAACATGCATTATGTGAGGTAAAATCAAGAAAATGGTGAAAATGATGAAAAAGAAGAAAAAGGGAGTTGGGGGATGGTAGGGTAAGTACGGATCAGCCAGGTAGACAAGATTTAAAAGAGAATATTATCTTTCCCTAATCGGGACTACGAGACTGTCTACTCTAGGTGGTTGAAGACGACAAAGACTACCCTACTGTAACGCCCCGTTAATTTTAAAACATTTGTATTGTTTAGAAAATACGTCATATAAAACTTTTTTACTTTATTTATCTAATATTTGAAATCCTTTTTTTTTATAAAAGAAATGAAATCACAGTAAGCATTTGCGGAATAATAATAAGATTTCAAAACATAGTTTCAAGGTGTTCTCAACAAGAGTTCCAAGTCCCTATTACAATATTTAAAATACTCAAAACGCTATTAGTAGGAAATTACCAAAATACCCTTTTTTCAAAACACCCATATTTTCCAAAATATGTGAGCCGCATCCATCAGGTCAAACAAGTTGATAACATGAGGGGTCATCCTAGAACGCCTCCTCCTCCACTGGTACAAATTCTTCATTGTAATAATCACTTACATTACGGGGAAAACAATGAGCCTAACGCCCAGCAACAATCAGAATATAAATGCAATGCATATGATGCATGTTCACGCGATGAATTTCAGAGGAGATCCATATCTCATCTGCTAATTTGGGACGATGGGTAAGTCAATTGATCTCGTGGCTTTACCTGTCTTTTCGACTAGGAACCACGCCAATCGGGGTGTCACCACGAGCCATACCTAGTCGTTTTGTTGAAGGCATTGGGGATTTCAGTATAATAGAATTGAGAATCTTAAGATTCCCATGGCTTAACCGTACCTCACGCTCTCTAATTGGGAGTAGGCACTCCAATAGGGGTGTCACCACGACAACCATTCCCAATCCTCCCGAACCCCCACATGTCTATTTACGTATATTAGGATGACATACAACATGCAAACAGTTTCATAAATCCTAGGGTGATGCATGAATGCCATAAAGTAAATCATAGAAAGTAACATACAATGGAAGCACAACCAATTTAATTACGTATAATTGAAGCCAGAAACTCAATTTAAGGTAACTATGTGCATTTATCAAATTCCAAGATTTCAGAAAAACAATTGAATTGTTCATTGATGATGCGAACAAGAATAACATGTCCTAATCTAACCAGATATAGGGTTCAGTTTCAAATCTATCCAACTATCCTTCATAACATTTCTCACGATTCAATTTAAGCCAATTGACACTGTAAGTGTATGTTAAACTTGATGATAATCATAATGAGCATAAAGACAGCTTCCTATACTTAGCAGTGTATATCTCCTAGCAATGAATAACATGCAGTCTCCTATATACAGAATTTAACTTGTTGCAGGGACTATATCTCAATAATAGGACTCGATTTCCATGTTTCCCAATTTCTCACAATAGTTTAAACATACTCCCTAATACATAGAACATTATGTTGACAGTATAGCTCAGTTCCATGCTTTACAATATCCATGATAGTTTAACCCATATGGTAGTAGTCCTATTCAAATCCAAACTTCATGATATTCAGTTTAACATTTGTCACTACCCACTTTTGATAATAACAAAACATAGATAGCAACAAGGGGATGACATTCTGTATGGGTAATTCAACTCAATCCAGTAAATCAATATAAATTTAGCAAATTGAAGCAATTCCAATAATCTAAAACAATTTTAACCCTTTCAAACCAAACATTCAAGGCATATTAAACCACATAAACCCATAATGTAAGGCTATTCCTTCGGCCAAAGCAATATTCCAATTCTTACCTTGGTTCTCCAGCAGCTTAACAGTATCACAACAGCCTAGACAGCTAACAAGGGAAGGTTTTTCCAACTGTTTACACCTTCACACGTTTCCTAAGCAGACACAGCATTAGAGATTAACCCAATACTCGAACCAACTTGTCCCAAAACATTGAATATTTATAACTAAATTTCCAATCAATCCTTACCTCTTCGTTCCTTCACTGGTGGATGGCAGCTTTCCTTACCGAGCAATACTCAAATGTCACTCCACAACTCACCACACTTCATTTAACTCACAATTCACTTCACACTCATTACACAATACTTCACCCACGTTTTGTAGAGAAGGACACAGAGGAGAAGACATACTTAATATACACAACAAAGAGAGAGAGAGAGAGAGAGAGAGAGAGAGAGAGAGAGAGAGAGAGAAAGAGAGAGAACTGAACTTTAGCAGGGGATGAGCTGCAACTCTGCACTGATGAAGTAAGCATCCAGGATATCATCACACGCCTCAATGGAGAGTGGCCAAATGATGAAAGGCCATGTGGAAAGCCTTCCACACCTATGGGATAAAGGCTGGACGTTGCAAAGTAGTCTGAGGAGAGAGAGTTCATCGTGTAAGTCAAGAAATTAGAAGAGAGAGAAGGGAGACTGACATGCCTCGGGGGCCGAGGCCTATTACTCGATCGCAAACAAGGTCCTTACTGTCACTTAGCCAAATTACTGATGATCTTGTTTCTTTTGCAGATATTAACTTCGAGGATGATTCTATTTGGGATGTTGTCCCAACGGATAAGGAGCAACCTGTGCATGTCTTGACTTGGGACACACGTGAATGTTATGAGCTTCATCAGACGGGAATTTGTCTTCCCGGCATCCCAAACGTGTAACCTTTCAATTCTGCATATTTTTATTTATTTCTTATTTTTATTTTCATGGCAAACATTGCGCCTATTTTGTGAGGGTAAAGCATGGTTATAAGCTTTACTCATTCATGCATTTAGATTGTTGGTTAGGTTAGATGGTGATGATTGAGTTATGGGCTAAGTCCAATCCTTTTCAAGCCCAAGGAAAGAGCAAGCCCAAAGAAAACATCAAGGAGCTGCCACGTGTACGCCATGCATGTTCTTCCACCAGCTTTAATCTCGGCCATTCATTCCACATTCATCCAAGAGCCTGCATATTGCCACCCAGCCTCATCTTGGCCGTCCATCATCTGCCTCATCTCGACCGTCCATCACCCTTACTCATCATCACCTAGGTTATAAATTTCCATGGTTAGACGCATTGAAAGACAACTTTGACGAGATTAATATATTACTATTTCCCTTCCCTGTGAGGAGATTCCGACTCCGTCGAGCGGCCGCCCCGGATCTTCGAATCCGAGACGAAGTAGAGGACTTCCTTGTTAGCAAGCTCGTGGTGCTTGAGCTAACTCGTAAGTTTTCCCTTTTCAAACTTCCATTGGGAGTTTGAGCGAGGGAAAACCGAACCATTGCCCGCGATCGGTAGATTTTCTTCGAAAATCTAGAATCCGTGAACCTAACGTTAGATAGTTCCCGGATCCGATCAAAGGTCTACATCTCCGTCTCTGTCATTCTTCGTGGGTTGCTAACACGTACTTCCTTTTGCAGGTCGTCTCGTGTCAGAGACTTAAATTTCTGACTTTTCGGACGTTATGAAGTGTCCGCGCTAGATTTTGGAAGCAGTCCATGCATTCGAAAACCCATAAAATTCAATATAGATTCGTTTCAACGACGTCTGTGCCGTCCGCGCCCTTTTTTGGACAAGACAGAGGCATTTGAAATCTCCCAGAAAATTATATAGATTCAATTCAACGCCATCTGCGCCGTCCATACTCTATTTCGGACATCGTCCAAAAACCCTCAAATGCACATTTTAACACTTAGATCAATTTCCATAATTATCCCAATATTTTTCAGCAAGAGTTAATGCGTATCACCTCTCAACACGATTCGACATACATTCGTATTAATTTTTCCCCAATTTAATACATCATTAATACATCAACAAAATGAGGAAAATATTTTGGGGTATTACACCTACCGCCACTGATTCCTCCAATCTCCAGCTCGATGTACGAGTAAAAAACGAACAACGTAATGAAAAATTTGTTTGGGTGACCCCCATTCCAAACGAACTTAAGAGAGTCATAAGCATAATTGCATTAAACCATTTTCCTTACTAAGCCCTTGGGCTTACAGTTACTTGTGGTATAGGTGTAGGTACTGTTCGTGAAATCAATGAACAAAATTAGGAATCAATGTGAAAGACGATAATCAGATAATAAAGCAGGGATGAAGGATTTGCACACGTGAGACTCATGGCTGGCTAGGTTGAAAAGAATAAAAGAGAAAGATGGTTTGTAGTTGAGTAGTGTTAATTTGTTAGTGTTTCAACAAACACTTTTATAATCTCTTCCGCTATGTATCAAATAAATGATTTTATAACGCTTCCGCATTTTATTAATTGGAATTTCACAACAAGTTCAATGAAGGGTTGGTAGCAGTTCAGTTTAGCATCGAACTCTGATTTGTTTTGAAAACGAGGATCTTGGTCGTTTTAAGGAAGTTTTAAATTTTTTGCATTTTTAAAGGATTACAAAAAATAGGGTCGTTACACTGTGAGGATGAGATGTTGCATGACTATGAATGTCTACTTGGATTCTGAAGTTGAGAAATAAACACAGAGTGAATAAACGACTGTGAAGGAGGAAGGTGAAGGAGGAAGGATGAGCAAAGCTAGAAGTTTTGGAAAAAGGTCTTATTTGTTATTCTCTATTGTTATTCAGGTAATTCTACCTTCACTCATGTTTTATTCAAGATTATTATATGTTACTGCTAAGATTGATTTTGATTATAGTGACAACATATTATTGTTAGATTTTTATTGGAAAAGGTATTAATGGATTAAGGTGTTATTCATGAAGTTGGTTATTATCATATGATATTAGTTGTTGAAATGAGTTGTGGGATAAGGTTGGAATAATTATTGGTCATTGCATGCAAATGAGTATACCGCATATTCATGCGTTTATGCTAATGAAGTTGGAATACACTGTGAAATTGGAATTGTTATTGTGGGATTTTGGAGAAAGAAATTATTGGAGTTAGGATTTGTCATTGTTGGACATATTGTTCGCTATACCATGTTGGAGTAGATTTTTAAGTTGAATTATGGAGATATATGAGGCAATGAACTGCTAGTAGTTAGGGTTGTTATTGGGGAATCTTTATTGATTATCTCATGTTGTTAATAACTAGGTTTCTGTGAAGAATCTTAAAGTGTTAAACCTTTTAAAGCTAAGGATTTTAGGTATGTGCTACTGCATGTGTTTTGTCCAAAAGAGACTGCATCACTGGAATTAGGGGGTGTTTAATATTTGTTTTATTGATTGTTATGAATTGTATGCTTATAGATTTAAGTTCAGTTCTTTAGTTAGGACAGATCACGTTTTATGAATACGATTAAGGAACATGTTAGATAGGATTGTATGTGCATGACAACGTTAAGACTTGAAGTACTAAAGTACATGAAAATGGAAAATACGTAAATAGCTATAGTACAGTTTGTTATGCTAGGCACAGAAATCAAAGTATACAAAAATGAAATGAACGTAAATAGTTATTTTTGCGGACCGGTTAGTTATGCCTGGCACAAAAACCAAAGATAAGTTAACAACTGTGGACTGGTTAGTTATACCTGGCATAGAAACCAAAGATAAGTAAACCAACTGTGGTTTGGTTAGTTACACTTATAACACCCCGACTTTTTAAGTTGGATAGTTATCGGGGTATGACCAAGGACGTTTAGGATCGTTAAGTTAAGGAGTTATTCTCGATAACATTTTCCATGTATATGTGATGAAATCAAGTGTTGGGAGTAAGTAGGATATTACGTTGCGTATTTATACTTGTTATCTTATGACATGTATAGCTATGTGGTAAGTGTTATGAGATGAGAGTTAAGTAGGGAAAAAGGTGAGGAAAAGCTGTTCTAGGCGTTTTTGGATGCCCACGAAAGACATGCAGATGAGCTATATCGTCCGTAAGTGCATTGCATGGTGTCCTCGATGCTTAGGATGCACCAGGATGGGAGTTTGTGTCCTAATGTGTCTGGAAGTCGACTTTCGGATGCATGCAGATGATTTGCGGACAAGACGTGTCATCTGTAAGTGTATTGCATGTCACCCCTTAGCATGGGGACGACTCAGGCCGCAATTTTGCGTCATGGCTTCACTGTGTCGTGGACTTTCAGACGAGTCCAGACGAGTGTAGAAGCAAATGACTACGTTTGGATTGAATCTGTTCGAATCCTTACAGTTCCGAACGAGTCCAGATCTGTGCGGACGCGGGTGGTTGCATTCAGATCGAACCTGTCCAATTTTTGGACACATTCAGATGCACGCGGACGCCTTATGCGGAAACCATTTTGCATCCGAATATCACCTTCAGACGGTATGAAATGGGTGGGGACGCCATTTGACGTCCAAAGGCACAAATCTACCTTCAGAATTTTGCTCTTTCGGACAAATGCGGACGAGACCATGACGTTCACACACGTCTAAATCAGCCTAGATCTGCTCAAATAAGGATCTAAAATTAGGAAGAAATGGACACGCAGCCAATCAAAACACGACTCCCTGATAGCAAATCCCCTCCTAGACCACGCGGAGCCACCTCCTACCCCCTTAGGCGTACGCTTGTCCCCTCTCCAGGTAACCTAAGCCATTCACCCTCCCATTTCTTCAATTTAGTTTTCTCCTCTGCCTTCGTCTTCTCCCGAGCGATTAAGTGAGAGTCCTGCCCTGTGAGAGAGAGAGAGTTCCTACAAGTGAGAGAGCTCTCCCCTGTGAGCTCGTGAGAGTTGTGTGTTGAGTGATCCTCCTAGGTGGAACGTGAGGAAGGAGTGATCATGAAGCTAAAGAGTGAGTTGAGGAGCTACTCGGTTGTTGTGGAGTTGCTGTCCCCATTTGTTTGCTTCGTAAATGGTAAGGACTTGGGTGTGTCTTGGCCTGTGGAGGCCCTACACCACAAGTAGAGTGCGTAAGTAGTGTTAGTTTACTTGGATGATACTATGCTGTGATTTCCTTGTTGATGCTCTATGACTTCCTTATCGTTACTTCTGTTGTTAACTGTTAGTTGATATGGTTAGTGGATAGTTCCTTGGTTGATCTATTGCTATCATTTCCTTGGTTGAATAGCTTCCAAAATTCCTTGGATATTATTCTGTTGTCATGTCCTTGTTGATTGATAGTGTAGATTCGTTAGTGCTCCGTAGATCTTGCTAGCTCTAGGGTTTGCTTTATTGATTAATTCTATTTTATTGTTTGTTATGCGATTCAAATACTCTACCTTATTAAAGATGAATGCTAATGTTTAAAGGAGATAAATGGTTAATGTGTGAAAGGAGGAATGCTTACTGTTTATTTTAATTGTTGTTTAGTGTAAATTCTAAGTGTTATAATTTCTTCATTTATGTTGTTGTGTTGTTCTACCATGGATTCGGTCTTGGTGTAGTTAAATCTCCTTGTGATAATCATAGTCGTTAAATAAACTATTAACTTTCCTCATTTGCAATATGTATATCATTATGTTTCCTTAATTAATAACTTGTACTCTAAACTTGTATCAACACTTGTGACATGGACTTAGTTAGTGAGCATGTTTAGTGATAATAATCTTGATGCATGTCAATTAATTCAGCACGTTAACTAACTTGACTAATTAACTTAACCAAATAGAATAGTTAACCACACTCAAGCATGTTAATTAATTTAGATAATAATGGTAGATAACTTAATTGTACATCACTTGAGTATTTGATTTATTAGAATGATGGAAGCATATTGTTTAACTTAACTTAGAATCATATAAGCGTGTTATTTAACTTAACTGGAATAAATAACTAGACTTATGTAGGTTAATTTAACTTAACTAATCATTAAATAACCAATCCTTGAGCATGTTTAAGTAACTAGTTTAATTAATCTGAGCATGTTTAACCAATTGTCTAATTCAATTGTTAATCACATCATTGAGCACGTTAACTAACTAAGATACTAACAGTAGATAACTTAGTTATATTTTACTTGAGCATGTAATTGATTAGAATAATATAAGCATGTTAATGTACCAATATAAACATGTTAATTAACTAGACCCAAGTATGTTAATTATTATTTAAGCATGTTAATTAACTAGGTTGTTAGATTTATCAATTAAATTAACTATTAATCTTCATACATGTTAGTTAACTATTAGAGTTGTTTGATATTAATTCATTGGTTCCATGCTCGAATGCTTTACCTTGTTGTTACTCTTTAGATGCTTCCTGTACCATTAGTTCATTTTCCTTATTGTAAATGCCTTACTTGATAGAAATCAATGCCGTGAATGCTTAGTTAATGATGGGTGAAGAATGACGAACTAAGGAAAGAAGCATAAATGAGCAAGAATTTCCTTAACTGTTATGTTCTTTATTAATTACTTGCTGTCTATCTTAAGTCTCTCCGTGTTCATTGTCATTCATATTGATCTATGCGTATATCGTTTTATCAATTCCATTTCCTAATCTGAATGTGTGCAGTTAATTAGGATGACAATTGTACGAGTATGTTTAACTAGTTGTTAATCATTCCTTGAGCATGTTAACTCACTAGAGTAACTAACTTAATTAGAAGTTGAGCATGTAAATTGGTTAGAGTAATTAACTAGACTTGAGCATGTAATTAACTGGGATAATGATTTATAACCATGCTCGTATGTTTAATCTTTATATGTTTAACCAACTTATCTGAGCATGCCTAATTAATTAATCAGTTAACTAACTAAGCAAGACTATTAAATTATAACATGTTTGATTAATTAGAATAAAATCATGATTAATCAACTAGGATAAGGAATTACAAATTTACAAGCATGTTTACGTGATTTATTATCTAAGCGTGTTTCCATATAAACTATTAATTGTAAGCATGTTTAGCTCCATCATACTAAGTGTCTAAGCATGTTAGATTAGTTTAGTTTAACGAGCATGTTTAGCTGATCGTAATTCATCACATGTTTACTTTATCACCTCCTTATTTGCTCATTCGCTATTTCAATTTAATGTTATACTTGTTCTCTATTATACGCATTTATTTACTTTCCTTATGTGCACCATTCAAGTATTGTCCTTTAATTCCTTTTATATGCATTTTTAATTTCTGTTAATCATTTACTTCTTTTATGTGTGCAATTCAATTACTATCTATGTTACGTTATACTGTATCATGCATCATGCTAGTTAGAGGATGAGTCAACGTGCATCATGATCATGGAAACCAAGCAGGGGGGTACCACCTTCATAGCGGTACCCATACATGCATGAGTGAGGAAAAACGAAAAAAATGAAGAAAATGAAGAAAAATGGAGTTGGTGGGCGGATGGATAGCGGATCTAGTCTGGCAGCTAGGCAATGCCTTTTACCTAGTCGGGAACGGGAACCTAGTTGCCCACAGAAGGTTAGATCCGACTGACTATACCATCCCATACGGTAATCATAACTTATGCATATCATGTTCATGATTAGTGTTTTAGATATTCATTCTTATTGAGCGTTAGGCTCATAGCTTATGACTTGTGATGTAGGTAACGACACTAGTGGAAAATGAAGAGGACCAGTTGATGGAGGGTTTTTCACGGCGAGATTGTGCTGGCTAAACTAAACAGGAATGGTTTAAGGAAAGGGTTTTGTTTTATTTGTATAAAATATATACTTTTTGTAATGAAAGAAAAGAATTCTACTATAGCATTTTCCTTTTTGTTTTAATTGGATTTTGAAAAGGAGGGCGTTCCGTTGTACATCTTGGTTTTAAAGGTTTGAAAAGGAAAATGAAAAATGAGTTGAAATATGGTATCTAATAAAATTTGGGGTATTGCAAAGCTCCTCCTTCAAGTGACATGGGTTTCAACTACGAGCTAAGAAAGTGACATGGGTTTCAACTACGAGCTAAGAAGATGCGGGCTTCTTTTGTAGAATTGAAACTCTTTGTTTAGAGCTCTTTTGGCATAGCAAATGATCTCCAAATTTAACAAAAGCCCCATTATAGAAATATATGGAAGTTAAGTACAATTCATATAAAGATTACTTTTTGATATGAGATTGCAAAGGTTGCCCAAAATAACAAAGACTTCACGAAGGTCAGATTGTAGGTAGTTTTGAGTTGTTTCACATATCTCTTAAACTTGTGCTTCAATTTCCACTTATGTTTGATCTTGAATAACTCCATATCATATTTGGATTCTTGCTAGATGTATGGGATAATTTTAATGCCAATACCTTCATGAATACCTACAAAACAAACACTAAAATTATGATTAATGAATCTCCTCGCTTGGAAGTGAATTGTAGGCTCTCGTGGCACATCACCTACTCGATCTAGGACACCCCCTAAACAAGGGACTCTAAAATTAACCATAAAATAAAATAACTAAAATAAATAAAATAAACCATAAATAAATTATTAAGTCTTGATTGTTGTGATGATCCAATATGTTAATCTTTAAGTGGATTTGGGCTTCAATTCTGAGTAAGAAAGAATGAGCTTCTTTGGCAAAAATGCAGCTCTCTGTTTGGGGAGCTTTTGGCATAGAAAACAAACTTCACATTTAATAAAACACACCATTTTGGAAAGCTTGAGATATCAACTACAATCTTTATGAAGTATAATATTGTTAAGACTACCAAATATGTCAAATATATTTACGGGTAAGATTGTTGGCAGTTTTTGGAATGTCTCATACTTCCTCTAAATTTGTGTTTTATTTTCCACTTATGCTTAATCTTGAATAACTTCATGCTATATTTGGATGCTTGATAGATGCACTTAATACTTTTAATCCATTTTTTCTATGATTACCTACATAATATTCAGATTTTTTGTACGAATAATTTTAATTACATAATATGACAATTTAAAATTTAATAGATTAATTATTGTCACGAATTATAAATTTTAATGAAGAAATTAAAATACTAGAATTATTAGAATTATTGGAATTAGAAAAGTTAAAATAAATAATTTTATTTTATAGATAATAAAATAAAATAGAAATGATTTGAAAAATTAGGAAATCCAAGTATATTAGTATTAGAAAGAATAATATGTAGTAATCCACGGTTAAGGAAAATATTTAAGTGTTGGTTTAGTTATTTTATATTTTGAATTAAGGAAAGAAAATGTAGAAGGACCAGATACAATAGGAACCGTTGGATGAGGTTTAGGAATAGTTGTCATCATTTAGGATGAAGAAAGATGCTTTGTGAAAGTGTTTGATGCGAGAAGCCAATTGGACTATTGGATTAGTTTGGCAGAAGAAACGTGGATGTTGGATTTATGAAAGATGCTTCTGCGGGAGTGTTTGATTCCGTTTGGGTGCGGGAGAATGCAAGACCATAACATTAGATTAGCAGGAGGAACGTAGACTGTTAGATTTGAGAAAGATTCTTCCATAGAAGAGTTGGATGCCACTCGAACACGGGGTTGGATTTGGTTTAGCAAAAGGAGTGTGAACTGTTGGAATAGGAAAAGATTATTCCACTAAAGGAAAAGATGCCAATTGGGAGAGTTAAGTAGTTAGGAACATCATTGTTTTATGTTTTAGCATGTTTCCATGACTGCGTTTGTGTTTGCGATAGTGTTTTATGTGACACAAAGGATGTCGTTTGGATTGTAAGTGTAATGTCCCAAAATTAGAAGGATACCATGTAAATCCATATATTACGTTATAATAAACTTTGATGATGTAATAATAAAGTTTAAATTATGTGGTAAGTAAAATGTAGTGTAAAAAGTTAAAAGAAAATGCCAAATTGGGAGTTTAGGACGATTGGGGACGGCATTTGGCTTCCTAAACGCTGATCTGTCAAATTACGGACGCTGATGGACTCTGCGGACGATAACAAAGTCGTCTGAATCGATCTGTCCATTATCTGGGAACATTCGGACGGTGCGAACGATTGCGGACGCGAAAAATTGGCGTCCGAATGGATCTGTCCATTTTCTGGGAACATTCGGACAATGCGGATGATTGCGGACGCGAAAAATTGGCGTCCGAATGAATCTGCCCTAACTCTGGGACAATGCGGACGACTGTGGACGCGTGACGCGGACGACTAACCACGTCCGAAAGGTCAAAATTGTCCAAAAAACCCAATTAAAACCTGGTGTCTTTTTTCCCTTTTCTCGTCTTTTTCTTTCAATTTTCAGTATGAGACACGGCAAAACGGTCAAAAGGAAGGGGTTACTTGGCTTCAGCGTAGGGGACCTCTTCTCTTCTAAATGGGAAGCGACTCTATCACCCTCATTCTTCCTTTCATTATAAGCTGGTAAGTTATTGTGTGTTGTTTAGCTGTTGTCTTTGGGAAATCGCCTACACGTTGGATGTGGAGTGCACTGTGTAAGTGAGAAGTGGTAAGTTCTAAACTTGTTGATTTATACTCTGGATGTTGTTGGTTATGGACTGTTGGTGTTATTTGACGTGGGAATTATGGACAGTGTGAAGGAGTACAGAACTTTGGGAGTTAAATTTCTACGACTCTATTAAGGTAAGAATTAAAATGATATGTGGCCAGTGTAGGCCTACATCACGGGGTTTGCATGTGTTGTGACTATTATAAGTTGAACTGTTATTGTGACTGTCATAAGTTATTGTTGTGATGGTTATAGACTAAACTATTGTTGACATTATCTTCATAAACAAGTGTTGAATCCTGCTCAACCAGTAATGTTATTAAATGTTGAATATAAGTGTGTTAAGTTATTGTTGTTTGGATTATTATCATCATGATAAGTCAGTAGGAGATAATTGGTTATGTGCAAGAAGAATCTGCAAGCAAAATTGACATTATTGAACTGTCATTAAAGAATTGTTTGTGAAAGATATTCAAAAGTAAAGTGGATAAGTTGCTCTTCAATTATCTTCTTGGAAAATTAGAGCAATGGAAGTTTTACGGACTTTAGAATACGCTGGTTGTGTTATGTTATGTGTCATTCTTCAATGTCAAGATAATAAATTCAACATAGTTAGAGTAACCTTCTAATTGGTTTAATTGGTGATTGTGTTGTTCTCTTTTCTTGAAAGATATGTATAGTTCTTTTTATTGAAAACATGTGTAGGATACTTATAATGTTTCTTCAATTTAATGGCATACATGCATCATATTAGGGATATGAAATTGTTCATGTTGTATGACATATTAAATCTACTTAAATAGGCGTGTGGGGGTTCAGAATTAACAATGACATCCCATGAGTTACAATGAAATGTTGAAAATGAAAATATAAATTGAAACAATTAGAAAGAAAATAGGTTAAGTAAATGGGATCGAGTGTTCATTGTCTCCCGTTCTGAAATCCCCAGCGTTCTCGGAACAAAAAGTACATACAGCATGAGGAAGACCATGATATGTGTATTTATAGTTAATTGGCCAATTTTTCTTCATAGCCCTACGGTGTTTGTCATGTATGTACTCTTGAGTAAATTGCATTGTATGATCATGCATTGCATTACATTCTAAATCTTGCTGAGTGTTAGGCTCATTGTTTTCCCCCGTGATGTAGGTAATGCATTGGATAACAATCACAATGTGAAGGAGGTATTCCCGGACGACGTTTTGGATTATCAGCCATTCTGACCTGTTGGTTGTGGTGCATCACCATTGGATTGTGGAAATAGTTTTTTTTTTACGACTGATATAACGATACTTTTACAGACATAATTTGATATTTTGGTATGGGATGAATGATGTGATAGAATTGTAAGAAAAGGGTGTATTTTGCTAATAGTCACTAATGTAGGTGGTCTAAACTTTAGAAAAAAAAAAAACAAAGACTGTTTGAAGACTTTTGGTAAAGTACTAGAATTTTGAAAATTGTTTTGCATTAATTTGTGTAGTTTACTCTGATGACTTATATTGTTTGTGAAGTAAAAAGTGAAAATTTTATAACCATTTTTAAAATATTAAATAAATAAAGGGAATGAAATGAGGGATGTTACAGTAAGCCTCGGACAATAGTGTTAAAGAGAAAACATTAGCTTCCGTAGATAGGTTAGTGTCTGTAGCAAGTATTGGAATAAGTGAAAATTTGTCGTTGGATTTAAGGAATTCACAGTAACGGTGGAGTTTTTGTGGGAGTGTTGGCTTCTATGGAAGTGTTTGCATTTGCTGTTGCTTTGGAGATTATAAATATAAGTTTTATAGCTGATGTGCCCATTGGCCATTGGTCAAACGAGATGTTACAGACATCCCCAATGGTTGTTTGTGTGTACGATGTAGCTTAGGCAAGTTTAAGTGAAGGTAGTTTTTCCAGATTCTTGCGAGCTACATTTCAATATGTAGATAGTTTAGGAAAATATAGAATTTAGATACGATTTCATGAGATTTTATCATGTGGTATTCTCAGGTTAGTGTTATATAAATATTACGGTTTTTGCTAAAACCCTAGTCACTTGAGAAACCCATGGACAAGAGAAGCTTTCTCTCAGGCTCTCGAGTGAAACATTCCTCCAAGTTTCTTAAGGTAGTTTCCCCACTTTTAGTTTCTGAAGTTACGTTTGACAGTGAATAATGTTTAGGGTTATTCCTTTATCTAACTCTTTGTTTATTTAAAGTAAAAGTCAGCGTATGAGAGGTGTTAGGAATAGTCATACTTCCATTAGAGAATTCCAAGTAAGTGATGTTGTTTGTGCTCGACTTTGGCTTGCATCACAAAATGTTAGGGCAAGGTAGAAATTATGATGTTATTTGGTAATGCCTATGGCCTATTGTTTGGGGATGTGATGCATGCCGATTGTTTACAGTTTAGTTTTTATATTGATACATTGATTGAGGATATGTTTACCATTACATTCATGCATGTTAGATTGTCATTATGTGTTACGTGTATGTTTAATGCATTCATGAAAAACGTTTTCTTTAAGAAAGATAAGAAAGAAGGAAAGACAGACCGAATAAACGTAAATGGTCATTATGGGCAGGGTTCAAGTTTGTAGTGGACGTAATGGTGTCACTCTCTCCCCTAGACTGAATTACCCATAACAATTGGATTGTAAAGTGAAAGAAAAAGAAAAAGAATGTTGACTTAAAAAGACAGTTTTTACATGCTGCATTTTATAGTCATGTTTCATGTTATACATCTCTTACTGAGTGTTAAGCTCATAGGTGAACTTTATGATGTAGGTAATGAAAAACTTACGAAGGAATTAGATGATTGGAACAATTGATATTGCAGTTGAGGAGGAATTCTCATGAACAAAGTTAAAGTGTTGTCAAAGCGAAGTTGACCCGTGGGTAGGATTTGAAGAAAACAAAAAGGAGAAAAGGATTTTTATTATGTTTTTTATTATTGATTTTAGTTTATATATTTTACAAATATTTATATTTGTGAGACTTCCGCTTTGTATGGTTTAAAGGCACAATTTTTAAGTATGATGTATTTTAAAAATGAAAAGATAATAGCATAAAAGGGTTTTAATGTCACGAGTCATTACAACCTACAAAGGAAACACTAAAATTATTGTTAGAACTCGATCGATTGTGATTGGAGTCAATTCATGGCATATCATCCTCCCATGGTTAAGTAGGATTTGACTTCAAATCCATTGAACCATCAAAATTTGTATCAATGATCATAGAGCAAACTTTGTCCTTGCTCAAGCATCGGCTAAGAAAGTTTTGCTCCCTTAAAATTTGTATTCTTGGTTTTAAGAAGTTAGAGCCTTTTGAAGCATCATGTTGAGAGGTTTCTCTTAAGCAACAAACACTACCTCTTGTGGCTCTTTTTCTTCATTTTTCACTGCCATGAAGTTATCTTCATCCTTTTCATGAATATCTTGGAAGATTTCTACTTTCGGATAATTTTCCTCATCCATTGAAGACTCCATCGTGAGTAATGGTCCTTCATGGGGGTAGATAATTTCTTCCTCCAATTCTTCTTCATTAGTTGTTGCGAAGGAGTCATCTTTCTTTCTTTATCATCTGTGCCCTCCATTAATATCATAACTTTTTGGTTTGGACATTGTGAAGGATTATGCTCAAACCCTAGGCACTTGATGCACTTTATCTCCCTAGCTCTTGGCCGAGATGTCTCAATAAAATTCTTCTTTTCTTCTACCCCTTTTTATGCCAAATTTTTTCTTGGATAGACTTTATCAATTTTCTTTGATTAAGGCTTGAAAGTATTCAATTCTCTAGGAAGAAGTCGATTGTTGAAAGACTTGGAGAATCTTTTGCGTTGCCTTTCAACTTTAATTGCCAATTGATTACATAATCCAAGGAACCACATGTATGCTGTAACATCCGGTTTCTGTTTGACTTTCTACTAAAATTTTTCTTTTTAAAACTTTATTAAAAATGTGTAACATCCCGTATTTTTCTTTTTCTTTAAAATACGTAAAATTTAAAAACTTTCTTTTCGTAAAAACATCAGAGTCTTTTTCCTTGTAAAACCCAATCATTAAAACTCTTTGCTTTCACTTTTATCCATTTACTTTCATCTTTATCAGTTTCCTTTTAGAAGTCATAACATTCTTTGTAGGAAATGCAGCGGAATAAAAACCAAAACATTAAAGAATAAGAAATAAGTTACAAAAATCTTTTTCAAATACTTTCCATTTACCGTTTTAGCCAAGCCAGCCACAAGATCCACCAGTGCAAATCCTTCATCAACTGTCTTTGACCTGTTCATCTGTTGCTTGTATGTACCTACATCACAAGACCTAAACTAATGAGCCTAATGCTCAGTAAGTGATAACATTAAATGCAGATGATATGCATGATCATATGATACAATTAACCCAGGAGTACATACATGACAAACACCGTAGGGCCATGAGGAAGATTTAGCCAGTTAACTATACATATCATGGTCTTCCTCATGCGGTAGGTAGTCTTTGTTCCGAGAACGTTGGGGATTTCAGAATGGGAGACAATGAACACTTGATCCGATGCTATCACCCTATTTTCTTTCTAACTATTTCATTTTAAACTTTCTTTGTTAACATTTCATTATAACTCATTGTGGGATGTCATTCTTATTCCCGAACCCCCACACGCCTATTTACATTGATTGAATATGTCATGCAATATGCACGTGAATTCATACAATTCTATATGATACAAATGTCTAATAAACATATCATTAAAAGAACCTAACTCTAATAAACACACAACACACAATCCTAATTTTTGCGATGTAGGGTCCGAAGACCAAAACACAGTAAGTATCAACTTACCTGGCGTCCATAGTGCGTTTCTGTTTCTTCTCTCTTCTTCGTACCTTTAAAACCATTTAAATCACGTATTATTAATTTTACTTTTACGACTTAACACTTTCACTATCTGATCATGGACAACGGAATAGTTATGTTGCTCATTCCATCAATGTGACAATATAAAGTAACTAACTTTACAAAACCGAATAATAATTTATCAGAAAACCATATTTCCCACATCAGAGTAGAGAACTAGTTAATGAGCCTACTTAAATACAAAATTACCGTGTGAATGAATACAATTCCTCTTCATATTTCCTTAATCATTCAAGACTTATAGTCAACAATGACGTACAAGACATTATTCTCATTTCAAAATTTAACCAACATCCATTAATCTCATCCCATCATCATAACATACTTCTCTATCTTTGCACAAATAGTTATTTCACAGCCACATATAGCAATAACCAATGTTACCCAACAATAAAATGAACATGTCATCCTATAATTAAGCCTGACTACCTTACCACTCTCGTGCCAAAGCCAAACACAAAGTCCAACAATAATTACAAAGGCTCAACTATTTAACAGTCTCTAATAGCCACAACTCAAGGAATAACAGTTACCAGATATCCAAAACAATGACAACCCACTATCCTTAATATTTCCACTTAACATACTCTAAACTAATATCAAACAGAGAATTACCTCGTTATCTGAAGCATGCCCAGCATGTCTCAACACAACCATTAGAAACTGTCATCAGTTCGGTCATCCTCCTCCGACAAGCTCTTTGTCCATTGGCCATTATACAATTTGCAATGGTACACCAACAAGAAACAAGACAATTTGTCACAACCCAAAATCAATTAACATAACAGATTATCCAACAAAATCAGTCAACAGAGTATGTCAACACCTTCAACATCCAATAACCCATTCACCAACTAGATCCATTAGCCAATACAATACCAATTAAGGAGACAGTGACCTCTTTTTAAATTTCAGAATCTAAATTCACATGAACTAATTTCCACAACCAAAATCAATCATGCAAACAACAAAGGAAGAATTTCAACTTACCCAGGAATAACAGAGCAGCAGCCAAAGGAGGCACAACAACACTCACAGACGTTTTTGTTTATCAATAGAGGCTATGATTCCAGTATTCACGAACCCTTTTCCAACAATACCAACAATACTAATAGATTTTCCAAGTCTTAATAGAGTAGAAAATACTGCATAACTCATAAAACTCAAATGAAGAGTGAAGGAAAGCACTCACTAGCCATCACCCGAGAGAAACACAAAACAGGACCCGAGAGAAGCTGCCATGTTCTTCTTCTTCTTCTTCTTCTTCTTCTTCTTCTTCTTCTGCTTTCTCACTGACCCACAACTCCAGAAGCTTTTCTCACCTTAATTTGTCCTCTGTTCTTCCACAAACACAGTGAAGAATTCTCTGCCGAGTCCAAGAAAACAGAGAACACACTCTGTAATATAGTGAACACCTCTCCTGCTTGCTGTCATTTATAACCAAGAGATGTACACCACTGGAGAATTACCCATTAATAGAGGAGTTGTCGTGTGGAAGACTCATGCCAGCTAATGAAACTGAATGAACCAGCTTAACGGTGGACCAACTGGACTGGACCGGACCCAAACCGATCCCTAGCAAACCAAGCCTTGCCTCCCTACCATTTCCAACCGAACACCAAGTCATCCTTGCCATTCATTGCCAAGCATCACCCAGTAATTAAAACCGATAGAGCAACTCACCTCGACGGAGCTCGTCGATCCATCCCGTGAGCTCGCCGGACCCCAACAGACAACATTGCCGCCTGCAGTCACAGTAGCAGCCCACAACATCGCCGGACGCTTTCGTTCGCCTGCCAATGCATTGACCCCGAGCCCGAGTCTTCGTCGCCGGAGATCGTCGTCTCCCCCCACTCGCGTCGCCCGATCTCTCTCTCTGCCTTTCGTCTCTCTCTCTCTCTCTCTCTCTTTCTCTCTCTCTCTTTCAAATGGCCCAAGGCCATATTGGATTAAAACAAACCGCGTTAACTTAAATGGTTTTCCATTTAATTGAAACAATTTCCTTTAATTTACATCCCTCATCTAATTGCTCAAATCCCACTTTATTTAACCTTAATTATTATTCCAATAATTTTCCCAAATTATAACATATTGATTACGTCATTCGGAATATCCTGATAATTTATTCGACTAATTCGAATATCTTTAATTATTTTTCAATTAGCATTTTTAAATTCTGATATAAAAATCGGGATATTACAAAATGCATGAAAAGGAATATCAGAGTAAATAAGCACGGAATATTAAAACATGAAATCATACTTTGAAAACAACATTGTCCACACATCTTAAAACCAAACTGTTTCAAACTGTAACATCCTGTAACCTTTCCCGTATAAAAATTTTCATTTTCTTTTAAAACTATTGCGTAATAAAACCAGAGTCATAAATATACAACGGAAGTCTTAATCATATAAAACATAAATAGAAGTCTTTTACAAGTAAATACAATAAACCCATTGTTAAATAAACATTCAAATAACACATTAGCTTAAAACATTTATTTTAAATCATAAAATACTTAAAAGTCTTTAAAACGTTTGTTCCTTTCCGTGAGCCATAACCATCCACATAGTAAACTAAATTCAACCCAATAGATATCATATCATTTTGATCCAATTATACCATAGAGAACAAATGGAAGAATTCATTACCTAAGTACCAATTGTTTCCTTACAAATATCCACTCGGCTTTGCAACTTCCTTTCACTGTTGACTCACTCTCGCGGTTATCTCCAACAACCATTCACAAAACCCACTACTAACCATCAGAACTCATCCCTTAACCTTCACACTATTTCACTCACAGTTTCTCTCACTCTTACGATCAATCTCTCTCAAAGCCTTCTGTTCAAAACCTTCAATAACCATCCACAGCACTCCATCCTCTAGAAGCAGGACTTTCACACCATAATTGACAGAGCTTACGCATGTTTCTTTCTTCCTTCAAACCTCACAGTCCAAGCCTCTATTTATAGACAACTTCACATAACTCATCAACGTCCAGAATATAGAAGGCCACTGGATGCGGCTTCATCAATAACCATTACTTCATTTCTACGTTCAGACACTCCATATGACATTTCCAACAGTGTGTTGTCATTAACAAGTGACTTAATGATGACCAATTGCATATAACGTTGACCTTTCCATCTTCAGACGCGTTTAACAATGCCTCCTACAATTCCGGCATTGCAGACGATGTTTCCTTTCGTCTTCCCTACGTTTAAACTCTTCAATAAATGGCGGTCGACGAGTTTTCCTTCAAACTGAATGATCAAAAATCCATCAAGCGTCTGCACATTTCTTCACACATTCACGCCGGTCGATGACATCGATCGATCGACACTTCGTCGATTGACCACCACGATCGGGCGCAGATTCCAATGGTTATATTCCAGATTATTTCGTGACTCCATGCAAAATATCATGACAAAATATATAAATTCCTCATATATTTAATTATCCCTTATTCTCACTTTTCCAATTCTCCAAAAACTAAACCCATACTATATCTTTCACCATTCCTTCTTCACCTTATCCTTCATTAAATCCAACATGTCCTAAATAATATATATCTTATACTTTCAACCTTATAATATCCAAACGTGTCCAAATATATATTTTCTCTTAATATTTCAATTGACTATCAATCCATTTGATATCGTCCATAAAACCACAAGTATCACTAAATAATTTTCCATTTGACTCAAACCATTCTCATAATCTAACTACGAACATAACGGGGTATCGTAATTCACTTATTCCAAATGCATTTCTCTTGACTAATATCTTTACTTGTCCAACTTAAATAATAATATCCCAAAAGTATCACTCAAGCTATACTTTTAGCTCAACGAAGATTTGGTATACTACACAAACACTTAAAAATAAACCATTAAAAGTCCTTGAACATATTTTAACACTTTTATTCCATCTATGAGCCATAACGCCCAGGTCATCATGTGCCCGGTAACACAAGCCCTCGTCGCATCATACATTCTCCACGTACACATCATTTGGATCACAATCGTTACCTACATCATATGAGAGATAATGAGCCTAATGCCCAGTTAGAGAAATAAATGAAATGCAAAATTCTTATGCTAACTCTATGCACATGTCTGTCATGTCAGAAGAGAACCTATCCCTTCTATTTTAATTAAAGTCTCACTTTCAACCAGAACATTGGAGATACTTCCCACAGAGAGATAGATACATCCTTGGGATATAATGTAACACCCTGACTTTTTAAGTTGGGTAATTGTCGAGATATGACCGAGGACATAGTCGGAGCGTTAAGTCAAGGGGGTATTTTCGATAACATTTTTCCCGTATATGCTATGTAAATTAAGGATGGAGTGACTAGGACATTACGTTGCGTATTTATACGTGTCATTTTATGACGTGTATTTATGGGGAAACTATTAAGGGGTAAAGGTTAAGTGGGAAAAAGATGAAGAAAGCCTATTTTTTGGGTGTTTTCATATGCCTACAGATGACATGCAGACGAGATATGTCGTCCACACGTGCATTGTGTGGCATCCCTATGCTTTGAGACACAGCGGGACAAGAATTTGAGTACTACCCCAACTTTTTAGGTGATTGACTATCGGGATATTTCCAAGAAGGTGCTCGTTAGATTATATATTATGGAAATTAATGGGAAATTAACATAATCAAGATAAATTAAATATTAATTTAATAGATTAAAATATATAATAATTGGGATTAAAAATGTAAAGAGGTTAAATTAATGGAATTAAGGGGGGATTTAATAAAGTAATTGATTTGGGGATAAATTAATGAATTAGATTTATTAAAGGGGATTTAAAAATGGGAGGAGAAATTGGTTGAGAAGTGATGAACCGGTTCACCAAGTGAACCAGTTCAACCACTTAAGTGAATGGCCTTGGGCCATTCACTAGAGAAGGGAGCCCGATTGAGACAGAAACAAAGAAGAGGGAGAGAAGGGAGAGACAGGGAGAATGAAAGACGAGGAGGGACGGGGACTCCGTGCTAGTGAACGATGAGCAACGGGGATGGCAGCGTCGTGGGCGAGCTCTGGCATGCGGCGACGATTGAAGCGTCGGGTTTCGCGAGCGAGGCGAGGATAGTGGCGATGCTCTATCGTTCTTGGTGATGCCGGCGTGGTTGGTTTGGCAACTGGCGATGCTCGGCCATTGAATGCGATTGCAATGGTGAGATGGATGGTAACTGCAGCTCGGTGATGGGCGCTGTGATGGTTGCCTCGGTTCAGTGAGGTGTGCTGGACCGGCCAAAGGCCATGGTCCAGCTTGCCGTTCGTGTAGAAGATTTCTCCTCTTCTGGTGCGTGTTCTAGAAGTCAACAAGGAGACATCGTACCTGTGGATGATAGTGCTAGAGTATTTAGTGCATCTACTCTAGAGAGGCAGTGGGCAGGAGATAAAGTTGGAAGATTTTTTAGAGGTTCTATCCCTTCCTTACTGGAGAAGCCGAGTGCAAGGGAGGAATTAGGGCTCTCTGGAGCTGCTGGAGGGATTGGCTACGTGCTTCGGGTGAGCTGGACAGAGAGCATAATTGCTCTCTAGAGGTTGAGGAAGGTAGAGGAAATGTGAGCTGTAGGGGAGAGCTCTAGCTGAGAGTTTCAGGTGGACTTCCTTCTCTATTCTATTGATTTCGGATGTTGCTCTTGGTCCCCTTCCGTTTACTGCTATGTTGTGGGTCAATAAGTGGATAACATGCTCTGTTGTTGGAAGAATTATTTATGTGTGTTAGTCTTTGGTTTGACTATGCATTGCTGGATATGTTGGGTTCTGCATCTGGGGTTTTGTTTGACTATGCTCTGTTGTCTGTTAGTGGTTCAAAATATGTTGGTCAAGAGTGCGATTTCTATTTAAGTCCAGTGTTGTTTTTTATTATTGTTTTGTGAGTTTGGTTAATCTTGAAATGTGGCTCCTCAATTGTGTGGGATCTATGGACATAGAAAGTTGGTAGCTGATTTCTGAATTAATGTGTTGGATCAATTATTGGGTGATTGATTTTCCTATATGAACTGCTCTGTGATGGAAAAAGTGAAGCATGTTTGTTGACTGTGGGCAATTGTTAAAATATTGATGTTATGGGAAGTCATATTGAAGCATACTCTTAACCGCTTGTGCGTACTGTTCTCTGTTGTATTTCCTTGGAATGTATTAGCCAATAATGGTTAAGTCGTGATAGGTTAGGTTTCATGTAGGCGTCAAAGAAGTTCTTAGAATTATTATTATTCAAGTTATGGGTCGTGATCATTAATGGTAAATACTTTAATTGTGAAGGTATCAGAAAGAGAAAAATGGACAGGGATGAAGTGTGAGCACATATTAAAGATTCGAGGTAAGGAAATAGGGGTATTTTGGCCATTGAGGCCTTACATCACAAGTATGGGTGCGTGAGTTTAGTGTTAATGTTAGTTAAGTGTTTATTGCCAGTTGTTAGTATGTTCACTGCTAGTAGTCAAGTGTGTTAATTTCCATAAATTGTTTACTGCTAGTATGTTGTTTGCCTTGAGATGCGACTATCAGTTGTTGATAGTGTTGATAGTGTTATTAATACTCTGTGGAATGCTCTGTGATTTGTGTTATTGCTCGGTTGTTAGCTCTATGAACTCCTTTATTGATTGTATTAGTTTTGATAGTGACATTGGTAGTCGAAATGAAAAGTGAAGCAAGCAAATGTTGAGTAGCTATGTGAAGTCCAAATATGAGTTAGAGTTTCATAGATCTTATTGCTCTTATTCTTGTTGCGTGTTTCATTACGATTTTGATATTCAATTAATTGATAAAACATGAACTCGAGCATGTCCAACTTAACTAATCGTTGATGACTAATAGTTAATTTGCTTAATTGGGATAATTGGTTTAATTAGTAATCTAGTATGATAAGTTGACTAAGTTTAACAAGATGGGATTGTTAGTAAGAGTAAGCATGTTACTTATAATTAGTAAACAAGTAAATTAATTAGTGAGTATGTTAATTAATTGAGCATGTTTAACATGTTAATTAACCAGCATGTTAATTAATTAGGGAAACTAATTAATTAGCATGTTTAACTAGTTTGCTTATAAGTAACTAACTAGTATGTTTAGTTAACTGACGTATTCAAATTGCTAGCATGAATAATCTCTTACGCATGTTTAATTTACTAACTAGATTTGAGCATGTAAATCGATTAAGGATTTATCGTATATTCCTTGAGCACGTAATTAATTAACTAGTTTAACAATTATAATTGATAATCCTTGGATTGAGCATGTAATTAGTTAGAATAACTAAGTGGCTTAGTAGTTGGAATTGTCTTGAGCATGTAACCCACCTAGGATAACTAATCAGAATCAACGCCTAGAAACAGCTATAGGAAGCATGTAAACGGACTAGGAAATCAACTAAAAGAGTTAGCATGTTAATTAAAAGTATGTTGTGCATGCTATACTTGACGCTGTACTGTTTTATGATTCATTATTTCCTTTAATGTTCGTTCCTGCTATACTTGTTCTCTGTCAAGTACTTTAATTAAAATTGTCATGCACTTTCAATTGCTGTTCCTTAATTTATGCGCTTCCAATTATAGTTTTCTTTTAGTGCGCACTTCAATTATTATGGATGTTATGTTACACGCATCATGCATCATGATAGGTTAAGAATGTATGAGCATGCATCATGTTAATAGAGACTAATAGGGAGTGCCATGATGTGGTACGTAAGCATGCATAAGTGAGGTAAAAAGCTAAGAAAAAGTAAAGAAGAAGAAGGGAATTGGGAGTGGATGGGTAGCGGATCTAGTCTGCGATCTAGGTGTAGCCCCTCCCTTATAGGGTACAGGAGTTTTAGATGCGAGGAAAAAGGCTAGGTCCGACCACTATGCCATTGCACGAGAAAACCTCCCAATTCCAGCTCGAAGTACGAGTATGGAATAATGGAATAATAGAATGGAATAATGGATCAAAAGGGATCAAAAGAAAAAGTATAGTAATAAATGGATTAATGACGTAATGAAAGGATTGGTTTGGGTGGCCCCATTCCAAAATGGACTAAAGAGTGGCATGCATATGCATTAAACCCTTTTTCCTTACTGAGCCATTTGGCTCATGTATTACTTGTGGTGTAGATACAAACGACGTACAGATAATAAGCAGATAAAGAACAGATAACATAAAGGCAGAGATGACGGGTTTGCATGCTCGAGGGATGCTCATGGCTGGCCAGGCATAAAGAGGGTAAAAGAGAAAAGGTTTTAATTAAGTTTTTAAGTTGTAATTAACATAGGATTTATTTAAAGTGTAATTAATTTGGTTAGTCCTTTCATTCAAATGATTAACGCTTCCGCTATGTTTTCAAATGGTTTTATTTTAACGCTTCTGCATAGTTTCATAAATGGGGTTTTCATAACGAGTTTTACAAACGGTTGGTATTGATTTGGACTTAGGCACCCTCTGATTTGTTTTAGAAAGAAAATTTCAAATTTTCACGCATTTTTAAGGATTTACGAAAATCAGGGTCGTTACAATTTGCGTTCTAAATGCGTATAATGCTAGAATTTCAAATGCATGTGGACGAGACATGTCGTTTGTAAGTGCATAGCCATGTTGCCCCTGAACCTAGGACGACTCAGGATGCGATTTCACATCCTGACTTCATTGTGTCGCTGACTTTCGGACGAGTCCGAATGAGTGTGGACGTAGTGATGCCTCATCCGAATTGAATCTGTCCAATTTCTGGACACTTTCGGACACGTTCAAATGCATTATGCGGATGCCAAATCAAGTCCGAATGTCGCTTTTGAACTAGTCCGGACGAGTGCGGAGATGGTGATGCCTTGTCTAATTTGACTCTGTCCGATTTTTGGACACATTCCAACGCAGACGAATGCTTTAAGTGGATGCCATTTTTGCCTCTGAATGTCATCTTTGGACGATACGGAATGGGCGAGGATGTCATTTTTTGTCTGAAGGCATGATTTGCCTTAGAGATTTTACGCATGTAGACAAATGCAGACGAGACCAGTGCATCCGCACTTGTCTAAAATAGCCCTGACCTACTATAAATGAAGGGTTAAAATGATGAAATCTTGTCATGTTGTCCATAACTCCGTGATCTCCAAACACAAGGATCCCCTCCACTGTAGGGCGCCGACCTCACCCTGCGTGGAGCTGCCTCCTCTCTACCCTTAGGTGTCCAATTTGTCTCCTTAAAGTACGAATTGCCTCCTCCTTCGGGTGTAAGCCATTCTCCCTTCCCTTTTGTCTCCAGCTATTTTTTTCCTTCTGCACGAGAGGAAGTTCCTATGTGAGAGAGTGAGACCTGTGAGAGAGGAATTGTGAGTTAGTAAATTCTCCTTCAGTAAACGTGAGTGAAGTGAGGTGAAGCTGATAGAGCTAGAGCTGCTGTCCTTGCTGAAGCTACTGGAGCTGCCATGAGCTGAGGAGTCACCGGTTGCTATGGAGTTGATGTCTCTGAGTGTAGCTTCATCATAGTGGTAAGGAAATAGGGGTGTCTTAGGCCTGTGGAGGCCCTACACCACAAGTACAGTGCGTGAGTGTGTCTCTTTGTTGATGATAGTGTAGAATGCTAGTACTCGGTTGATTATTGTTGATTATGTAATTAACTGCTATAAGTAATCGATGTTCTGTGATATTTCCTTGGTTGTTAACTCTGTTCCTTTGTTTCCATTGCTCTGTTATATTTTCTTTAGTGTTAGCCTTGTTTTTATTATTAGTGCTAAGATTGGTTACTTTGTAGAAATTGTTTGGTTGATGAGAATAGTTGTGAAGTATAGAATGACTTGTTGTGAATTAGAGGATGATGAACTAAAGAGACATGAAGATGAGATAAGCGTGAATGAACGGATTTCCCTTCTCTTATGTCAACTTTATTCCTATTGCTTATTCCTTTACTTGCTGTTGGTTAAATTCTCTAGGTAAGCATGTTCGGTTTGCTATAATTGTGATCATTCTTTGAGCATGTTAATTGACTGGTCATTAACTAGAATAATTAGCACGTTTAATTAACTAACTAGCATGTTAATTAACTAATGTATACCCTATTTAATTGACTAATCAATTAGAATCCAAATTGTAATTATTACCTGAGCATGTGAATTAACTTAACTAGATTAGACTTGAGCATGTGTAATTAACTTGTTTAATCAACTAACTAGTCATAGATAACCAATCTGAGCATGTTAACTAGTTGTTTAACGAACCCTCTTAATTACTTCATTGAGCAAGTTAAAAAATAGGACAACAATCGACTTACTAGTTTAGCATGTTTAATAGGTCGCATTAAATAATTGACAATAACAAAAGAAAAGCTTGTAATTTGAGTAGGTAATTAACCAGAATAATAATTGTAACATGTAATTAGTATATTTAACATGTTAGCCTGTTTAATTAGCTTGACCAATTAATTAGTAGTGGGTTAGTATCTAGGGTGTAACCTGTAATTAATAAATAATTAGCATGTTAGAATTGCATGTGAAATTAATTAACTAGAATAGCATGTTAATTGATAAATTAATATTAATCAATTTGAGCTTAACTAACCAAGTAGTTCATTTATCTTTATTAATATTTCATGTATTACCTTCTATTGCAATTGCATTTATTATTAGAGAAAAGTTGAAAGATGAAGTAACTAAGTATGAATGAATTAAGAGTTTCAATTACGATGTCTATCTTTCCTTCCGATGTTATTGTCTTCCTTGTGTTTATCTTCTTGTACTCATTATATCCTTTGTCTCCAGTGTAAATTATAAACTGGAGTATGTTAATCAATTGGAACATCTAACTATAATAATAAACGTAATTATTTCTTGAGTATGAAAACTAACTAGGATAACTAAAGATAATATCTTCTGAGCATGTAAATTAAGCAAGATATGTAATGACAATATTAAATGAAATCCTTCTTGAGCATGTAAATTATTTAGAATAACTAACTAGAATAATAATGGAAACCTTTCTTTAATATGCTAAGAAACTAGAATAATCACCTAGAATAATAAATGTAAGGAGCATGTAAAATGACTAGGAAATCAACTAGGATAATTAACATGTTAATTAATAGTATGTTTCAGATTCGCTTTCGATTATTATTGTGTATTGTTCTGCTCTGGGTGCTCAATTTCTATATTTCCTTATTAATTGTGTTTGTTGTTTGATTCCCTTACGTGCTTCGTTGCTTACAATTCTGTATTTCAATTGTTCTCTGATGTATGTGCTTTCCATTTCTGTTATACATTCTGTGCGCAATTTCAATTACAGTTACTTTTATTTCAATGCGCACTTCAATTTCTGTTAATGTTACGTTATAAAGCATCATGCATCATGTTAGGTTGAGAATGTATAGTCATGCATCATGCTAATAGAAACAAGTAGGGAGTGGGGTTGTACTCGCACACGCATAAGTGAGGTAAAATGTTAAGAAAAGGAAGAAGAAAAGGGAGTTAAGGGCGGATGGGTAGCGGGTCCAGTCCGCAACTAGGCGAAGGCCCTCCCTCGTAAGGTACGGGAGTTCTAGTTGCAAGTAAAAGGGTAGATCCGATCCACTATACCATTGCACGAGAAAATCTCCCAATCTCCAGCTCGAAGTACGATTAGCGAATTAATGGATTAAAGTAAAGTAAAGAACAAATGAATGAACGTAATGAAAGGATTGGTTTGGGTGGCCCCCATTCCAAAACGGGCTAAAGAGTGTCATATCATGTTGCATTAAACCCTTTTCCTTACTAAGCCTTTGGGCTTATAGTTTACTTGTGTTGTAGGTGTAGGTACTTGTACGTGGAATAAATGCACAAACTTAGGAGTAAATGCGAAAGATGATAATTTGATAATAAAGCAGGGATGAAGGATTTTCACGCGCGAGACTCGTTGCTGGCCATGCTTAAACGAAAAGAGGAAACGTGAAGTAATTGTAATTAAATGTTTAGTTTCTTTCATTAAATTATTTATGCTTCCGCAATGCTTTAAAGAAATGATTTTATAATGCTTCCGCAACACTTTCACAAAAAAAGGGTCGGTAACGGTCCGGTTCGCACTCTGATATCATTTTCAAAATGAGTCTTTTAAAACTTTTAAATTTCTTGCATTTTAAGGGATTTATGAAAAACTGGGTCGTTACAGTTTGTATCTAAGTGGTGGTTTTAAAAACGATTTTTGTAAACTGCTCTTATAATCATTTTTAAATCTAAGTCTGTGACTAACTAAGTAAACAATGTTTGTAAAAGTCAAACTAGTAATGTAGCCTGCCTGCCAGCACAAGTCTCGACATGGAAAATCCTTCATCCATTGTAAGTATACTTCCTAATGCTGTACTAGTACTTTCCTTATTATACTTCGATAAATGAATTGTTAGGAAATATTATGTAGGGACTAGTGGATTAGCGGACTAGGTAGACATGATAAGTATTTCGTTTGTATTCAGGATTGTAGATTCGCGAGTGTACTTGATATCGTTGGATGTTATACTTCGGATTTTTGATTTTTGGATTTTGAATAAGATAAGTGAATCTTCTGGAACTATTTGGGATTTTATGTAGGATGTATGTAGCTTTCGGGGAGTGTAAAAACAGATGAGACTTTGCCCAAATTTTTGGAAAATAAGTGAAAAGAAAATCTCAAGTAAGGTTAGACCAACTATATAGTTAACCAAAGTCACATAGGTAACGGCGAGATAGACCAACTAGTTAGGTAAATGTGGTCACCTACGTGTCAACGGACTAGGTAGAGTCTAGATTAGTTACGGGAAGGGGAAAACCTTAAGGACTAAACCGAAGGACGAGAAGGGTAGTTGACTAGGAATGCGCTAGGTCAAGTTTCTACAAGGATGAGAGGTTCAAGGTCTAGTCTAGTAGTATGACCAACTTGGAGTTAACGGTGGATTAAGACATAATTGGAGTGATATTGGATTTGGGTTAAAGGGATAATAGGACTTGTGTCGGACTTGGATTATGTTCTCCGTCTCAGTTCGAACTCAATCAAGGTAACCAAGAATGTGACTGCACAACTGTATGGCCAAAGGCGGAGGCAATCAGTTGAACTTCTCTAGGAACAAGTAACGGGAATGAAAACGGACACCGGAACGGGAACAGAAACGGAAATGGATACATAAACGGAAATGGAAACGGAAACAGAAACGAAAATGAAAACAGGAACGAAAAGAGAAATGGAAATGAAGTTTCCAAAAATAAACTTCTGGTAATGGAAACAAAAATAGATATAGAAAAAGAAACGGAAATAGAAACGGAAACAGAAACAGAAACGGATACAGAGACAAATACGAAAACAGGAATGGATATGGGAATGGAAACTGAAATGAAAATGGGAGTGGTTATGGATACAAAAATTGAAGAAAAATGGAATGTGTCAAACTCAGCTATGGGGCACTGTAGTTCATAACTCGGGAAAGCTTGGATGGATGGATTTGATAGTGGAGAGTACGTTCGAGTATGCCAAAGTTATGAGTGAGAGAGGAAAGTATAGGTACTAGGTCTTAAGTCAGGAAGTGTGAAGGATCTGAGGGGCAAAAGTGTATAGGAAAAGTGAGTTCGACGTCAAGTTATTAGTCTATTGGAAGTAAGAAGATTGAGGAGACTCTCCCATGTGTTGAATCGCTTGTGAATCAGTGGAAAATTTGATATGGAACGTCAAATTTAGGAGAAAAATGCTCCAGATTTAGGAGTTAAGCGGCAACTATGAAGTATTTATTGGATTGAAGCAACAATTGGATATAAGAGAGAGTCCTCATTCTGCTCTTGACGTTGAAGAATGATCATGTTCTAGTCATTTTTCTCAAGAATCGATGTAATCAGAGTAGAGCAGCAGAAGTGTGGACAGTGAGTGCGAGAGTTCAATTGACTTTTTGGTAGAAAGAGATGCGTGTTAGATGAAGTCAAGTTGATCAAGAAGCAGTAGTTGGTACAAATTAGTGGTAAGAGAGAGTAGATAGTCTAAATAAAATAGAGTACTAGGACCTCTAGGGAAAAACTACGTCATCAAATGGGGTAGCTAAGAAGAGATTTGATGTATAGCTTTGCATTAGTGAGAGTATTATCCTAGTCAAATTTCGTGGATGAAATGTATATAAGAAGGGAGGTATGTAAGTTGGATAATTGTCGGGGTATTACGAAGGACATAGTCGGAGCGTTAAGTCAAGGGGGTACTTTTGATAACATTTTCCCTGTATACGCGATGTAAATTAAGGATGGAGTGACTAGGATATTACGATGTGTATTTATACGTGTCATTTTATGATGTGTATTTATGGGAAAAATATTAGGGGGTAAAGATTAAGTGAGAAAAAGATGAAGAAAGGTGGTTCTGGCCATTTTCGGACGCCTGCGGATGAGATATGTCATCTGCATGTGCATTGCGTGGCATCCCTGTACTTTAGGACACAACGAGACGAGAATTTACGTCCTAAATGCGTATGATGCTGGACTTTTGGACCCATGCAAATGAATTGCGGACGAGAGATGTCGTTCGCAAGTGCTTTGCCATGTCTCCACTGAACCTTGGAACGACTCAGGATGCGATTTTGCGTCCTGAATTCACTGTGTCGCAAACTTCTGGACGAGTGTGGACGTGGTGATGCCTCGTCCAAATTGAATCTTTCCAATTTCTGGACACTTTCAGACGCGTGTAGATGCATTATGCGGATGCCATATCGCTTCTGAATGTCACTCTTAGACGAGTACGGATGAGTGTGGACGTGGTGATGCCTCGTCCGATTTAACTCTGTCCGATTTTTTGACACATGCGGACGCACACGGACGCTTTATGCGGACACCATTTTGCTTCCTAATGTCGCCTTAAGACTGTATAGAATGGGCGGGGATACCATTTCTCATCCGATGGAATGAATCTACCTTAGATATTTTACACATGTGGATGAATACGAACAAGACCAGTGCACCTGCACTCGTGCGAAATTGCCAAGACCTACGTTAAATTAGGGGTAAATGATGAAATCTTGTCATGTAGTCCATAACTCCATGATCTCCAGACACGAGAATCCCATACATCATAGGGTGCTGACCTCCCCCTACCTGGACCTCCCCCTACATGGAGCCGCCTCCTCTCTTCCCTTAGTTGTTCAATTTGTCTTCTCCAGGTATGAATTGCCTCCTCTTTCGGGTATAAGCCAGTCTCCCTTCCCTTTTGTCTTCAGCTGTGTTTTTCCTTGTGCATGAGAGGTAGTTCCTGTGTGAGAGAGTGAGACCTGTGAAAGAGAGATTGTGATTTAGTAAATTCTCCTTTAGTAAACGTGAGTGAAGTGAGGTGAAGCTGAGAGGGCTGGCGCTTTTGTCCTTGCTAATGCTGCTGGAGCTACCATTAGCTGAGGAGTCACTTGTTGTTGTGGAGTTTCAGTCCCTGAGTGTAGCTTTGTCATAGTGGTAAGGAAATAGGGGTGTCTTTGGCCTGTGGAGGCCCTACACCACAAGTACAGTGCGTGAGTGTGTCTCTTTGTTGATGATAGTGTAGAATGCTAGTACTCGATTGATTATTATTGATTATATAATTAACTACTTGAAGTTATTGATGCTCTGTGATATTTCCTTGGTTGTTGACTCTGTTCCATTTTTTCTATTGCTCTGTGATATTTTCTTTAGTGTTAGCCCTGTTTTTATTATTAGTGCTGAGATTGGTTACTTTGTAGAAATTATTTGGTTGATGAGAATAGTTGTGAAGTATAGAATGACTTGTTGAGAATTAGAGGATGCTGAACTGAAGAGACGTGAGGATGAGATAAGTGTGAATGAACTTATTTAACTTCTCTTATGTCAACTTTATTCTTGTTGCTTATTCCCTTATTTGCTGTTGGTTAAATTCTCTGGGTAAGCATGTTCGGTTTACTATAATTGTGATCCTTCTTTAGGCATGTTAATTGACCTATAATTAACTAGAATAATTAGCATGTATAATTAACTAACTATCATGTTAATTAACTAATGTATACCCTATTTAATTGACTAATCAATTAGAATCCAAATTGTAATTATTACCTGAGCATGTGAATGAACTTAAGTAGATTAGACATGAGCATGTGTAATTAATTAGTTTAATCAACTAACTATTCGTAGATAACCAATCTGAGCATGCTAACTAGTTGTTTAATGAACCCTCTTAACTACTTCATTGAGCATGTTAAAAACTAGAACAACAATCGAGTTACTAATTAAGCATGTTTAATAGGTTGCATTAAATAATTGACAATAACAAAATAAAAGTATGTAATTTGTAATACCCCAATTGTTATAATCGAATTAATTAGGGATAAGTGAGATTATTTGATAATAAAATTGATTGGGGGAAATATTTGGAAAAATAATCTAAGTATGGAAAACTTAGGAAAAATGTGCACTGGTGAGTTTCGGACGCCTATGTGGATGACGCGAACGACGATGGTTTGCGTCTGCATTGAATCTGTACAAATCTGGGACAATTCGGATGACTTGCGGACAAAGCGCACAAAGAGACTCGTGTTCGTAATGAATCTGTACAAATCTGGGAAAATTCAGATGATTGGGGATGCTATATACGGACTCTATGTGCGGACGATATTTCTCGTCCAAAAGACACCTGCGGACGGTACGGACAAAGGCATTGGGACGCATTTTCTCTTCCCAAATCGACTTTCGGACGGTGCGGACGAGGACTGCGGACGACTCGACTCATCCGAATGTTTGGGAATTTCTGAGAAACCCATTTATATCTCACTCTCTCTCTTCCTATTTCGTGAAACACTCGATAAATCTTCTCTCCTCCTACCTCCCTGCAACCCATCTAGTCCTTCCTTGCAAATTGGAAGGCTTTCCACATGGCATTTCTTCATTTGACCACTCTCCATTGATGTGTGTTATTATCCTCTGCATGATTGCCTCATCAGTTCAGTGTTCCAGCTACTCAGTCCTCTCCTTCTCTCCCTCCGTCTATAAGTGGTAAGTCCCCTGCATTTCAATTACTCTGGCAACTATGTGTAGTAAGGAAGTGTACTTTGGGAGTGTGTGGTACATTTGCCTTGTGAGTGAAGGTGATTTTGTGAGTGAGTGTGAAGGAGTGTGTGTTTAATGCAACAAATTAGTGTATTGCTTTGAAGGGTGCTGTAAGGAACTGACCACTGTGTAGGTAAGAAATAAACTATCAATCTAGTTGTGATTTTCTGCTGTTTGGGTCAGGTGAGGCTAACGTTATCTTGATTAGGGAATGTGTGAAGATTGAACAATTGGATAACCTCTTGGTTGCTCTTCTGCTTGTGCTAATCCCTGTTAAATCCCTAGAATATTGAGGTAAGAATTAGGATTTTGGTTGGCCAATGGAGGCCCTACATTACGGGTTTTGTTTGCTAAGTTGATTGTAGTGTTTAGTGCTTTAATGTCAAGCTTGAATGTTAGTTCAGTAAATTGTTATGTTGTTAATTGGATGAAAAGCATGCAATTTATAGTGGATTTCGAATTGAATGAAGAGCATGAGCAATGGAAATCGATGATTATCTAGTAGTTTATAATTTGAACTAAACTTGGTAGAGTATTGGGAAATTACACTGTCAATTTCTTTGAATTACGGTCAATATGCCTTGTGACTGGATAGGAGATGAGTAGTTAGAATGTAAACACTGCTCGCATATTACCATGGAAACCTCATGTTTGTGTTAAACTGTGAAAATTGTGAAATGTTGTCATCATATGAACTGCTCGCTGTAGATCTAAGTACAGTAAACTGTCATGTGTCCACTATTGATATCATTGAGTTTTAGTATACGGTTGTTGACTAAATTATTGAATCAAATATGAGAAAAACCATGATAATTAGTTAGATAATGATGAATTTGAATTCTATATCTAGTTGGATCTAGACATGTTTATTCTTGCTCGCATCGTTAATGAACAATTCAGTTACATTATTTTAATAGAAATACTCACTGAAATCTGGATAGTTTGATAGGTTAACACAGTGCCTTTCAATTGAGTTTACGACTTGCCATTGTAATTAAATTGGTTGTGTTTCCATTGTATGTTAATTTTTGTGATTTAGTTCGTGACATTCATGCATCACCCTAGGATTTATGAAACTGTTTATTGTATGTCATACTTAATATATGTAAATAGGTGTGTGGGGGTTCAGGTGATCGGTGACACTTCCATACGGTAGTATACTCCCACATAGGGAGCAGTGAGATGAGAGTTAGCTACGTGGAAGCAAGGGTTCACCTTAACCCCGTTATGAAATCCCCAATGTCTTTAACAAAACGACTGGGTATCGCTCGTGGTGACACCTCGATTGGCGTGGTTCCCCATCGGAAACACAGGTTAAGCCATGAGATCAATTGACTTACCCATCGCCCCAAACTAACAGATAAGATACAGTTCTTCTCTGTAATACATCGTGTGACCATGTATCATATGCATTGCATTTATTATTCAGATTCTTGATGGGCGTTAGGCTCATTGTTTTCCCCGTAATGTAGGAATATGTGCGAGAACAAATTGTAGCCGTTGATGGAGTATTGGCACGATGGATCTTGTGGCAGGCTAGGTTAAGAAGTTTAAAAGGAAATTATTTAAAAAGGGTTTGTAATTACTAATGATCTTTAACGCTTTGTTTTAATTCCGCTGTATTTTATAAAAAGAATTTTATTACTTCTTTGCAATTAATAAATGTTTTAAGAAAAGAGTTTTAATGCTCAGGTTTTATAAAGAAAAGTCTTACTCTGATTTAATAAAATAAAAAGTTTTAAATTTCATGCGATTTTCAAGTAAATAAAAACAGGGTTGTTACATAATTTGAGTAGGTAATTAACCAGAATAAGAATTGTAGCTTGTAATTAGTATGTTTAACTGTTAGCCTGTTTAATTAGTGTGATAAATTAATTAGTAGCGTGTTAGTATCTAGGGTGTGACATGTGTAATTAATAAGTAATTAGCATGTTCGAATTGCATGTGAAATTAATTAACTAGAATAGCATGTTAATTAATAAATTAATATTAATCAATTTGAGCTTAATTATTAAAGTAGGCCATTTATCTTTATTAATATTTTGTGTATTACCTTCTACTGCAATTGTATTTCTTTATGAAAGAATTATTAGAGAAAAACTAAAAGATGAAGGAACTAAGTATGAATGAATTAAGGGTTTTAATTACGATGTTTATCTTTCCTTCCGATATTATTGTCTTCCTTGTGTTTATCTTCTTGTACTCATTGTATCCATTGTGTCCATTGTAAATTATAAACCTGATTATGTTAATCAAATGGAACATCTAACTATAATAATAAACATAATTATTTCTTGAGTATGAAAACTAACTAGGATAACTAAAGATAATATCTTCCGAGCATGTAAATTAACCAAGATTTGGAAGGAGAATATTAAATGAAATCCTTCTTGAGCATGTAAATTATTTAGGATAACTAACTAGAATAATAATGAAAAGCTTTCTTGAATATACTAAGAAACTAGAATAATCACCTAGAATAATAAATGTAGGGAGCACGTAAAATGACTAGGAAATCAACTAGGATAATTAGCATGTTAATTAATAGTATGTTTCGAATTCTCTTTCGATTATTATTGTATATTGTTCTGCTATGGGTGCTCAATTTCTATACTTCATTATTAAGTGTGTTCGTTATTTGATTCCTTTACGTGCTTCGTTGCTTACAATTCCATATTTCAATTGTTCTCTGATGTGTGTGCTTTTAATTTCTATTATACATTTTGTGCGCAATTTCAATTACAGTTACTTTTATTTCAATGCATAGTTCAATTTTTGTTAATGTTACGTTATAAGCATCATGCATCATGTTAGGTTGAAAATGTATGGTCATGCATCTTGCTAATAGAAACAAGTAGGGAGAGGGGTGGTACTCGCACATGCATAAGTGAGGTAAAATGTTAAGAAAAGGAAGAAGAAAAGGGAGTTGGGGGCGGATGGGTAGCGGGTCTAGTCTGCAACTAAGCGAAGCCCCTCCCTCATAGGGTACGGGAGTTCTAGTTACAAGTAAAAGGTTAGATCCAATCCACTATACAATTGAACGAGAAAATCCCCCAATCTCCAGCTCGAAGTACGAGTAGCGAATGAATGGATTAAAGTAAAGTAAAGAACAAACGAACGAATGTAATGAAAGGATTGGTTTGGGTGGCCCCCATTCCAAAATGGACTAAAGAGTGGCATATTATGTTGCATTAAACCCTTTTTCCTTACTAAGCCTTTGGGCTTACAGTTTACTTGTAGTGTAGGTATAGGTATTTGTACGTGGAATAAATGCACATACTTAGGAGTAAATGCTAAAGAAGATAATTGGATAATAAAGCAGGGATGAAGGATTTGCATGCGCAAGACTCGTGGCTGGACATGCTTAAACGAAAAGAGAAAATGGTGGAAGTAATTGTAATTAAATGTTTAGTTTCTTTTATTAAATTATTTACACTTCTATTATGCTTTAAACAAATGATTTTTTAACGCTTCCGCAACACTTTCACAAAAAAGGGTCGGTAATAGTCTGGTTTTGCACTCTGATATCATTTTAAAAATTAGTCTTTTAAAAGTTTTAAATTTCTTGTATTTTAAGGGATTTACGAAAAATCGGGTCGTTACAGTTGGTATTAGAGCAATGGTTTTAAAAACGGTTTTTATAAACCGCTTTGATAATCATTTTTAAAACTAAGTCTGTGGCTAGCTAAGTAAAACAATTTTTTTAAAAGTCAAACTAGTAATGTAGCCTGCCTGCCAGCACAAACCTCGACGTGGAAAATCCTATATCCAATGTAAATATACTTCCTAATGCTTTACTAGTACTTTCTTTATTGTAGTTCGATAAAGGGATCGTTAGGAAATATTATGTAGGGACTAGTGGACTAGCGAACTAGGTAGACATGATAAGTATTTCGTTTGTATTCAGGATTGTAGATTCGCGAGTGTACTTGATATCGTTGAATGTTATACTTTGGATTTTAGATTTTTGGAATTTGAATAAGATAAGTGAATCTTCTGGAATTGTTTGGGATTTTATGCAGGATGTATGTAGCTTTGGGGGAGTGTAAAAACAAAGGAGACTCTGCCCAAATTTTTGGAAAATAAGTGAAAAGAAAATCCCAAGTGAGGTTAGACCAACTAGATAGTTGACCAAAGTCGCCTAGGTAACGGCGAGATAGACCAACTAGTTAGGTAAATGAGGTCACCTACGTGTCAACGGACTAGGTAGAGTCTAGATTCGTTACGAGAAAGGGAAAACCTTAAGGACGAAACTGAAGGACGAGAAGGGTAGTTGACTAGGATATGCGCTAGGTCAGGTTTTCTACAAGGACGAGAGGTTCAAGGTCTAGTCTAGTAGTATGACCAACTTGGAGTTAATGATGGATTTCGACGTAAGTGGACTAATATTGGAATAAGGTTAAAGGGATAATAAGACTTGTGTCAGACTTGGATTATGTTCTCCATCTCGATTGGAATTCAATCAAGGTAACCAAGAACGTGACTGCGTAACTGTACGGCAAAAGGCGGAGGCAATCAGTTGAACTTCTCCAAGAACAAGTAATGGGAACAGAAACAGAGACAAGAATGGGAACAAAAACGGAAACGAAAACAAAAATAGAAACGGAGACAGAAACAGAAACGGAAACGAGAATAAAAACAGAAATGGAAACGAAGTTTTCAGAAATAAACTTCTAGAAATGGAAACAAAAACAAATATAGAAATGGGAACAGAAATAGAAACAGAAACAGAAACGGAAATGGATACAGAAACGGAGACAGAAACGGAAACGGAAACAGAAATGAAAACGGAAATGGAAACGAAGTTTTCAAAAATAAACTTCTGGAAATGGAAACAAAAACAGATATAGAAACGAGAACAGAAACAGAACCGGAAACAGAAACGGAAATGGATATAGGATACAAAAACAGGAATGGATACGGGAATGAGAACAGATACAGGAACGGAAACTGAAACGGAAAGGGGAACGGTTATAGATACAAAAAGAGAAGCAAGACGGAACACGTCAAACTCTGCTATGGAGCCAAGTAGTTCATAACTCGGGAAAGCTTGGATGGACAAATTTGATGGTGGAGAGTACGTTCGAGTATGCCAAAGTTATGAGTGAGAGAGGAAAATATAGGTACTAGGTCTTAAGTCCCGAAGTGTGAAGGATCTGATGGGTAGAACCGTATAAGAAAAGTGAGTTCGACGTCAAGTTATGAGTCTATTAGAAGTAAGAAGATTGAGGAGACTCTCCCTTTGTAACGATCCAGATTTTCGTAAATCCTTTAAAATGCGTGAATTTTTGAAATTTCTTTTTAAAACCATTTAGAGTGCGCCTAAAACCAGATCGCTACCAACCGTTCTTAAAACTCCTTATGAAAACCACATTTATGAAGCTATGCAGAAGCGCTATAAAACAAAGTCCTTTATTGAAAACGTTTGCGGAAGCGTAAATAAAAATCATTTGTTTAAACTTTGCGGAAGTGTAAATAACTAAATTAAAGAAGAAATACTAAACCATTGAAATACTACTTTTTATACAACTCACTACTTAATTTAATTACATCTTTGAAAACTTAACATAATTAAATGGTTTCAGTTTTACCCATTTTCTATGCTTGGCCAGCCACGATCTCCCCCGTGCAAATCCATCATCCCTGCTTTGATGTTATTCGTTTGTCTTTTCTTTTCGCTACTCCTTTTCTATGCATTCCTCATAGCTTACTAGTACCTACATTTACACCACAAGCAACTGTAAGCTCGAAGGCTTAGTAAGGAAACAGGAGAAATGCATGAAATGCCTCTCTTTAGTCCTTTTTGGAATGGGGGCCACCCAAACCAATCATTTCATTAACCATTTACCAATTTATTACTTTACTTTAAGCCATTACTCGTACTTTGCGCTGGAATTGGGAGGTTTTTCTCGTGCAATGGTATAGTGCTCGGACCTAACCTTTTACTTGCAATCTAGAACTCCAGTACCCTATGAGGGAGGGGCTTCGACTAGATTGCAGATTACATCCGCTACCCATCCACTCCCAATTCCCTTTTTCTTCCTTTTCTTATCCAATTTTCGTGCCGGGCTAAGCTGGCAGTACCACAGAAACCTTTATTATCTTATTAACTATTTTCCCAGTTCATGTGCCAGGCTAAGCTACTTGATGTGAGCCAATATTGCAATTGGCCCAAAACAGCTAACCAGAAATTTCGATATAGTCAATCTGTGCACAGAATTTAAATATGATGGTTCTCCTATTGCATGCAGCCTTTGAGCCTAAACTTTTTATGGCAAGCAATAGAGAGATAATAATATATCACCACCAAAAATGAGCCCCAAAAGGGTCGTTTACACAGAGTTATGGCCAAAACCAAATCTGCCCTAAAACAGGTTCCTTCCAAGACAGGTTGGTGACCTCCAATAAATCGTGCGTAAAATAATGAGTTCTGATCCAAACGACGTCAAAGTGGTACCAAAATCTTCGTAATCCAAGGGGCTTTATGCCATTAAAATTTCAGATTAAAATTTGCAAAATCAACAGAGCTATGAACGAAACAATACCCTGCTTGGAAATCGGACTACAAAAAAAACAGATTGCACACTCCTGAACAAACGACCATAACTCGCAATATATAACTCCAAATCCAAAAATTCCAATAAGCAAATAACCATAACAGATAGGGAAAGCTTTTAGTGTCATAAAACAACAGGTTACTTACAGAAAATTAGACAGAAACAGATTACCAAGTTGGTCTGCACACTCCCACTCAGCCGAGAGAGGCGACTAGTTTGGATCCTTCACAAAATGACCTCTCAACCTTGGCTTTGACTCATTCTTCTATCTCCTCATGCCAAATGACACCCTCAAATGAAGATGCTTGAGAAGATAGCACCAAACTCCCTCTCAAGAATGATCAAGAAACGTTGAGGAAGATGGTTTGGTGTAGGTTTTGCGATTAGGCTAGCCGAACACCGAAGGATGAGAGATCACCAGCTCTTCCACGAAATTGCATAGCAAAATTGGGGGAGGGGGGGGGGGGGTTCTAAACTCCAATTAGGGTTTCATTAGAGAGGACTAAATACCACTCCACTGAGCTTTACAAGAAAATTACGTATTTGCCCTTAAGTTCTAAAAAATGGGCATGAGGGCTCGGTTTACATGCAAACCGAGCACCTCGATTCCAAACAATTCAAAACATCCCAAAATAGTCATAATCCAACGAATCTAAATTAGTACTAACATGTGGAAATCAAACTTAAACATATCTAGAGGGAGTTGTTGTTCTTGATCAAAGCAAGCTCACCAAACTTGTGACAAAAATCCTCTAGCCGATTTGGGGTTGGACTCTTCCATGTGAGGACATGCCAAGGAGATTCTTTATCATTGAGTGAAGGCTTCTCTTCTAGATCCATTAGTTTAGGGTTACCTACAAAATAGTAGCTTGTTAGATAAACAATGATCTTCTTGGCCCTAGAGCGGGTGATGGGGCCTTGGGGTGCATCACTACCAGTACTACAGGAACCTTTATTATCTTATTATTTTCACCCTTTGTCATCATTTTATCCTCACTCATACATGCTTGCGTACCACCCCATGGCACTCCTTATTAGTCTCTATTAACGTGATACATGAGCATACATTTTTAACCTAACGTGATGCATGATGACATAACATAACATTCATAAAACTGAAATGCGCATAGAATAGATAACAATAATATAAAGCACACATACTACAGAAAGCAAACAACCATAATGAATAACACACCCAATCAAACAATATACACTACATGCTTGAATTGATAGAATACAATACTATTAATTGACATGCTAATTCTTCTAGTCTATTTACATGCTTCCTATATTTATTATTCTAGGTGATTACTCTGCTTAACTAATCGTACTTTGGGTTAAACGGAATTGACATGTTAAGGACAACTATAAGCAATACCAAGAAGACAATAACAAAAGCAATTATAAAACATCCATTCACATTAATTAAGACCCTTGACTCATTCATGTTTGTTTCATTCTCTTTTCCCCTTCTTTATCATTCTACTCACTAGTAAAGTAAAGCATCGATTATGAATTTAAGGTGCCCATAAACGAAAGTAATTGAAAGCGACTGTAATTGAAATTACAATATAATAAATAACCATAATTGAAAGTAAACAACCAGTAAAGAGGCGATCAAGAAACATGCCACGAATTACAATCAACTAAACATGCTCGTTAGACTAAGTAAAACTAAACATGCTACGTAGAATATAATTACTAAATCTATTAATTATCTCAATAAGTTTACATGCTGAAGAAGGAATTATATTTATTATTCTAATTAGATATCTTAGTTAGCTTCCTAGTCCATTTGCATGCCTCCTACATTTATCATTCTACTTAGTTATCCTAGGTGACTTACATGCTCAAGTTTGATTACTTTAGTTACGTACACTAGTTCATTAAAATGCTACTATTATCATCTAGGTTCTTTAACATGCTTAAATCAATTAACATACTCATCTATCAATTGAGTTAATTCAACCTATTCGTGAGCTACTAATAAATTAACATAAACATACTAGTAAATTAACAAATGACTCAGCATGTTAATTTATTAAGATGGTACGCATTGGTCAATTTACATTCTACCAGTTTCATGGCATACCTAATTAATTAACATGTTCAAGTTAATTACTCACCTTAGTTGATTTACATGCCATTAATTGATTTAACAACAGAAGAATTAACATACTTAGTTAATTACATGCTCATGCTACTAAATTACTTTAGTCAATTAACATACGGATAATTAAACATTTATGCTAAGGTAAACATGCTATGATTATCGGACTAGTTGATTTAGCTAGATCGATTAGCAAGCTCCTTTAATTTCAATTAACTACGTTGATTAGCAAATTAAACATGCTAGGTTAGGAAAGTAATGGCAAACCAATGGCAGACAACACTAATAGCATACATGAAGGAATTATAATACTTAAGACTTACACTAAGCAACGTTTAAAATAGACAATACACATTCCCTCTTTTCTCATTGTAACTTTTCATCTCTTTTAACCATTAGCATTTACTCTTAACAAGGCAAACAGAATAGATGAAATAAAGGAAACAGACAGTAGCATAATCAACCAAGAGAACACTACATAGCACTCCCAACCTACCCTATCATCAACATAGGAAATAAGTATAGCAAGGAAATCAACGAGCAGTAATCATAAGAAATCATCCAGGAGAACTACTATCTAACTAACAACTACTTCATACTTGCAGTAAGCATTTCAAGACAAATCAACCTACTTACCATTTACACTAGCAAAACGTTAAGCATTTGTCATTCGTTAGTTAACATCAATCACCATCTATTTATCCAACTAAGCATTTATATCACATAATAGGCAACAAAACAAAGCTCAACAATAAAAAGGAAACATCACATATTCAACATTTTCAATCCCTACACTACAGCAACTAACAACAACCGTAAAACTCACACACCCATACTTGTGGTGTAGGGCCTCAATGGCCAAAGCACCCCTAATCCCTTACCAATTTGAAGACACTAAACTCAGGGATAGCTCTCCTCTCACGGTTCCAGCAGTAGCTGCAGCTTCCAGCTTCTCACAGCTCACTCTTTAGCTCACTCATGTTGCACACCTCACTCACACAGAGTCTCACTCACTTAACACTCAATTTCCCTCACTCAGAAGCCTTCTCTCACGGCTCCTCACTCTCTCTCTCTAGATTTCTCACGCAGGAAAAGAAGAATGAAGATTGAGAGTGGAAGGGCGAGATATTACCTAGAGGGGAGAGGGAGACATCATCATGGCTTCTAGGCAGAGAGGAGGTGGCCTAAGGCATAGGGAGGGTGATTTTTTGTCGCCCAAGGAGAGGGGAGGTTGATTATGTCGGATTTTCGTCGATTTTCTACAATTTCCTCGATTTCCCCCGATTTTCTTCTTATTTTATTTTGTACTTCTGAGCTAATTCAGACGAGTGTGGACACATAGATCTCATCCGCATGTCATCCACAAGGCTAAATCACTCAGGCTAAAACGGGGCTTCGGATGAGAGAATGCGTCCCCATCCTGTCCGTACCGTCCACAAGTGAGTTTCGGACGCCAATTCGCGTCCACACTAGCTTCAATACTACCGTCTGAAAGTGTCCTAAAATCGGACAAAGGCAAATCAGATGATACCCTAACTCATCTGCAATTGTCCCACTCGTCTGAAACTATCCAGACTTAGAACAGATTAGATGCGGTCGCCATTCTTCTCGTCCAGAATCTTGTCCGCGACTTCACTGTACAGTGAAGTCAGGACGATACCTCGCGTCCCCAGACTCATCCCAAACGTCTGGGACTCAATGCAATGCACTTGTGGATGACATAAACGTGTCCAAAGTGTCGTCCGCAGGCGTTCGAAAACACCCTAGACAGCCTTTCTCACCTTTTTCCCCACTTAACTCCTATCTCATAACATTTCCCCCATAAATACATGTCATAAGATGATGCGTATAGATACGCCATGTAATGTCCTCATAACTCCAACACTTCACTTACATCGCGTATACAAAGGAAATGTTAGCGGAATTACCCCTAACTTAATGCTCCAGAACGTTCATGGTAATACCCCGATGGTTACCCAACTTAAAATATCAGGGTGTTACACCCTTGGTGTTGAATCGCTTGGGAATCAGTGAAAAATTTGATGTGGAACGTCAAATTTAGGAGAAAAATGCTACAGATTCAGGAGTTGAGCGGCAACTATGAAGTATTTATTGGATTGAAGCAACAATTGGATATAAAAGAGAGTCGTCACTCTGCTCTTGATGTTGAAGAATGGTCATGTTCTAGTCATTTTTCTCAGGAATCGATGTAATCAGAGTAGCACAGCTGAAGTGTGGAGAGTGAGTGCGAGAGTTTGATTGACTTTTCGGTACAAAGAGATGCGTGTTGGGTGAAGTCAAGTTGATCAAGAAGTAGTAGTTGGTACAAATTAGTGGTAAGAGGGAGTAGATAGTCTAGATAAAATGGAGTACTAAGACCTCTAGGGGGAAACTACGTCATTAAATGGGGTAGCTAAGAAGAGATTTGATGCGTAGGTTTGCATTAGTGAAAGTATTACGCTAGAAAAATTTTGAGGATGAAATTTATATTAGGAGGGAGGTATGTAACACCCTGACTTTTTAAGTTGGATAATTGTCGGAGTATTATCAAGGACATAGTCGGAGCGTTAAGTCAAGGGGGTATTTTCGATAACATTTTTCCCGTATACGCTATGTAAATTAAGGATGGAGTGACTAGGACATTATTTGTGTATTTATACGTGTCATTTTATGACGTGTATTTATGGGGCAAATATAAGGGGTAAAGGTTAAGTGGAAAAAGATAAAGAAAGGCTATTCTGGGCATTTTCAAATGCTTACGGATGACATGCGGACGAGATATGTCATCCACACGTGCATTGCGTGGCATCCCTATACTTTGGGACGTAGCGGGACGGGAATTTGCATCCTAAATGTGTATGATTATGGACTTTCGGACTCAAGCAGACGACTTGCGGACGAGAGATGTCATCTACAAGTGCATTGCCATGCTGCCACTGAACCTTGGAACAATTCAGGATGCGATTTTGTGTCCTCACTTTACTTTGTCGCTGACTTTCGGACGAGTCCGAACGAGTGCGGACGTGGTAATTCCTTGTCCAAATTGAATCTTTCCGATTTCTAGACACTTTCGGATGCATTATATGGACGCCATATCTTGTCCAAATGTCACTCTCGGATGAGTACGGATGAGTGCGGACGTGGTTATGCCTCGTTCGATTTGACTATGTCTGATTTTTTGACACATTCGGACCCACACAAATGCTTTATGCCGACGCCCTTTTGTGTTCGAATGTCACCTTTGGACTGTACGGAGTGCACTAAGATGCCATTTCTCAGCCTAAGGCATGAATCTGCCTTAGAGATTTTACACATGGGGACGAATGCGAATGAGTCCAGTGCGTCTGCAGTCGTCTGAAATATCCTAGACCTATGATAAATTAGGGGTTAAAATGATGAAATCTTGTCATGTAGTCCATAACTCCACGATCTCCAGGCATGAGAATCCCCTCCAGCGTAGGGATCCGACCTCCCCCTACCTGGAGCCGCCTCTTCTCTTCCCTTAGGTGTCCAATTTGACCCCTCCAGGTACGAATTGCCTCCTCCTTCGGGTATAAGCCATTCTTCCTTCCCTTTTCTCTTCAGTTGTGTTTTTCCTTTTGCATGAGAGGAAGTTCATGCGTGTGAGAGTGAGACCTGTGAGAGAAAGATTGTGAGTTAGTAAATTCTCATTCAGTAAATGTGAGTGAAGTGAGGTGAAGCTGATAGAGGTGGAGCTACTGTCCTCGCAAAAGTTGTTGGAGCTACCGTTAGCTGAGGAGTCACCGGTTGCTGTGGAGTTGTTGTCCCTGAGTGTAGCTTTGTCATAATGGTAAGGAAATAAGGGTGTCTTTGGGCTGTGGAGGCCCTACACCACAAGTACAATGCGTGAGTGTGTCTCTTTGTTGATGATAGTGTAGAATGCTAGTACTCGGTTGATTATTGTTGATTCTGTAATTAACTGCTTTATGTTACCGATGCTCTGTGATATATCCTTGGTTGTTAACTCTGTTCCTTTTTTTTCTATTGCTCTGTGATATTTTCTTTAGTGTTAGCTCTTTTTTTATTATTAGTGCTGAGATTGGTTACTTTGTAGAAATTATTTGGTTGATGAGAATAGTTGTGGAGTTTAGAATGACTTGTTGTGAATTGGAGGATGCTTAACTGAAGAGACGTGAGGATGAGATAAGCGTGAATGAACTGATTTCCCTTCTCTTATGTCAACTTTATGCTTGTTGCTTATTCCCTTATTTGTTGCTGGTTAAATTCTCTCGGTAAGCATGTTCGGTTAAATTCTCTATGTAAGCATGTTAATTGACTAGTAATTAACTAGAATAATTAGCTCGTTTAATTAACTAACTAGCATGTTAATTAACTAATGCATACCCTGTTTAATTGACAAATCAATTAGAATCCAAATTGTAATTATTACCTGAGCATGTAAATTACCTTAAATAGATTAGACTTGAGCATGTGTAATTAGCTAGCTTAATCAACTAACTAGTCGTAGATAACAAATCCAAGCATGTTAACTAGTTGTTTAATGAACCCTCTTAATTACTTCGTTGAGCATGTTAACCAGTAGGACAATAATCGACTTACTAGTTAAACATGTTTAACAGTTCGCATTAAAAAATTGACAATAACAAAATAAAAGCATGTAATTTCAGTAGGTAATTAACCAGAATAATAATCGTAGCAGTTAATTAGTATGTTTAACTTGCTAGGCTGTTAAATTAGCATGGTAAATTAATTAGTAGTGTGTTAGTATCTAGGGTGTGACATGTAATTAATAAGTAATTAGCATGTTCGAATTGCATGTGGAATTTATTAACTAGAATAGCATGTTAATTAATAAATTAATATTAATCAATTCGAACTTAATTAACCAAGTAGTCCATTTATCTTTATTAATATTTTGTGTATTCCCTTCTATTGCAATTGCATTTCTTTATTAAAGAATTATTAGAGAAAAACTGAAAGATAAAGGAACTAAGTATGAATGAATGAAGAGTTATTTCAATTATGATGTTTATCTTTCCTTCCGATGTTATTGTCTTCCCTGTGTTTATCTTCTTGTACTCATTGTATCCTTTGTGTCCATTGTAAATTATAAACTTGAGTGTGTTAATCAATTGGAACATCTAACTATAATAATAAACGTAATTATTTCTTGAGTATGAAAACTAACTAGGATAACTAAAGATAATCTCTTCCGAGCATGTAAATTAACCAAGATATGTAACGAGAATATTAAATGAAATCCTTCTTGAGCATGTAAATTATTTTGGATAACTAACTAGAATAATAATGGAAACCTTTCTTGAATATGCTAAGAAACAAGAATAATCACCTAGAATAATAAATGTAGGGAGCATGTAAAATGACTAGGAAATCAACTAGGATAATTAGCATGTGTCATTAATAGTATGTTTCGAAATCTCTTTCGATTATTATTGTGTATTGTTCTGCTATGGGTTCTCAATTTCTGGACTTCCTTATTAAGTGCGTTTGTTGTTTGATTCCCTTACGTGCTTCGTTGCTTTCAATTCCATATTTCAATTGTTCTCTAATGTATGCGCTTTCAATTTCTATTATACATTATGTACGCAATTTCAATTGCAGTTACTTTTATTTTAATGCGCACTTCAATTTATGTTAATGTTACATTACAAAGCATCATGCATCATGTGAGGTTGAGAATGTATGGTCATGCATCATGCTAATAGAAACAAGTAGGGAGTGGGGTGGTACTCGCACATGCATAAGTAAGGTAAATTTTTAAGAAAATAAAGAAGAAAAGGGAGTTGGGGGCGGATGGGTAGCCTAGTCTGCAACTAGGCGAAGCCCCTCCCTCGTAGGGTACGGGAGTTCTAGTTGCAAGTAAAAGGTTAGATCCAATCCACTATACCATTGCACGAGAAAATCCCCCAATCTCCAGCTCGAAGTACGAGTAGCGAATGAATGGATTAAAGTAAAGTAAAGAACAAACGAACGAATGTAATGACTGGATTGGTTTGGGTGTCCCCCATTCCAAAACGGACTAACGAGTGGCATATCATGTTGCATTAAACCATTTTCCTTACTAAGCCTTTGGGTTACATTTTACTTGGGGTGTAGGTGTTGGTACTTGTATGTGTAATAAATGCACAGACTTAGGAGTGAATGCGAAAGATGATAATCGGATAATAAAGTAGGGATGAAGGATTTGCACATGCGAGACTCGTGGCTTGCCAGACTTAAACGAAAAAAGAAAACGGTTGAAGTAATTGTAATTAAATGTTTAGTTTCTTTCATTAAATTATTTACACTTCCGCAATGCTTTAAATAAATGATTTTATAACGCTTCCGCAACACTTTCACGAAAAAGGGTCGGTAACGGTCTGGTTTTGCACTCTGATATCATTTTAAAAAGGAGTCATTTGGATAGGTGAGCCTCGGTGATGTGCAACGGAATGCAATGTGTGGCAAGTTGGTTTGGGAAAAGATTGCCAAAGCTACAACCTTTCTATTCCACCAAAAAAATCTCTTTTAAGAAAAGGAATTCACTCCAACAAGTAATATTGAGAGTTTATGTAACATCACGTATCATTTTCCTTATAAAATTTTTTTTTTCTTTTAAAACCATTACATAATAGAACACCAGAATAATAAATAGCGGAAGTCTTAATAGTATAAAACATACAGCGGAAGTCTTTTACAATTAAATATCACAAACTAATTACTTAAATAAATACTTAGATAAACTTAAAACATTTATTTGAAGTCATAAAGCACTTAAAAGTCTTTAAAACATTTATTTCATTTCCGTGAGCCATAACCACAGGTCAATGTCGCCAATAGCACAAACGTCCACACAGCATTACTCCATCAGCTACGTCCTTAAACAACTTTATCCATTAATCGGCTCCTTACCTACATCAACAAGACCTAACTATGAGCTTAACGCTCAGTACGTGACATAAACATAAAACATGAAATTCACATATAATTTCTATAGCATTGTATACGGTTTTCTGTTTTGTTTCTCTGTTACTGTTATGTCTTTTATCATCTTTTCATTTGTTTATGTGTCGGGCGTATCCAACCGGATCACATGAACATTAGTTTACCATTTCTATCATTTACTATTATTCTATCTGTTTATGTGTCGGGCGTATCAAACTGGTCCACACAAACATTTGTTTATTGTTTCTATCTTTTACTGTTTATATGCCGGGCATATTAAACCGGACCATACAAACATCTGTGCCGAGCGTAACTAACCGGACCATAGTTGGTTTACTTATCTTTTGTTTTTCTACAGGGCGTATCTAACTGGTCGACAAAAATAGCTATTTACGTATTTTACTGTTTCATTCTGTTGTCTCATACTGTTTCAGTCTTTTACTGTTTATGTGCCGGGCATATTGAACTGGACCACACAAACATCTGTGCCGGACGTGATGAACCGGACCACAGTTATCACTTGTCTTTGGTTTCTATGCCAGGCGTAACCAACCGGACCACAAAAACAACTATTTACGTTCATTTCATTTTCGTATACTTTGATTTCTATGCTAGGCGTAACTAACCAGACCACAACTGTTTATGTATATTCTATTTTTGTTGACTTTAGGATTGCAATTCTTAACATTGTCGTGCACATACAATTCTATCTAATGTGGTCCTTGATCGTATCCTTAAAACGTGATCCGTCATAACAAAGGAACTAAACTTATATCTACAAACATACAATTCATAACAATTAATAACACAAATAATAAACACCCCCTAATTCCCGTGATGTAGGCCCTTTCAGAAAAAACACATGCAGTACCACGTACCAGAAATTGTTAACTTTAATGGTTTAACACTTTTAGATTCTTCAGGAAAACTTAGTTATTAACAACATGAGATAATCAATAAAGATTCCCCAATAACAACCCTAACTACTAGCAGTTCATTGCCTAACATATCTCCTTAATTCAACTTAACAATCTATTCCATCAAGGTATAGCTTACAATATGACCAACAATGACAAATCCTTACTCCAATAATAATTCCAACCTTATCCTACAACTCATTTCAACAACTAATACCACATGGTAATAATCAACTTCATGAATAACACCATAATACACCAATTTAAACATGCAGTGGCATAATCCATTTTCTAACTAATAACCAACCCTAATCCATACTATATCCATTATCACTTAAACTTCAATACACAATAATCACAATTCAAATTCCAGAATTCATTTATCCAATAATAATCACAGAGGGTGTACACATGAATAAATCCCCAACAAAACATGAGTGAAGATTGCTTACCGCATCCAAGAATTAGAATCCGAATAGAACTCCTCTTCACACTCCAACACCTCATTGTTCTTCTTCCTTCAAAAATCACAGAACCTTACTGTCTTTCATTTTCCTTGACAAACAATTCCATTTCAACTGTTTCTCCACAACCATGCAATCACACAGTTTCCATTTCTCATAGACTCACTTCTCCAAAATCACAACTCTCATCACTCACGGTTTTCTATCCTCACACTCGCCTTTCCTCAAAAGACCTTGACCTTAATTGTCTCACAAACTCAGCAGCACACACTTTGCACTCACAAAGTTCTCGCAACAGTTTGGCAGAGTTTCCCCACTCCTTCTCTCTTTTGAAAATTTGTTGCTGTACCCCAGTATATATAGGCTGTAACGACCTGGATTTTTATCTTCACCTTTTATTTTTACATAAATTTCATTGAATTAAAATCTTTCATCAAATTAAACTCTTTTATCAAATAGTTGAGATTTCTTTTCAAAACCAAATTCATAAACCGATCGAGATCAATTTGGCATTTGAATCAGAGTGCTCGTTGGAAATCTCGATCGCCACTACGCTTTCTTAAAACTCATTTAAAATGTGAATGACAAAAATCATTAAATCTGTTTGCAAAATACAATAGAGGCAAAATAAAACCATTCATTTAAAACATTTATTGAACGAAAATCCAAATCGAAACATACTTAAAGTTTGAGGTTAAAAATGTCACATATTCAAAATATGAGTTGAGGGCCATAGTTGATATTTTTACAAAAAGGTGTCCACTGTTTAACCCTTACTAAACATACTCTTTTTCTTCCCTTGAGCCATCAGTCTACTATGGTCGCATCTCCTCCGGATACGCCGCAGGCTCCATGGGGAAGGCTTCCTCTTCCACTCCTGGTACTACTATCTTGTTACCTACACCACAAGTAAGGACGTTAGCCAATGGCCCAGTAAAGGAAATGGGGTTTATGGTTATGTTATGCCTCTCTTTAAATTCTTCATGGGATGGGGGCCATCCAAACCAATCATTTCTTTACGATCGTTCATTCATTCTTTCTTTCTTTCTTTACTCGAACATCGAGTTAGAGATTGGAGGGTTCAAGAGGGATGGAATAGTTAACCGTATCTAACCTTTTACTTGTGATTAGGTCCCCGTTCCCGTCAAGGTAGGGGGTTTCGCCTAACCACAGGCTAGATATGCTACCCATTCGCCCCCTAACTCCCTTTTTCTTTTCATTGTTTTCTTTTTATTCATGTGTTGGGCTAAGCTACCAAACCACATAAACCTTTTTGATCTTAACGTTTTTCCTCACTCAATGTATGTGAATACCACCCCAAGGTGGCGCTCCCTATTGGTTTCTATTAACATGATGCGTGATGACACATAAATAGTGAGCATTCATAAGGTAAATAACAGCAATTCAAATGAATGATAGTTCGACAAGTAATTGGCAACGCAATCAGTAATTCGGAAATGAAAAGATACATGAATACAACAAAAGCATAAATATGGGGCAACTATAAAGGAAACATATGGAAATGATCGGAACATGCTATCAAAAAGTAAGTGAGCAATGGGGTTATACATTTCAGCTAATTAACATACTCAAGGCTTAACAAGAATTAGACAACTAATCATGCTTGGAGATTAAACATGCTTGAAGATTCAACGAGTCAATTATCATGCTTGAAGTTAACGGATAATAACTAATTAGCATGTTTAACGTTAAAACAAGTGAGTTAACATGCTGGAATCTAATGAGTAATAATTGGAGCTAAAATAATTAGTTAGCATGCTTGATTATTTAACACGTAATATAGTTAGCTACCATGCTCGAAAAGTAGACAGGAATTAAGTAATTGACATGTTCGAGGTTTAACGAAAAATGGCTACTCAACATGCTTAGACAAGAAATCCTAGAAAATTAACTAACGAATGTGCTTGAATAATTAGCATACTCACACAAGGAATTAACATCCTTGAAGTAGGACCAATTGGCATGTAGTTAACATGAAGATTTATAATATTAGGGTTACCATCTAATTAACAGCGTGTGATGAAAAAAACGGAGGTCAATCATGCTCTTAACATTCGTCTGAATGAAGTACGAAATAAAAATAACAATGAACATGGGTAGCATATAAACGACACGTATTCAGAACCCAATAGGTGTTTCATAGAATTGATGAACGACAAAATAAGCCAACACATACTTCACAGAATAAAGTGAACAACCAAACAAGGATATAACTAAGTGATCCCATAAACAAACAGAGTCATTTGTTCCTTTCCTTCTCATTCATTCATACTTCCTTCATGGGGCCATCCCTCAAACTATATTCTCTTAGTAAATGAAATTCAAACGTGAAATGGAATTAACAACAAGTTATATATAAGCAATAACTACAGAGTAATATATAGAAGTAACTTGCAGGGATAAGACAAAGTATAATCTAAAGGAAATTTATAGGTTCTCCTGCAATGACAAAATTAAACACACACACACACACACATACAATTTACTTGTGGGTAGGGCCTCCTCTGGCCAAAACTAACCCAAATCCTTACCTAGGTTTTGAAGGAAACAAGTAGAGACAATTGAACTACTTACTCCAATGGCACTCTTGTAGCTGCACGAAGAAGAAGGAGAAATGCAAGGGAAAAGGAAAAAGCTGGATTAAACTAGAGGGCAAGCTAGAAGATAAAGGAGAGACTTACTAGGGGTAGGGGTGATCATTTACGTAGGAGAGGGAGGTCGGTGGAGCTATGTTGAGTTGGAGTTGCAGCTGGCGGGCGATTTCGTGGTCTGGAGGTGTTTTGGTCTTTGGGAGATCGCGTAGTTATGGACTACGTGACAAACAGTCAGGTTTTAAATCCCTAAATTTATGCAGATCTGTGATCTTTTGGACAAGTGTAGACGCCTTGATCTCGTCTGCATGCGTCAAATTCACAGGCCAAAATGAGGCCACAGACGGGAAATGGAGTCCCCACCCTTGTCCGTACCGTCCGCAGTTGACCGTCGAACGTCGTTTGGCGTCCGCATGTATCGTCTGCATCTACCTATAATTTGGACAGATTCAAATCAGATGAGACCTACCCTAGTCCATGCTCGTCCGCAAGCGTCCAAAAGGTCCCAGGATTCGGACAAATTTGATGCGGACACAGTCGTCCTCATTTGCACCATCCGCATGGAGTCCAAAAGTCTCCAAACTTGGATAGATTCGATGCAAACGCGGTCATCCTCATCTGCATCGTCCGTATGGTCGTCTGGAAGTCCCCGAAATAGCAAAGTTAGGATGCAAAATTGCATCCCCAAGTTGTCCCAAAGTTCAGGGCGATGCTCCATACATTTTGCGGACAACACTTCACATCTGTAACGTTGTCCACACGCATGCGAATAGACAAAACCTTCATTTCCTTCACATTTTCCAACTATACTTTTATCCCATAATATTTTTCCCATAAATAAAAGTTATAATTTAACACGTAATAATACACTATGTAATATATCTTATCTGCAAAAATTTGATTACATAGCGTACACAGGAAAATAAGGATCGGGGTATTACATACTACCCCCCTTAAATAAAATTTGGTCCCCAAAATTAGCTACTAAATAGTTCGAGAAACATAGCCTTCATATTGTCTTCTTTTTCCCAAGTGGCCTCTTCATGGGTATGGTTCTGCCATAAGACCTTGACCAGCGGAATTCGTTTGCGTCGTAGTTCTTTCACTCTTGAGTCAAGAATCTGGCCTCTCATTGTAGCTTAAGTTGGGCTGTACCTCGATATTATTGGAAGGGCTTAAAATAGCTGCCTCACCCAGACACTTCTTGACCATATGCACATGGAAGATGTTGTGCATGACCACCATGGAGTCTTGCAACTGTAGTTGATAGGCGACAGGTTCTATTTTCTTCGTAATTATATAGGGTCCACATATCTCGGATTGAGCTTTCCCCTCCTTCCAAAATGAACGACGCCCTTGAAGGGAGATACCTTCAAGAACACGCTATCCCCTTCATCAAATTCAACGGCTCATCGACAGTTATCTGCGTATCTCTTCTGACGGCTCTGAGCTGCTTGCATCCTTTGATTAATCAAAGCTATAGATTCTGCAGTCATCTGTATCATTTCTGGGCCATAGAAAGTAGCTTCACCGATTTCATCATAGTGCAACGGTGATTGACACTTCCTCCCACAAAGTGCTTCGTACGAGGCCATGCCAATAGTGGCCTGAAAGCTATTGTTGTACGTGAACTTGACGAGTGGCAAAATCTTTTCCCATCCAACTTGAAATTTAAGAACACAAGCACGAAGCATATCCTCAAGTGTCTGAATCGTTCTTTCACTTTGTCCATCCGTCTGAGGATGGAACGTAGTGCTGAGCTTCAGTTCGGTGCCCATTGCTTTGCTCAGACTTTTCCAGAAAACCTATGTGAAACGCGAGTCCCGATCTGATACAATAGAAACCAGAACACCGTGCAGTCGGATGATCTCCCTAATACATAAGTCGGCAAACTAATTCATCTTATATGTCATGGCTACCGGTAGAAAATGTGTAACTTTTGTTAACCGATCTACGATCACCCAAATCGATGGCAGACAAGTGACGAAGTCCATGGTTACATGCTCCCTTTTCCATTCAGGGATTGGTAATGGATGGAGCATACCGCCCGGTTTCTGGTGTTCGGCCTTAACGTGCTAACATACATGGCATAGTGACACAAAATCAGGGATATCCTACTGCATATTTGGCTAGTAATAATGAGTCTTAAGATCCAGGTACATCTTGTTACAACTAGGATGCATAGCGAAATTTGAAGAGTGAGCTTCTTTTAAAATCTTTAGTCGTAAAGTTGTATCACTGGCCATATACCACCAGTCATTGTACTTTACTGTGCCATCAACAAACATAGAGAAATTTTTTTATTTTGATAGGGTCGGGTTCAACTTGAAATCCTTACATACTTCATCATTTTCTTGGGCCTCCTTGATCTGTTCAATAATAGACTGCATGAAGGTCAATTTAGCCAATACCACGTCCAGTTGTGCTGGAACCATCTGTACCTCAAGGTCCTGAAGGTCTCTATGAAGTTCAGAAGGCATTTCTTCACATATCACGCTCATTACCTCAACCTTACGGCTGAGAGCATCCGGAACGACATTGGCCTTTCCCGGATGGTATTTGATCTACAGTCGTAGTCTTTAATGAACTCGAGCCATCACCATTGATGCATATTTAATTCCTTCTGGGTGAAGATATACTTGAGATTCTTATGATCCAAGTAGATCTCACAGTGCTGTCCGTACAAGTAGTGTCTCCATACCTTGAGTGTGAAGATAATGGCGGCGAGCTCCAAATTATGAGTGGTGTAATTTTGCTCATGAATCTTAAGCTGTTGGGACGTGTAGGCAATAACTTTTCCGTGCTGCATAAGAACTCCATTGAATCCTCTCTTTGATGCATCACAGTAAATACAAAAGTCACGGTCCTCCGTTGGTAACGTCAACACTGGGGTGGTAGTCAATCTGTGCTTCAACTCTTGAAAACTGTTCTCACAATCATTGGACCACCAGAATTGAGCGTTCTTCTTGGTCAAGCCAGTAAGTGGTAGAGTGATCTTTGAAAATCCATTAATAAAGCACCTGTAATAACCGTCCAAGCCTAGAAAGCTCCTCACTTCACCGACATTTGTTTGTTGTGACCAGTTCACCACCGCCTGTATCTTTGACAGGTCTACTGATATACCCTCTTTAGAAATTACGTGGCCCAGAAAACTAACCCTACCGAACCAGAATTCGCACTTAGTGGATTTCGCACATAGTTGGTGCTAGCTAAGAACAAATAGAGCTACCCTTAGATGTTCACAGTGCTCCACCTCTGATTGGGAATAGATCAAGATATCTTCAATAAAGACGATAATAAATTTATCCAGATAATCCCGAAAGACTCGGTTCATCAAGTCTAAGACGGGGCGTTGGTCAGTCTGAAGGACATCACCAACAATTTGTAATGTCTGTACCACATGTGAAATGCTGTCTTCGATATATCATCAGGTTTCACCTTCAACTGATAATAGCCTGATCGAAGATCCATTTTTGAGAAAACCCGAGCACCGTTCAATTGGTCAAATAGATCATCGATCCTCGATAGGCGATACTTATTCTTAATTGTCACCTTATTCAGCTCCATGTAATCAATGCACATCCTCAGGGTTTCATCCTTCTTGACGAATAAAACAGGTGCGCCCCAAGGAGAAAAACTTGGCCGAATAAATCCATTGGCGACCAACTCCTCCAATTGTACTTGTAACTCTCGCAGTTTGGCAGGTGCCATGCTATACTGGTGTTTGGAAATAGGATCCGTATCGGGTTATAAGTTGATCTTGAATTCAATTTCACGGTCTGGGGGTAAACCGAGAAGATCGTCGAGAAAAACGTTTGGGAAGTCACGTACCACTGCAATGTCCTCTTTCTTAGTTTTTGTAGTTGCATTAGTATCTACTACACTGACCAAAAAATTCGTCACACCCATTCTTCGTCAATTTGTCTGGCTTGAGTGCAAAGATAATGGTAAACTTCCCTTTCTCTTTGGTTCCATGGAAGATGTGCAGTTCACTACTAAGAGGACCAAAACAGACCTCCCGTTTTCTTGCAGTTAATGATCGCGTGGTGCGCGGACAGCCAATCCATTCCTATTATGACATCGTAGACCTTTAAATTCATGATGATTAGATCGGCCCGAAATAAACGACCACAGATGTCCACCGCACAGGCCTTGAGCATTCCATCGGTAATCAAACGATCACTGGAAGGCAGTAGCACTCGATGCGTGTAGCTTATACTATTAGAGAAACAATTCGCGCGCTCACAAAACTTTGTGGAAATAAACGAGTGCGTAGCACCTGAGTCGAATAATATGTAAGCAGCACACTTGTTTGTATAGATGGTTCCTGCCAGGGTTAGATGAGTCCTCTAAGGTAAAATCTCTTATTTCATCTAGGGGAGGGAATAATTGTAAATATACGAACATTCAATATTTAAATTGAAATGTACCTGCGACTAAAGCTGATTGACCGTCGTCTTCTGCCCCATACATGGCGAAAATGCGTGGGGTCACTAATCCAGGTCCTGTGGGTTGAGTTGGGCAACTTTTAGCTCTATGCCCTGGCTTTTCACAAGCGTAGCATCTTTCTGAACTAGCCAGGCATTCATGCCGATGCACCTTCTGACAATTTGGACAGGCATTGGGTTGAGGGGCGTTAGATGCTTGCGTCACCGGCCTTTTGTCTGGCCTTTGCTGGACTTCAGTTTCCAAAGGTCTTTTGATTCCCGGGCCTGTTGGGGGCCCACTCCTTGCCTGTTGAATAGGGGTAGCCTTCCACGCTCTTTGGGTACCCTCTCTCTGCCTCCTCACCCCTTCTACGGCCAATGCCCTTGACACCATCATAGAATAGGTGACACCCTCGGTGCCAACCCCGATCACACCCTCCTGAACTTCAAATTTTATCCCTTGTACAAGATGTTGTACCTTGTGTTCCTCCGTCGCCACAAGATGTGGGGGATAGTGAGATAGGGCCTCAAACCGCTGGGCATATTCAGCCACGGTGCTCATCTAGCTTACGTGCATGAACTCCGTCAGTTTCTGAGTGCGAACTGTATGGTTGAAGTATTTACCATTGAAGAGGTCCTTCAAATCCTTCCAAGTGAGAGTCGCCATGTCACAGGAGGCCTTAACGGTATCCCACCAGAAATGTACCTCGTGGGTCAGATAGTATGCGACACACTTGACTTTTTTGTCTCACCAATATTCGCGTAGATGAACTTATCTTCCACCGAGCGCAACCACTCCTCAGTGCCCAAAATATTAGAAACATCCCCGTTGAAGTAAGGTGGCTTAAACTCTTGGAATTTCTCCCACTCGGCCTGTCTATAAACCAGCTGAACTGGTTGAACCGGTTGAATCTGTACAGGCCGTTGATTCATGTTTCCATTTTTGAGGTCTTGTCCCAAGAATCTATCCTTCCACATAAACCTCTCAATGAAGTGGAAGTGTTGCTCTATGAATTGAGTCTGTGTTTCCATTTGTTGGGACTGTTGCTCAATGACTGATGCTATGCCCTCGAGAGCCTCGTCTCAGGTGGGATCTTCCTGTCAATTGGGCGCTTGGGGCCCATCCTCATTAACAGGTATATTTCTCCTTCCTCTTCCAGCCATCTATAGATTCCTACGAGTCCATGTCATAGGGTAAGGAAATAAATAAAAAAGAATTCACTAAGGAAACATTTTGTAAATTTTACCTATCACATTAATTCCATATACACTTCTATATTGTGGCTAATCGTAAGTGTTCCTATAACATAAAGGAAAAACTTACAGTAAGAGGGGCCTTGCCCGACGAGTTTGGGTTATCCGCGACGAAATGCACAAGAGTAGACTAGCTCTGATACCAACTGAATGACCCAGATTTTTATTTTTACCTTTTATTTTCTGATAAAATTCGCTGAATTAAAGTCTTTCGTCAAATTAAAACTCTTTTATCAAATAGTTGAGATTTCTTTTCAAAACCAAATTCATAAACCGATCGAGATCAATTAGGCATTTGTATCAGAGTGCTCGTTGGAAATCCCGATAACAACTATGCTTTCTTAAAACTCATTTAAAACGTGAAGGACTAAAATCATTGAATCTGTTTGCAAAATACATTGGAGGCGAAACAAAACCATTCATTTAAATTATTTATTGAATGGAAATCCAAATCGAAACATACTTAAAGTTTGGGGTTAAAAGCATCAGATATTCTAAATACGAGTTGAGGGCCATAGTTGATATTTTTACAATAAGGGGTCCACTGTTTAACCCTTACTAAACATACTCTTTTTCTACTCTTGAGCCATCAGTCTACTCTAGTCGCGTCTCCTCCAGATACCCCGCGGGCTCCACGGGGGAAGGCTTCCTCTTCACTACTAGTACTACCATCTCGTTACCTACACCACAAGTAAGGACGTGAGCCAATGGCCCCGATCGACTCCCCATTATTTTAAAACTATTTTTCACCTTTTAAAACACGTCATATAAAATTTTTCGCTTAATTTATTCAACTTTCAAAATTCATTTAAAAGAACTTATATCTGAGTATCCGTGCAAAATAAAATTTCACAAAATAGTTTCCAAATGTTTTTAACACAAAAGTCCCTGCTTATAATATTCAAAACACAACTAATAGTAATTACCAAAATACCCTTTCTCTCAAAATACCAAATAATCCCAAATCATGCAGGCCACACCCAACAGGTCAAATCGGCTAATAACACGAGGGGTCATCCTGGAACGCATCCTCCATTACTGAAACGTCATCATCAAAATAATCACTTACATTACGAGGAAAACAATGAGCCTAACGCCCAGCAATAATCAGAATTTAAATGCAATGCAAAGGATGCGTGACCACACAATGCATTACAGAAGATAACCGTATCTCTTCTAGAAGTCAAGGTGGAATACTCCGTAGGGTCTTGTGGCCTAACCAGTCACTCCGATGAGGAGATATATCCATCGGGTGTGTTTCCACAAGCCAATATCCTCACTTTTGTTGAAGACGTTGGGGGTTTCAGAACGGGGGAATTGTGAAAGCTAAAATCCACGTAGCTAACTTCTAACCTACCGCTCCCTATTTGGGAGGAATCTCCCTTATGGAAAGTGACAATTCACTCGCACCCCCACACTATTTACATATATTAGGATGACATACATAATATAAAAAAATTCATAAGCCCTAGAATGATGCATGATTGCCACAAAGTAAACCATAGGAACAATGCACGAAAGAAATACAATTATTGATAATATAATTCATAAAAATGTAAAGCAGCACAATTTAAAAGCAATGTATTAATTCCATTATCCTTTCATCCTATTAACTAGCTTTAGTGTCCGGCCATCCCCAATATGAACAGGAAGATAACTTATGATACTCAAAATCAAAATCTCCAATTTCCAACTTAGATCCATGTTCAAGGCATTTACATTTACAACTATCTCATTTTTACTATAGGATCAAGTAACAGACTATCATTAGCAACATTCCTAGATCCATCTTCTTATGCTTCTCACAATACAACCCCATTATCCTTGCTCATCTCTATCTAAGCATTAACAACCAAGTGTATACATACCAGTTCCAATTTCTAGCAGCTTTAACCACAGTTAACAGGGCATTAGACCAACATTAAACAACTTATTATACTTTACAACAGCTGACCGAGTCATTGAACTCAACATCAATTACTTGTTCTACTATTCAACATATCATATCTCTAATTGAAATCACCCATCATGCATCACATTCAACAGCAACTAACAAGGTATTAACCAACATCAATCATCAAATGATAACATCGATATCTAGCAAATCAAACCCGTAATGTAGGGCCTCCCTTGGCCAACTACAATTCAAATTTGCACCTCAAGTTTTCCAGGAGCTAAAAAAAGCAATACAGCAGCAAAATGCCAGCAAACAGCAGCCCACATATAATTTCTCAACCCATTCAAACTTCCAATACTTCCTAAGCAAAAACAACATGAATGGTTAAATCAATTCTTCATAACTAAACTTGACTGGGGATCCACAGCTAAGTCAATCGATTCCAAATAATCAAATCTTACCTTCCAATTTCACGGTGAAAATCCAATAGCAAGTAACTCACCAACTATCCAATACAACTCACACCACTCACAAATTTACTTCTTAGCAAGGTGACACCCTCACACAGACCTCAAAGTTACCAAACCAGAGTAAATCTCACAGGAAACTTACCTATATAGAGGAAGGAGAGGAGAGAGCTGGCAGTGTAGAGGATAAACTGCTGGAGGAAGGCTGTACGTTGCCCAAACCAAGGAGGAAAGTTCCAATGAGAGGGAAGCACGTGGAAGGCCTCCACACCTACAGCGAGGGAGTAGGATGGGTTGCAAGGGACAGGGGAGAGATTTTTCTTCATGTAAAACCCAAAATCGGAAGAAAGAGAAGAATTTATAAATGAGTATCTCAGATTTTCCTGAACATTCGGATGGCTTAAGTCGTCCATAGACTTGTTTGTACTTGTCCGAAACCTAGTTTGGGAGGAGAAAACGCGTCAAAAGCCTTCGTCCGTACCGTCCGTAGGCAATATTCAAACAAGATGTCTCATCTGCATCTTCGTCTGCACTTCGTCTGAATTTGCCATAAAATTGTCTAGAGTCGAATCGGATGCAAGCCATCTTCGTCTGTACTCGTCCGCAAGTCGTCCAAAACGAGTCCTAAATTATACAAATTCAAATCGGACGCAAACCATCCTCTTTCGCGTCGTCTGCAAGTCATCTAAAATTCCACTGTTATGCATTTTTCCTTAAATTTCCACACTTAACTTATTTTCAAATATTAACCCTGTACTTTATAGCATAATTGATGCGTTCCATCACACAACATGATATACTATTTATATATTCGATTTCTCAGATTTAATACATCAACAAAAAGGGAAAAATATTTTCGGGGTATTACATCCTACCCACCTTACAAAAAAATATTCCCCAAAATTTAACTAAACAAATAGTTATAGATATTTGGCTAACATATCATCTCTTCTTTCCCATGTAGCTTCCTCATCATTAAGTTGGTTCTGCCATAATACCTTCACAAGGGAAACAACTTTGTTGCACAATATCTTTACACTGGTGTCCAGGATTCTGAGCGGCTTCTCTTCGTAGCTTAGGTTAGTACGTACTTTGATCTGCTCCTATGGTCTCATGTGAATGGTTTTACCAAGGCGTTTCCATAACATCGATACATGAAAGACATTATGCACCCCCGACATAGCTTCTGGCAGGAGTAATAGATACGCCACATAACCGATCATTTCCCTAATCTAGCGTGAATTGAGTTTTCCTTTGCGGCCAAACTGCATAACGCCCTTGAAAGGTGACAATTTCAAATAGACCCTATCCCCAACATTGAATTCCAAATCTTGACGAGGATTATCGGCATAACCTTTCTGATGACTTTGGGCAGCTTGCATTCTCTGTTGGATAACATTTATATTCTCGGCAGTCTCTTGTATCATTTAAGGACCATAGTACTTATCTTCACTGACTTTGCTCCAATAAAGAGAAGATCTGCATTTCCTGCCATAAAGTGCTTCATAAGGTGCTATGCCAGTGGTTGCCTGAAACTATTATTGTAAGAAAATTCAGCTAATTTTCGGCTAACGACAAAATCCTTTCCCATCTAACTTGATATTCCAAAATGCAGGCACGTAACATATCCTCCAATGTTTGGATTGTCCGTTCACTTTTCCCATCAGTCTGTGGGTGGAAAGCTGTACTAAACTTCAGTTCAGTGCCCATAGCCTTGTTCAAGCTCTTCTAGAACATCGATGTGAACTGCGGATCCCGATCAGATAAAATGGATAAAGGAACCCCATGAAGTCGGACAATCTCCTTTACATATAACTCCACAAACTGGTCCATTTTGTATGTCATATGTACGGCAAGAAACGAGCAACCTTTGTCAGTCTGTCAACAATCACCCATATCACATCGTGTCCCTTTGAAGTCTTCGGTAGTTCTGTAACAAAATCCATGGAAATATGCTCCCACTTCCACATAGATATAGGCAGCAGTTGAAGCATACCCCCAGGTCGCTGATGCCTAGCTTTCACTTGTTGACATATATCACAATGAGTAGCATAGTAAGCGATATCTAACTTCATTCTCGGCCAATAATAATGCTTCTTTAGATCTTTGTACATCTTGTTACATCCTGGTGGATAGAAAAACTGGAAGAATGTGCTTACTTCATTATTGCGATCCGTAATAATGTCTCAAGTATATACCACTGATTCTTATACTTCACAATCCCATCTGCAGATAAAGAATAGCCCTGAAACTCGGGAAGAGTCGGATTGAGTTTAAAACCGTCACATAGGGCATAAGTCGCTTGGACCTCGTTAATCCTCTTCAGTATAGAAGGCTTGAGAGTCAAAGTTGATAAAACTTCTGTCAACCGTTTAGGAATTAACTGCACATCTAATTCCTACATATCCTTCAGCAATCCCGCTGGCATTTCCTTGCACGTTATGCTCATCAAGGAAACCTTTTGACTCCAAGCATCTGTAATGACATTTGCCTTTCCCGGATGGTACTTAATTTCGTAATCATAGTCTTTTACAAACTCCAGCCAGCGTCGCTGCCTTATATTCAAATCATTCTATGTAAAAATATATTTCAGGCTCTTATGATTAGTGAAGATCTCACATCGTTGCCCTTAGAGATAATGCCTCCAGATTTTTAACGTAAAGACCATAGCAGCAAGCTCAAGGTCGTGTGTGGGATAGTTAGCTTCGTGTGGCTTAAACTGTCTCGAAGCGTAAGCAATCACCTTCCCATTCTGCGTTAGAACACCTCCAAGCCCACATCTGGATGCATCACAATATATACAAAAATTTCTGTCTTCTACAGGTAAGCCAACACTGGTGCAATTGTCAAACGATGCTTCAACTCTTGAAAGCTTTCTTTACACTAATCAGACCACCAAAATCTCACATTCTTCTTGGTCAAATTAGTGAGAGGCATAACAATCTTAGAAAACCCACTGATGAATCGTCGGTAATAACCAGTCAATCAGAGGAAACTCCGAACATCACCCACGTTCTTAGGCTATACCTATTCAACAACCGCTTGAATCTTTGCAGGGTTCACAACAATACCCTCTTTAGAAATAACATGCCAAGGAAACTGACCTTATTCAACCAGAACTCACACTTGGAGAATTTTGCATAAAGTTGATATTGCTTCAGAATAGATAGAGAAATTCTCAAATGCTCAATATGTTCTCCCTCTATTTAGAATACACCAAAATATCATCGATAAAGGCAATGATCAATTTATTCAAATAGTATCTGAATATGTGATTCAACAGATCCATAAAAGTTGCAGGGGGATTTGTTAGCCCAAAAGACATCATGAGAAATTCGTAGTGTCCATATTTGGTTCGAAATGCTATCATGGGTACATCTTCCTGCTTAACCTTTAATTGATAGTACCCCGAACGAAGGTCGATCTTCGAGAATACACGGGCACCGTGCAATTGATCAAACAAATCATCGATTCGAGGTAGAGGATATCTATTCTTAATAGTCACTTTGTTCAGTTCGCGATAATGCACGTACATTCGTAATGATCCATCCTTCTTTTTCACAAATAACACGGGAGCTCCCCAAGGAGAGAATCTCGGATGAATAAATCCTTTAGTAATAAACTCCTCAAGTTGAACCTTCAATTCACGTAATTTGGCAGGTGCCATTCTGTACGGATTTTTCGAAATCAATTCTGTACCAAGATGCTGGTAGATAACAAATTCAATTTCTCTTGCAGGGGGCAACCCAGGAAGATCATCTAAAAAAACTTCTCGAAAGTCGCGAAGCACCATTACATCCCCCACATTTGATTCTAGCTTGATCATGGTGTTTATATCATTTACAAGAAATCCTTTACATATGTGCTTCATCAGTTGATCTGCCTTTAGCGCAAAAATAATTGCTAGTTTGCCTTTTTCCTTGATTCCTCAAAAAACGTGGAATTTGCCATTGAGAGGATGAAAACGAAACTCTCGCCATGTACAATTTATAACGGCACGGTTTAAAGTCAACCAATCCACGCTGAATATAATGTCAAACCCTTGTATATCCATGGCAATCAGTGTCGCATCAAATTTTCGGCCATTGATCTGGACTGTATAATCTTCAAGGATACCATTAGCAGTCATGTATTCACCAGAAGGTGTGAGTACATGATACCCGTTCTTAGGAATACTAGGTGAACATCTTGCCTTTATGCATAATTGTGTTGAAATAAAAGAGTGAATGACACCTGTATCAAATAAAGCATACGTAGCCACATTATTAATATAAATTGTACCTAGGATGTTCAAATAGGCATACATTTCTAAGGTTCATTAGGGTCACATTAAAATTATAAAAGACACATTTACAACAGTCAGATAACAGTTGTGTACCTGATATGACAGCCAGTAGCTCTTCCTCTTCATTTTCTTCTCCTTGTAATGAAAACACTTGCGGGGCAACACCACTAGCTACAGTTGGGCAGCTCCTTGCTATATGCCCAGGCTTCCCACACCTAAAACATCCACTAGTATTCACCTTGCACTGCCCAGAGTGACTCTTTTGACATATAGGGCACAGTTTAGGTGCCGCAGGTGCCGCAACAGTTGCTTCAATCACAGGGCTCTTGTCACACCCCTGTTGTGTCTCAGGTCCAGGTGGCCTTCTTATGCCACGGTTCATTGGTGTCCCACGCTGTTGAAAAGTCTAATTATTTTGTCCCATTCGTTGACTAAATTCTCTCTGTCTGTTAGCAATCTCTTCCACATCTTCGGCATCCAGAGCTCTGCCCTCGATCTGAGAATAAGGAACACCCCAGATGCCAATCATCCGTACATACCTTAGAATCTCTATCTTCAATCTTTGTATGAAGTGTTGCACCTTGGATCCATTATCATTGACCAGGTGTGGAGCAAACCTAGATAGTGCTTCGAACCTCTGGATATAATCGGACACAGTCCAAGTCTGACGTAGGCGCATAAACTCTGCGAACTTCTGACTTTGAACTGTAAAGCTGAAATACTTCTCATTGAATAATTTCTTGAAACCCTTCCATGTGAAAGTATGCATCTCCAGTGTCAGTCCTATAGCATCCCACCAAAACTGTGCATCATGTGTCAACAGGTAAATAGCACCATTCACTTTTTCACCTTCTCGAATGTCAGCGTAAGTAAACATCTTTTTGATTAAACGTATCCATGTCTCAGCTATAGTAATATCTAAAATATTGCCTTCGAAAGTTAGGGGTTTGAGTCGCAAAAATCTCTCCCAGCTGGCCTCCACAGGTATAATAGCGGCACAAAGATTCCCATTACCGTTGTCATTACCACACCCATTGCCATTTCTGCGCTCCACCAATCTCTCTATGACTTGGACCTGTTGTGCCATAAATTGAGCCTGTTTCTCAATGACTTCTGCTATACGATTCAGAGCATCGTCCCGCTCATCAGGTACTGGCATGTTGTTCCTTACTCGTCGTGCCATTTTAATTCGTCTTCTACATTTAAATTTTTAAGGACTTGTAAGTTAGGGGCATAATTGGAATTTCAAAATTTAGAACTTTACTTACAATACGAGTGTTCCACGACGATCCTTGTGTTATCAACAGTCTACAGAACCGAATTTGACCTGGTGGTGCTCTGATACCAACTGTAACGCCCCGTTACTTTAAAACTATTTTTCTCATTTTAAAACACGTCATATAAAATTTTTTGCTTAATTTATTCAACTTTTGAAATTCATTTAAAAGAAATTATATCCAAGTATCCGTGCGAAATAAAATTTCACAAAATAGTTTCCAAATGTTTTTAACACAAAAGTCCCAGCTTCTAATATTCAAAACACCACTAATAGTAAATTACCAAAATACCCTTTCTCTCAAAATACCAACAAATCCCAAATCATGCAGGCCACACCCAACAAGTCAAATCGGCTGATAACATGAGGGATCATCCTGAAATGTCTCCTCCACAACTGGAATGTCATCATCAAAATCATCAGCTACAGTACGGAGAAAATAATGAGCCTAACGCCCAGCAAGAATCAGAATTTAAATGCAATGCAAATGATGCGTGACCAAACAATGCATTACAGAAGAGAACCGTATCTCTTTTGGAAGTCAAGGTGGAATACTCCCTAGGGTATTGTCACCTAACCAGTCACTTTGACGAGCAGATATATCCATCGAGGGTGTTTCCACAAGCCGGTATCCTCACTTTTGTTGAAGACGTTGGGGGTTTCATGTAATACCCCGAAAATGTATTTCCTTTTTATGATGTAGTAATTTTAGATAATCTTAATATATGAATATTGCGTCAAATTATGCAACGGTGAGCGTAAGTTGTGCATGGAAAGTAGAGGGTCAATGTTGGAAAATAACCTAAATGTACAAACTTAGGAAAAAATACACAATTTTTAGGTTGCAAACACCGACGGACACTACGGACGACACAAGACAGCGTCCGTTTTGAATCTGTACAACTCTGGGACAATTCGAACAACATGCGGATGAAGCGGATGAAGAGATTCTCGTCCGCAATGAATCTGTAAAAATTTAGGACAATTCGGAAGACTTGCGGAGGAGGCAAACGAAGAGATTCACGTCCGCAATGAATCTGTACCAATATGGGACAATTCGAACGATGCAGAGGATGCTTGCGGACGACACATCGCATCCGCAATATCAGGAAATTCTGAGAAACCCATTTAAATTCAGTCTCTCTCTTCTGATTTCTTGTAGAAATCAACAAACTCCTCTCTTCTCCAGCCTCCTTCTACATCGACCAGAGCTCTCCTCTAGCTGTGGAAGTTTCCATGTGTTGGAGTCCTTGGAAATTGTGAAGCATGATAGTCTAAATCTTAAGAAATAAGAACTGTCCATCTATTAGTGGGAGAATCATCGAATTTATAAGCATGTTCAAAAAAATCTAAACTTTTGGATCAAACCTGGAAACCGATTTGTGGTGGTGAAGTTGAGCCCTGTTTGGTAGATAAGTTTGAATCTATTTTGGGTTCCTTGCTCGTAATGGTTAAAAAGAACGCTTCCAATACTGCTTAACTTATGATACCTTGCAAAACATTAAAGCTAGTTAATAGGATGAAATGATAATAGTTGTGTTGTTTTAAAATTACAAGTGTATATGTTGTTTTATACTGCCTTACAATTGCATGTCCACAATTTGTAATTCTTTTATGTACTATATTCCCTATTTTTTTGTGGCATTCATGCATCACCCAAGGATTTATAAAACTATCCACATGCTGTATGTCATCCTAATATACGTAAATAGACATGTGGGGGTTTGGGAGGATTGGGAATGGTTCTCATGGTAACACCCCTATTGGAGTGCCTACTCCCAATTAGGGAGCGTGAGGTACAGTTAAGCCACAGGAATCTTAAGATTCTCAATTCTTTTGTACTGAAATCCCCAATGTCTTCAACAAAATGACTGGGTATGGCTCGTGGTGACACCCCGATTGGCGTGGTTCCCAGTCGAAAACACAGGTTAAGCCATGAGATAATTGACTTACCCATCGCCCCAAACTAACAGATGCGATATGGGTCTCCTCTGTAATGCATCGTGTGAACATGCATCATATGCATTGCATTTTAATTCTGATTATTGCTAGGCATTAGGCTATTGTTTTCCCCATAATGTAGGTGATCATTATGATGAAGAATTTGTACCAGTGGAGGAGGAGGTATTCCAAGATGATCCCTCGTGTTATCAGCCGAATTGATCTGTGGGTGTGGCTCCTATGAGACGAGCACTGTTGGTATTTTGTTAGTATTTTGAGTGAGGGGTATTTTGATCATTATTACTATCAGTGTTTTGAATATTTTAAACGTTGTAATAGGGACTCAGTAAATTTGTTAAGAATGCTTAAAACTATGTTTTAAATTTCTATTATTATTACGCAAAGCTTACTCTGATTTCATTTCTTTTGAAAACGGATTTTAAATATTAGATAAATAAAGCGAAAAATTTTATGACGCATTTCTAAAACGAGAACAATGTTTTTAAACAACCAGGGCGTTACATTTCAGAACGGGGGAATTGTGAACCCTAAAATCCACGTAGCTAACTTCTAACCTACTGCTCCCTATTTGGGAGGAATCTATCGTATGGAAAGTGACAATTCACCTGCACCCCAACACGCTTATTTACATATATTAGGATGACATACATAATATAAACAAATTCATAAGCCCTAGAATGATGCATGATTGCCAAAAAGTAAACCATAGGAACAATGCACGAAAGAAATACAATTATTGCTAATATAATTCATAAAAATGTAAAGCAGCACAATTTAAAAGCAATGTATTAATTCCATTATCATTTCATCCTATTAAGTAGCTTTAGTGTCCGGCCATCCCCAATATGAACAGGAAGATAACTTACGATACTCAAAATCAAAATCTCCAATTTCCAACTTAGATCCATGTTCAAGGCATTTACATTTACAACCGTCTCATTTTTACTATAGGATCAAGTAACAGACTATCATTAGCAACATTCCTAGATCCATCTTCCTATGCTTCTCACAGTACAACCCCATTATCTTTGCTCATCTCTATCTAAGCATTAACAACCAAGCGTATACATACCAGTTCCAATTTCTAGCAGCTTTAACCACAGTTAACAGGGCATTAGACCAACATTAAACAACTTATTATACTTTACAACAGCTGACCGAGTCATTGAACTCAACATCAATTAATTGTTCTACTATTCAACATATCATATCTCTAATTGAAATCACCCATCATGCATCACATTCAACAGCAACTAACAGGGTATTAACCAACATCAATCATCAAACAATAACATCGATATCTAGCAAATCAAACCCATAATGTAGGGCCTCCCTTGGCCAACTACAATTCCAATTCTCCACTCAAGTTTTCCAGGAGCTAAAAAAAGCAATACAGCCGCAAAACGCCAGCAAACAGCAGTCCACATATAATATCTCAATCCATTCAAACTTCCAATACTTCCTAAGCAAAAACAACATGAATGGTTAAATCAATTCTTCATAGCTAAACTTGACTGGGGATCCACAGCTAAGTCAATCAATTCCAAATAATCAAATCTTACCTTCTAATTTCATGGTGGAAATCCAATAGCAAGTAACTCACCAACTATCCGATAAAACTCACATCACTCACCAATTTACTTCTCAGCAAGATGACACCCTCACACACACCTCACAGTTACCAGACTAGAGTAAATCTCATAGGAAACTTACCTATATAGAGGAAGGAGAGGAGAGAGCGGGCAGTGCAGAGGATAAGTTGCACGAGGAAGGCTGTACATTGCCCAAACCAAGGAGGAAAGGTCCAATGAAAGGGAAGCACGTGGAAAGCTTCCGCACCTATAGGGAGGGAGCAGGACGGGTTGTAGGGGACAGGGGAAAGATTTTTCTTCGTGTAAAACCCGAAATCGTAAGAAAGAGAAGAATTTATAAATGGGTTTCTTGGATTTTCCCGAACATTTGGACGAGTTAAGTCACCCGCAGACTCGTCCGGACTCGTTCGAAACTCAGTTTGGGACGAGAAAATGCATCCCAAGCCTTCGTCAGTACCGTCCATAGGCAATATTCAGATGAGATGTCTCATCCGCATCTTCATCCGCACTTCATCCAAATGTGCCATAAAATTGTCCAAAGTCGAATCGGACACAAGCCATCTTCGTCCGCACACATCCTCAAGTCGTCCGAAACGAGTCCTGATTTGTACAGATTCAAATTAGACACAAACCATCCTCATTTGCGTCATCTACAAGTCGTCCAAAACTCCATTGTTATGCATTTTTCCTTAAAGTTCCACACTTAAGTTATTTTCAAATATTAACCCTGTACTTTTTTAGCATAATTGACGCGTTCCATCACACAATATGATATGCTATTTATATATGTAACAACCTGGTTTTTATTTGCTTTAAAAATCGGGTGAAATTTAAAACTTTTTCTTTTATAAAAACTCGAGCGTCAAAACTCTTTACTTAAAACACTTATCAATTTCAGCAGAAGTAATGAAATCCTTTTTATAAAACGCAGTGGAATTAAAACAAAGTATTAAAGAATATTAAGTAATCTACAAAACCCTTTGTACAAATAATTTCCATTTAACACCTTAGTCCAGCCAGCCACAAGATCCACTCGTGCAAATCCTTCATCAATTGTCTTTCACCTAAACACTAGTTTCTCGTACGCACTTACATCACAAGACCTAAACTAATGAGCCTAATGCTCAGTAAGTGATAAAAGAAATGCAATGCATTACAAAAGAGAACCGTATCTCTTCTAGAAGTCAGGGTGGAATACTCCCAGGGTCATGTGGTTGAACCATTTCACTCCGATGGGGAGATATATCCATCGGTGGTGTTCCACATGCCGGTATCCTCACTTTTGTTAAAGACGTTGGGGGTTTCTGTAACGACCCAATTTTTATTTCTTTTAAAATCACGTAAAATTTAATATTTTTTCTTTTATAAAATCAGAGTGAAACTTTTCTTATAAAAACCGATCGTTAAAACTCTTTACTTAAACCATTTTACAGAAGAAGTAATAAAATTCTTTTATGAAACGCAGCGGAATTAAAACAAAACATTAAAGAATATTAAATAATTTACAAACCATTTCCTTTTAAAACTCTTTAGCCTAGCCAACCACAAGATCCACCCGTACAAATCCTTCATCAACTATCTTTGACCTATTCGCCTATTTCTCGAACGATGCCTACATCACAAGACCTAAACTAATGAGCCTATTGCTCAGTAAGTGATATAAGAAAACAAAAGGCATATATGATGCATGATCACATGATGCATTACAGAAGAGAGCCGTTTCTCTTCTGGAAGTTAAGGTGGAATACTCCCTAGAGACATGTGGCCTAACCAGTCACTCCGATGAAGAGATATATCCAATGGGGGTGTTACCACAAGCAGGTATCCTCACTTTTGTTGAGGACGTTGGGGGTTTCAGAACGGGGTAAAGGTGAACCCAGCTTCCACGTAGCTAACTCTAAACCTACCACTCCCTACGTGGGAGGAATACTACCGTATGGAAGTGTCACCAATCACCCAAACCCCCACACGCCTATTTACATATATTAGGATGACATACATAATGCACATGAATAAATACAGTCCTATATGATAAAAATCTCTAATAAACATATTAGAAGAACACACAGCAGGCAATCCTAATTATTGCAATGTAGGGTCCGCAGACCAAAACTCAGTAAGTATCAACTTACCTGAAATCTTCAATGCGTATCAACCCTTGATCGTTATCTTTCTTTCCCTTTTTAATATCCCCACAATACCTTCCTAATTCAATAACATTTAACATTAGCAATCGCAATCAATTAATCTCAACATATTCTTCTAATTTCTCAATTACCCATTCTGTCCATATTTATCTCAAACCTTTCTCTAACCAAACATATTACTCATGGTTTTCTTCCATTAACATAACATGCATAAATTAATCTAACTCAGCAGCTTAGTCCACTTAACAATAACCAACATAATACAACTATCGAAGTAGCAACCCATTCTCACATTCGATAATAGCAGATAGCATGGTATAAATCATCAAAGTATTGAGCTTAACCCAACAACACAGAGAGCATTTCTCAATTATCTCAACAAGTAGTAAATATTAGAGAGCCATATCCACATTCTTCAACATCCAATAACCAAATCATGATAGGACATAATGATAATCAACATAAAACTCCAACTAGTAACAAGCATCACTCCACCAAACTCGGAAGTAGTAACCATTGGATGTACCCTTCCACAACAATGTACAATTTACAAAGGAACAGAGAGCATACTTCGATCATTTATCTAAAATTCTTAAAACTAAAAGTAACAATGAATAAATTGAAGACAGAAGCTTACCCGAGGAAGAAGGCAGCCCTTCCCACAGCAGAGAGTTCTCTGCTCCCTAGTCATCTTCTTCACCTTCTTCTTACAAAGAACTTCTTCCTTTTCTGCCTTTATTTCAGATTTTCTTGACCTTCATTCTATCACTTGGCCCTCAGCTCTAGAACATCACCACTTATCACTGAACTCACCAAATTCTTCTTACCTATCTAGCAATGTAACACTCACCAATTATTTCACACTCACAAGGTAATATAGTCACTCCCCCACACTTTTCAGTTGCCATAAGCGAGACACAGAAGACTTACCTCTTATAGACATCCGAGAGAGAGGGAGATGAGCTGAGAAGATAGCTGCAGGGGAGATTACCATCACCCATACCAAGGAAGGGGGGTCCAATGGAGGAGAGCCATGTGGAAAGGTCTCCACACACCCAGAGAGGGAGGGGACGGTTTGTAGGGACTGGAGAGAGAGAATTTGCTGTGTAGAATACGAAATAGGAAGAGAGAGAGTGTAATATCATTGGGTTTTGCAGATTTTCTGACTTTTCGGACGTTATGAGGCCTCCGCGCCAGATTTTGGACGATATCCATGCGTCCGAAAACTCATAAAATTCAATACAGATTCGTTTCCATCTCGACAGCGTCATCTGTGCCATATTTCGGACGAGACGGAGGCGTCCAAACACGCATAGAATTTGGCGTTCGAACACACATAGAATTTGTACAAATTCATTGTGGACGTGAATTTCTTCGTCCGCTTCATCCGTAAGTCGTCCAAATTGTCCCAGATTTGTACAGATTCATTGCGGACGCAAATCGCTTCGTCCTCAAGTCATCCAAATTGTCCCAGATTTGTATAGATTCATTGCGAACGCGAATCTCTTCGTCCTCTTCGTCCGCAAGTCGTCCGAATTGTCCCAGATTTGTACAGATCCAAAACGGACGCAAGCCCTCTTCGTCCGCTTCGTCCGCCATTCGTCCGAAAAACACTGTACACATTTTCTATTAAGTTTCACACTTAGATTATTTTCCCAATATTAACCCTATAATTTCCAAGCATAATTTAATGCGTACATCACACAACATGACATAATTATCATCCAATAACTCCCATAAATTACAATCTAACAATTCCTTCCCCAGTAATACCCCGATAATTATTTGACTAATTCGTACACTCCCAACTCCTTTTCCAATTTATCATTTTTAAACTTCGATATAAAAAGTCAGGGTATTACAGTTTCAAAACGGGGTAAAGGTAAACTCAGCTTCCACATAGCTAACTCTCATCTCACCTCTCCCTATGTGGGAGTATACTACCGTATGGAAGTGTCACCGATCACCTGAACCCCCACACGCCTATTTACATATATTAATTATGTCATGCAATATGTTCGTGAATACATACAGTCCTATATTATAAAAATGTCTAATAAACATATCATTAAAAGAGCACACAGCATGCAATCCTAATTCTTGCGATGTAGGGTCCGAAGACCAAAACTCATTAAGTATCAACTTACCTAGAGTCTTCAATGAGATTGTGTGAATCGACTAAGTACCTTCAAAAACTGTTAAATGAACAATTATTAGGGCCCTTATCAATCTCACTCATAGAGAATAAAATAACTTACACACCATAACAGCCCCATAGCCAACATGCGTAACTAACTAGCAACAACCCATAATAGTTGCTCATTCCATCAATGTGACTTGATAATAAAGAATTTACTTTACGAATCCAAGTAGCATTTTATCACAAAACCATATTTCCCACAACAGAGTAGAGAACCATTTAACTCCTACCCTAACACAAAAATTATAATTTAACCTTATCATTATTTCCATACCCATCCATAATAGGAAGCACAATTTCCTCAACCTACGAAGTATATCAATCCAAGCGACAAAATCATAGAAACTCATTCCTAACTACATGGCATATTCTTTGATCTTTATCAAAACAGATCACATTAGTGCAACGCCTCATTGCTTAACATTATCATTTTCGTGCCAAACTTAAAATCCAAACAACAAGAAAGGTTCAACTTAGCAATTAATAGACATCCAAAACAAAGCCAATCCAATATCTAGATATTTATTATCCAACAGAGGCATCCCAATGTATTTCAACATTAAATAATCCATTCAAAATATTAGCTTTCACAAGCTCCATACCAACAATACCAACAGTTTATCCACATAGTACAATCAAGGAGACAGTGCATAATTCCAATACATTCTCACATGCATTACTAATCAACAGAGGCATAATTCCGAAGGAGCAAGGAGCACGTTCAACCTATACACACTTCGGCAGTAACCACAACAAGGACCAAAACCACTTGCAGCACATATTCAAGCTTTCAAAATATCCATCAAGCATAAAGGAAACTACAGAGAACACCCCCAATCACCTTCTCTTTCACTACTTAACCACTCAACAGTCTAAAATTCATTGCTCACCACATATATTCCAACTTATACACATTTATCAATAAATCCAAAAATAGAACCTTAGCAACAACATCTTTCATTAATCCAAAAGCAGAACATCAACGCAGCAGGACATCCAACACTTCAATTCATTTCAATTGGTCATTAACAGAAGCATGCTAAGTTAACAGAGCAGGGCATTACCTGAAGAGTGCATAGCCGATTTCTTCTAGGAGTACACTCAGTCTTCAACATCTCACAAAGAGCATCCCACACTCTGTTTCCATCTCTCACACTTCTTCACGATTTACACACACAGGACAGGAACCATCTCTCCCTTCATCTCCAGAAGCACTAATTGAAGAACCCGAGAGTAGACAACCTCTACATCCACTTCTTCTGTCCTCTTCTTCTTCTCTTTTTCACTATCTCTGATCACACTGATTTATAGCCGAGAGAAGGATGTCACAGACGAAAAGCTGGAGGAATTGTAGACTTTAAGGCGGGAGGTCAATTGATCAACCTCCACATGGAAGACTTGCCAGATAAGGATTAGCAACTGACCGATTTAGACCAAACCAAAGAGCAACCCATCGCTTGGTCGATTCGTCCCTGCCATTCCAGCCATTGCCTTCGCCAACTCCGATTGCCTACATACCCAATTCAGACAGTCATGGAGGAGAAAAATGAAACAAAAATTGTTGACATACCAAGGCCAGGAGTTCGCAGCTTGCGGGATTTCCATTCCCGAGCCCTAGACACCGCAACGGTTCATCGCAGTCATCGATTATAGCAACGGATGTCGCCGTTCGATGTTTCCCTGATCGTCGAGCAGTCCTTCGAGCCAGGGCCTTGCCGTCGTCCGTCGCCCTCCCGATCTCTCGGGCTCTCTCTCTCGTTTTCTCCATTTCGTTTCTTCCCTCACACAAATGGCCAGCAACCATTTTAAATTTTGTTTAACATAAACTAAACCGGTTCAGGGGTGAACCGGTTCACTTCCCCCTTTTCTTTAATTCCCTTTTTTTTCCTTTTCAATTTAATATATTTTCTTTAATCCAATTAATCTCTCTTGTCATTTATTTAATTCCCCCCCCCCCCCCCCCCCCCTCCAATAATTATTCCAAATTAATTTATTATTTATTTCCTCCTTTTTAATTAAAATCGAGTCATCTATTTTCAGACCAAGCCGAACCAAAATTGGTTCAGTCCATATATAACACTTACATCCTTAGTAATATCCCGATAATTTATTCGACTAATTCGAATATCCCCAATTATTTTTCAATTTATTCTTTTTAAATTTTTGATATGAAAATCAGGGTATTACAATATATTCAATTTCTCAGATTTAATACATCAAAAAAAAAGGGAAAATATTTTTGGGGTATTACAAGCCTGTAAACCACTTGAATTGTCATTGTTTTACTAGCATGTTAATAAGTACTTAACTAGCATGTTTAATCAACTTGAGCATATAATTGATTAGAATAATGTAAGAGCATGTTAATTTACTTAATTAGAATAATTGAATTGAATAATCAATATGCGAGCATTTTCCCTAACTAGTCTTATGCATGTTAAGTAAATTGAATATGTTAGTTAGTAGTTGATTAGGTATTATTTGCAAGCTCTTATTTGCAAGCATGTCCTCTTTATGCTTCTGTTAATTATTGTCTTTGTTTGAGTATGTTAATCAAATAGAGTAATTAACTTAATTAGACGTTGAGCATGTAAATGAACTAGCATAATTAATTCAAGTAATTGATTGAGCATGTTTAATTAGCTTGTAATTGGCATGATCAATTAGTATGTTCAATTAACTAGGCTAATAAGTAATAATTGGATTCAGGCACTAAAGAACTTCGATAATAATGGTAGTATGTTAATAAACTAGTGTAAGTAACGAAAGAAATCAAACTTGAGTATGTTAATTTCTTTAAGCATGTTCAATCTCTTAGAAGGCATGTTAACCTAACTAATGTAATTCGTTTCACTCAAGTATGTTAATTAATCTGAGTAGATGAAGAATAGACTTAAACATGTTAAGTGACTAAATTAGTGTTATATAACTTGAGCATGTAAACTTATTAAGATAACTAACAGATTTAATAAGTGTATTCTACTTGAGCATGTTTAGCTTCGCATGTTTACGCTATCGTCTCTTATAATCCATATGTTGTTTTTGATTTAGGTTTATAATTGTTACCTGTTATTCATTATCTTGTTGCGCGCTTTCAGTTACTATTACTCTTTATATGTACTTCCAATTTCAGCTGCTTTACTTTCAATGCAACTGTTGTTTACTTTTCTCAAATATTGTTAATGTTATGATATAAGCATCATGCATCATATTAGGTTGAGAATGTATGAGCATCATCATGTTAATAGAATCCGAGGGAATGTCACTTTGGGGTGGTACTCACACATGTATGAGTGAGGAAAAATGTTAAAGAATAAGGAAGTAGAAAACATTTAGGATGGGCGGGATACATCTATTACTAGAATAAAGCCCGGAGGGAGGGATACGCCCGAAGGAAAAAGAACGTTCAAGATGGGCGAGATACATCTATCACTGAGAAACAGCCTTGAGGGTGGGATACGCCTGGAAGGAAAGAAAAAGAAAAGGGAGTTGGGGGGCGGATGGGTAGCGGATCTAGTCTGCGGCTAGGAGAAGCCCCCTACCTTGACAGGAACGAAGACTTAGTCGCAAGTAAAATGTTAGGTCTGACCAACTATGCCATCCCTTAAGACCCCTCCAATCTCCAACTCGAAGTACGAGTAACGAACGAACAAACGAACAAATGAATAAACATAATGAAAGGATTGGTTAGGGTGGCCCCCATTCCAAAGGAACTAAAGTGAGTCTTAAGCATAATTGTATGAACCCTTTTTCCTTATTGAGCCATTAGGCTCATGTATTACTTGTGGTGTAGGTACAAACGATGAACAGATAATAATAGTCTCATATACGAGAATGACAAACAAATAATAAAGCAGAGGTGAAAGATTTGCATGGGCGAGATTGGGGCTGGCCAAGCCAAAGAGTAAAATGTGAAATGGTTGTAATCACATAAGTTTTATTATATTGAATTCCATTGTTTAGTTTTTTCTTTAAATGATTCATTTACGCTTCCGCCATATTTTACAAGGATTTATTTTATAACGCTTCTGCATATTTTATCTATTGATTTTTATAACGAGTTTAAAGAAAGAGTCAGTAGCTATCCTGTTAGACGCACTCTGAAATGTTTTACTTTAAAAAGAAAATTCCAAATTTTATGCATTTTTAACGGACTAACGAAAAATGGGTCGTTACAAGATGTCCCACATGAGGTTGACCTAATGGTGTCACTCTCTCCCCTAGACCGAATTACCCACAATGATTGGACATAAAGTGAAACAAAAAGAAAGACCGTTAACTGAAAAGACATGATTTTTCTTATAAACTACATTTCATCTTCATATTATATTGTGCATCTCTTACTGAGCATTAGACTCATAGTTTGTACTTTGTGATGTAGGTAATAATAGAATTATTGAGGAACAAGATGATTGGAACAATTGATAGCACGGTTGCAGAGGAATTCTCATAGGTGAAGCCACAACGTTGTCAAAGTGAAGTTAACTCGTGGGTGAGGATTTGAAGAAAACAAAAGGAAGAAATTTTTTTTATTATGTTTTTGATTAGTTGGTTTTAGTTTAAATATTTTACAAATATTTATATTTATCTTCTGATGGGTTTTATCACGATTGATTTTAAAAGAGATTTATTTTAAAGACTTTCGCCATGTATAGTTTAAAGGCACAATTGGAGTAAAGGACAGAATGTGAACCGTTAGATTGGAGTTAAGGACAGAACGTGAACCATTGTATTAAGAAAAAGATTCCTCCACAGAAAGAGAAGATGCCGATCGAAAGGCAAGTTATTAAGTTGAAAGTCATCATTTGGGATTGGAACAAGTTCCTATAGTAGCGTGCATGTCCGCGTGATGCGCCAACAAAAGGGTGTAAGGAACTTAAGTTGTGAGCAGTTGATCACTTGAAGGATTCTGATGCACCAAGGGGTAACAATGGTAAATGGAAACTTGAACAAAATAGAACACAGATTTGACAACTTTGTTACCTACTCTCCAGAACTCCAATCAATACCAAATTTGGAACACAATTCACAATTCTAGTTTAGAAAGCACCCTCCAAAAATCACGTCAAAATTCCAAAGGGAGCGGAAGTTATGCAAACATGAATGGACCTTCCCAGAAAGGCACCAATGAGACAGTTTTGACCCAAAAATGGACAAATTCAAACTTTCGGGTCTTCGAACCAAATGACCCCAAAATTGAACCAGACAATCTTTAAAAGTGAATTAAAAATCCTCCAAATTTCAAACTCCAATTTATTAAGTAAACAAAACCACAACAGAAACTTACAAGCTGGTCCAAAGGATGCTATAGTGGCAACCTTTGACTTCAATTGATTCTTTGTACAAAGAACCACTCCACCTTGCTCCACTACACGTCTTCTAATCCTCCACCCTGGATATCACCTCTAAAAAGAGCTGATGGGAAGATTAGTACAAGAATCTAACCCTAAGGCAAGCTAAGAATGTGGTGGAATAATGGTTGACTAAAAACACCTGTCAGGTTTTGCCCTAGAAGATGGATGCCAAATGGAAGAGTGAACTCTAACATAATAGGTAAGCTTTAGCTGAATACCTTAGTGAGGATATAAATACCTCACAAGGTTTGCCCTACAGAGATAATGTAACATCCCATTTCCGTTTATGCATTTTCATAAAAATTTTGAACATTTTAAAATCCATTTAAAATATACTTAAGAATAACACCAGAGTACGTTACGCGGCATAATAAAAATATTTAACTATTTTGTGAAAACAACACAATTTAAAATCAAAACCATAAATAAAGTCTTTATCCAATTTAAACAACTTTTATTCTTTTGAGCCATAACCCCTGAGGTCGATTCGCGCATGGTTACACAAACTTGCATCGTATCACACTTCTTCCACGTTCACCTCATTTGGATCATAATCGATACCTACATCACAAAAGAAATAATGAGCCTATTGCCTAGTAAGGAATATAAATGAAATACAGATGCTATATCTATAACAACTCTACATACATTAGTTTGATATATCTTTAAGCTGGGTGAAAGTAACCTCTTCAGTTTTTGAACTCATCACTTGAATTTGTTTTTACGCGAGAGCAATCTCTTCAGTCTCTAAACTCACTAAAATGAATCCACTTACATTTACATTTATTTACTTTCGAGTGAGAGCAACCTCTTCATTTTTCAAACTCACCCACCCATTGAGTAATTAGAGCAACCTCTTTAGTTTTTGAACTTACCCAAATGGGTTAATCTCCACGTGTGAGCAACCTCTTAAGTTTTCTAACACATGTAGAAAACTCCATTTATTTTCTTTGTTATTAATCCATGTAATGCATGATGTACAATCCTACTAACATGTCTATATGAATGTCACACAGTAGTTTATATAGTGCAAACAATAATACAATCATTTAACAAATAATGAGCAAGAGTCACACATCAACTATAATTTAACACTACGCATGTTGTTACCAATGTACCATCAAAGTAGGATTGAATATTAATTGAAACAACAACACCTATTTTACCTCTTACAATTACAGTTTAGTTCTCGTAGGACAATCCCCATATTTTTCCATCAGGGCTTCAACAATTATTAACCAACATAATTTACCTAATTACAATTATCCCAAAATCTAGCAAAGGGTATTGTAGGGAACATTTTACTTCAAACCCATTTCAACATAAGAGTATATTATCGTTAGGAGACATCGGACAAACCCGTTTCTTCAAATCTGCTAGTTAACATATTGGTTTATTTAATTTAAGAAACTAATTCATCTAAGGGTCTTATTCTCCACGGACAAGTTCGCTAACATTAAATAACAATTTACAGAGGCAATACATAGAGAACAAATATTTTCATGCAGCAAACAATCTTCACAAGGGACTCATCATATCATGAAAGACTTAGTCAATTATCATCAGTATATTGGCAACCTAAATATTTGAGACTAACAAGAGCATGGAGCCATTGATGAGAGTAAAATATGACAGAGAACCAATTCAAGAGATTAAACCAAAAGATACAAACTTATTTTCTCTTCACGGTTGGTTAGCAACAAGTTGTTTCTTATTATCTAAATATAGGAATGCATCAACAAAGGAACATATGTGAAGAAAGAAACATCACAAAAACAAAACTTGTAGAGAACAGACAAACAACACATTCAACAAACAATCCTACTCTTGTGATGTAGGTCCTCACGGACAAAGAACACACAATATTCCTTACCTCCCTACTTCTCCTTTCCTTCTTTTGTAGCTGCTCACCTCATTGTCCAATGTCTCACACCAAGTCTACTAGAACTGCCCTCACCAGTTTTTCTGAAAACTCCTTACAACAACCTGTCGCCCACTATTTATAGACTATCCAACCCAACCCTTCAGGGTCCAATGAAGGCAAAGAGGTGACAAGAGGGACATTTTGCGCATCCCTGGAGCATCAATTGTCAAAGGCTTTCAATTTTCTGGCGATTGATTATCGTTTCCAGATGACCTTTCAGAATGTCAATCGATCTTTTCCTCTTTGGACGATCGACCGCCAGACACATTCATCGACCGCCAACCACAGACGCAGGTTGATCGTCCCAGTCGATCATTTTCTTTTGACGATCGACCTCCAATCATGAATGCGCAGACTGCATTTTATTGTCGGTCAATCGTTGTCAGTTGTCGAACAACCACGACATTCGACCACCAAAATGCAGTATAAAATATTCTATTACAATTATATAAGTCCTTATTTCCTAATAATATATAACCCTATTCTTATAAATTCATTATTTAAGACTATCAATAGTAAGGTGCGACAGGTTGACAATGACCAACATAATACATTTTCACTTAATCCAATGTTTACATGAAACTAAATACCTCGAGTATTACAAATAATTACAAAAATGTTCTAAAAAAGAAACAACACAATATTATTCTCGGCTAACATACCTAGACGAAAACACCAAACATGAACATTATCCAAAATCATTCAATTCAACATTAATCTATCCAAAGGAAACATAAGCAACCATAACATTGACCAATACTTAAAAAAGGATTGAATCATATTGGTGTGACACATCTTTAGTTGCTATCTACACAATGCATGGAATCTAGAAAATAGGTTTGGTCATCGAGTGAGGTTGTAGCCGAGTGGTGTGCATGAACTTCCCAAGTGACTAGATGCCTTGGCCATGCTTTATCTTCATGGTGTGGATCATCATCAAGGACCTCAAATGTAACTCCACCTAAAAAATAATAATTGGTAAAGGGGTTAATAAGCTTCTTGGCCAGAGCTCTAGTAACCGGGCCTTGTGGTGCAACATCCTCTCGGGGCAATTGAGGATTTGAGCCTTGTTCCCTCTCTTAATTGTATTTCCCACCATCTCATGCATAGATCTCACTTTCTCAAACCTTTTAAAAATGATGCACTTTTTTACCATCTTATGGACTTCTTCTCACATATGTGGGCAAAAGAAAAATCCTCTCATTGTTTCATATAATTTCTTTTTGCCAAAGTAGTTTGTTATACTACCACCATGAACTTCATTCACCAAGGATTCATGGAACCTGCACATTAGTACTCTAGGGTATCCATCTTTTAAAAAAAAGTCTTCCATGAGATCATACCAACCTTAGAACTCATTAGTGCATAAGTTACACCAATGCCCAAAACTTTATCATCTACATACATTCTTTAATCTAGAAAAATCCCAAAATCTTGGCATTCAACTCAGTTAGGAGGGAATACCTTTGTTTTGGTGAATCAGTCATTAAGGTCGTCTTCTTTTTTATTTTTGCTTGCTCACATAGGGGTAACATTCTTGTAACTCATTTCAAAACATAAGTAAAGTAGATTTTGCCTTTCCTTTCTTCTTCACTTAATGGTCGTTTGCAATTTGTTCCAAGTTAAGAGGAGTTAGCTTTATAGTTCTTTCACCCATCTTGAAAGAGTAATAACTAGAGTGGCCGTCATAGGAAACTTTTCTATCAAATCGCCATGACCTTCCCAATAGTAAGTGGCTGGCACTCAATGAAACTACATCAAACAAAGCTTCATCTTCATAACCTCCAATAGAGAATGGTATGAGGGCTTGTTTAGTAACTTTGATGGACTCTCCGTCATTGAGCAAATTTAGCATGTATGGAGTGGGTTGCAACGCGGTTTCTATTCCCAACTTGTCAAGTAATTCTTCAGATGCCACATTAGTGCAACTACCCCCATCTATAATCATAGAGCAAACTTTCTCCTTCACTTTTGATAGACGCCAAAATGCAAGAAGGCCAAAACAATGACAAGAGCAATCGGCTTTCACAAAAATCTGAGCAACAAAATTGAATTGGCTAAAACTCCAAGGGCATACAGTCTTTTAACTCCAACTTCAAATGACAACTAGCAATCAATCAATACAATATCTCCTCCAAAATCCACATTCAAACTCGTAGTATACACTGATTTATACAAAGATTAAAACACTGCTAAGAAATCTCGGATTGAGCAACCAAGCTGCGGAATTTTAACAAACGTGAACACTTCTAATATTTCGATTCCAAAATCAATCAAGCAGTAGCCAATATCTCAAGGAACATTCAGATCAACCAAACACAGAATTATTTTCACCAAATAGCATAGTGAAAAGGAAGAACAAAATAGAAAACCAACAAGGTCTGCAACAACTAAAGCAACTGAGATGAACGACTAGTTTGGACCTCTCAAGGAGAGGTCACTCTTTCTTGGCTTTTGCTCGATTTTCTAGCACTCCACGCCTTGTACACCTCCTAAGGGAAATGCTAGGAGAACTAATTTGAATCTCCCTCGCTAAAAATGAGCAAGAAACGAGAGAGGAAGGCGCTTTGGTGTTGGATTTGTGGTGAAGCAAGAACCAAGCACCGAGGATGGTTTGGGAGAGAACTTCACTCACAATTTTCAACAGCAAAAATAGGGTTTCAAAACTACATTAGGGTTTCATCATGGAAGGCTAAATACTTCCCTCATGAAAATAAAAAGAAAATTACAAAATTGCCTTTGAGTTCACAAAATTTGGGCATGAGGTCTTTGCTTACATGCTAGCCAAGCACCTCAAAACAAAACAATTTCAAACAACCTAATTCTAGTCAAAATATAATCCATCCAGTAGTAATCAATGTAGCATAGTCTAATTCAACATGTCAAAGTAGAAAATAAACATATCTTCTTCTAATAGGCCTAATTAGTCTCGGCCAAGGAGTGTTCATCAAACCCGTGAGAAGTAGATCCTAACCAAGTGGGAACTTCTTGCATCCAAGTGATCACATATCTAGGAGCCTTTTTATCATCATGCATTGGCTCATGTTTGATGTGCCCCAAGGTCCCGTCACCTGAGCCCGAGCTAGGGCTCCTTTGATTTCTAACATTTTTATTTATTTTGTAGGTATTTCTTCTCTGGCTAACTTGAAGGAGAGTTTTTTGGATCAATTTAACAAAGAGGAGTTGATACATTTGGGCTAGTGGAGGTCATGCAATCATAGGAGAAAATTGTGAGCTGTCCTTTCTGCCTAGAATCTGACCTCCTGACGTTCAAGGGCAATTTTGACAATCGGAATGACTTTTTTCAACTTTTATCTTCATACCAATTGTAGCCAACATCCAGAGCTTTCCAAATAGGTATTGGGAGTTATATTTGGGGTTTGTTTGACATGTCAAACGTTACATTTACAGAGACAAAAAAACCATCCTTGGACTTGTTTTTGTGATTTATTATTTGGGGTCATTTTTGTCATTTCATTTTAGGGCAATTTTGTCATTTTGTTGTAAAGCCCCTAGAGGGTATTTAGTCCCCTCTAGGGCAAGCATGAATGCAGATTGTGTTTGATAAAATTAAGACTCCAATTCTCCTTTGTGGTGTGTGGTGTGTGGATCTCCCTCCTTAGCCAATTCTCCATCTTGCCCGAACTAGGCTCTCTTGATGCTTCTTGGCCGAGTTGGAAGGGTTGCTACTTCTTCTAATACTCCCTTCTAGTGGAGATCATTGTGGTGTGGAAGTAGGAGAAGTATTCAAGCCCTTGGAGAGTGCTTCCTTAATCGGTCAAGCCAATTGAAGTCACTCCTCTCACGTTAGGAGGTATAGCGGACTCCTCGGTTGTTCTTTCCATTTTCTTGTTTGTTCATCAAAGGATTCTTGGTTTTCCCTACATATTTCTCATATTATCAGAGTCCTCTGCCTTCGAAAGGTGATCTTATTGAAGGGTATATTTATTTAGGGTCTTTTGTTGTGGATTTCTTGCTGGCCGATAATTCTGTTCTGGATATTTTACTGCTTGGATCTTGCGGTTGAGACTGCATTTTAGCAACTTGTTGACATCCTTTTGAGCTGATTTTCAACTGAGTTATTCTTTATGTTATTGAGCGAAAATCCTCCAAAATTGGCATCATTTGGCCGTATGCATGTTGAGCACTAACCAATTATTTTTCTGTTGACGGAACTGTTCTGGGCAAAAACCTAAAATTGGTGCTGTAGTGTTATTGCCATAACTGGAGATTCTGAGTGGTTCTTGACCTGGAATTTTGATATGTTGTTTATGAGCTTGCTGTTATAATGTCCACCAAATTTCAGCTCTTGTGCATGTCTGGTTTGGGAGATATCTTTATTTGAAGCTGGTTGGACAGATTATCGCTAATCATTATCATCGATTTCTTCTAAGTGCTCCTTGTGGTATTTTGGAGCACGTCAATGTTCCAGTTCTTCTAACTTATTCCCACCTACAAAATAGCAACTCGTTATATAAGCAATGAACCTCTTGGCTTGGGCTCGCATGATAGGACCTCGGGGCGCATCATCCTCCCCGGGTAATTGAGGATTTGACCTCAAATCTAATGCTTGTCCAACTACCTCCCTGGAAACTTGCTCATCCTCTCCCAAGTATGGTGACAAGTCTTGCACATTAAAAGTAGAGGGTACCCCATAATACTCCGAAATTCTAGCCGGTATGCATTGTTGCTGATTCTCTCAATCACCTTAAAAGCCCTATTTGCGCTTGGAAGGAACTTGCATTTTCTCTGCTTAGGATATCTCTCTTTCCACAAGTGTAACCTCACTAAATCCCCCTCCTCAAATATCACTTCTTTGCGACCACGGTTGGCAAGTCTAGCATAATTTGAGTTCTTCTTTTCAATAGTCTTCCGTATGCTCTCATGTAGTGCCTTGACCCTTGCGGCCTTAGAAGCTCTATCTTCACTTACATAGTCATCCATAGGTAGATGAATGAGATCCATCGATGTAAGGGGGTTGAAGCCATACACAAATTCAAAGGGTGTGTGCTGAGTAGTCCAGTGCATGCTTCTATTGTAGGCGAATTTGATATAAGGCAACTATAAGTCCCAATTCTCTAGATGTTGCTCACGATAGTTCTCAACAATGCTCCCAAGGTGTGGTTGATGACTTCAGTTTGACAGTCGCTCTAGGGGTGAAAAGAGATACTAAAAAGTAGTTTAGTACCTAACTTCTTCCACATTGTCTTCCAAAAGGTGCTTAAGAATTTTGTGTCTCGATCAGAGACAATTGAATGGGGAATGCCATGCAATGTAACTATCTTCCTGAAAAACAAATCCACTACATGACTGGCATCATCGGTTTTATTGCACGCAATGAAATGGGACATCTTAGAAAATTGGTCAACCACCACCATGATGGAGTTTTTAGATCTAGCAATGCAAGGAATTTCCAAAACGAAGTCAACACTGATCTCCACCCACAGATGAGTGGCTACTTGTAGCGGCATATACAGTATTTGCAGAAGAACACGACTTTTGGCCTTCTTGCACACAATACATCATTCGATAATCCTCTGAACATCTTTGCAAAGATGAGGCTAATAGAAGTGCTCATGAATGGCTTCTAAAGTTTTCTTATCCCCAAAATGACTCGCCACACCCCCACAATGAGCTTCCCTCACAAGTGTTTCTTGGAGATTGCAAACCGGCACACAAATCTTACCCCCTTTGAATAGAATATCATCCATCATATAGAAAGGAAGCTCGACCTTACTCAAACAACTTTGGTCAATAACTCCAAAGTCTTTATCTTCCTCATATAAGTCCTTGATCCAGTTATATCCAAAAAGTCTTATATTCAACTTAGTCATCAAGGAATATCTTCTAGAAAGGGCATCTGCAACTTGATTTGTATCTCCCCGCTTGTATTTGATGATATAGAGGTAGCTCTATAGGAACTCTACCCATTTGCTATGCCTACGGTTCAACTTCCCTTAACTGCATATATGCTTTAGGGCTTGATGGTCTGAATGTATGATAAATGCTTTGGATATTAGATAATGCTGCCACACCTTAAGAGCACAAATAACTGCATAGAATTCCTTATCATATATAGAGTAGTTCAAAGTGGCTACTTTAAGTTTTTTGCTGAAATATGCTATATGTTTCCCTTCTTGCATCAAAACAGCTCCAATGCCCATTCTGGAGGCATCACATTCCACCTCAAAGACTTTAGTAAAATCAGGCAACACAAGCACGGGGGCATGACATAACTTATCTTTGATCAACTCAAAACTGGCTATCAGGCTGCGGACCAAATAAAATCCTTCCCCTTTTTGGTGCAATTGGTAATAGGGGCCATAATGGTGCTAAACCTCTGAATAAACCTCCGATAGAACGAGGCTAAACTGTGAAAGCTTCTTACTTCGGAAATGCTTCCTGGAGTTGGCCACTCCTTAATAGCTTCAATTTTAGAATTATCCACCTCCATACCTTCCTTGGTGATAATAAAACCCAAGAAGTTTTCACACTGCAGACATAACTCCTTCCGTGGTGTCACAACCGTAGTCTCCTCGGTAATAACATTTACATGAAAGGGCTTCCGATCCCCTTGTTGCTCACCATCCTCCACGGTTCTCTTGTTTATTATAGTGCTCAATTTTCCTTTCTCCTTTGGCAGCAACAGCATTTCTTCCACGAACTTCTTATTGAATGTCCTAAATCCTTCCACCAAGGTATCAATGAGTCGAAACTGACTCTCCATGTAATCTGTAATACCCTGAATTTTTATATTAAAATTTAATAAGGATAATTGGAAAGTAATTATGGGTGTTTGGATTATATTGGATAATTATCGGGGTATTACCAATGACGTATTCGTTAGATTATAATTTAACAGAAATTATTGGGTGATAATTAGGATTAAATTAGTGGAGTAATGTTATAAGGTTATTAATTGTTGGAATTAAAATGTAAGTGTCATTGTTGATGGGGATAATTGAGGAATGGACAATAAAGGAAATTAATTGGAATTCTGGTTCGGTTCACTTTTGTTGGTCCGGTTCAGGAAAGAAAAAGGGGGGGTTTTGTTTTAATTGGCCTTCAGCCATTCTGAAGAGAAGCAAAAGAGAACGAGAGGAGAAAGAGGGAGGGCACGACAGAGAGTGGCAAGAGGGAGATCAGAACGAGCGAGCGGGTCCTACGTCGACGGGGATGAGGGCTTGGGCTTGGGAGGAGACGTCCGGGCAGACAGCTGCTGGCAAAACGAAGAGGTGAGTCGTGGGCTAGGGATCAAAGTCAGAGCTCCCATAGGCAGTGTTTTTTGGCAACTATTGGAGGTATGTTTGGTCGATTTCTTCCTCCTCCATGGCATTCTGTTGTTTAGTTGTTGGCTGGGATCAATTTCAGGGATGATCAGCAATGGAGATTCATGGTTTGAGTTTGGCAATTTTCGGGCTAGCGACTTCACAGGGGGCAGCTTGAACCGGCGATTGTGCTGGACTAGCCAAAGGCCTGGGTCCTGCTTATGGCTCGGGTTGAACCAAGTGGCACGGATCCTCCACGTTGGCCCTCCTTCCAGCTGGAATTTTACTCGATAGGGAAAGGGGTATTGTTGGAGTGCTGTCTGTGGAGCTGTGATGGGCAGATTGGAGGCAGGGAATTCGACAGAGGCTGGTCGGGTGTACAGAAGGGGTAGAGCGAAAGTGGCAGAATGTTGTCTTCTGGCAAGGGTAAAAATGGCAGAAGAGTTCTTGCTTTGGGGTGACTTCTCTTGGAAGCCAGGCGAAGAGCTCCTGGAGTTGTGGGATGAGCTCCCTGGTGTTGGTGATCAGGTGCTGGCCGAGAGGTGATTACTATAGAGAGGATGGCTGCTCTCGGATGTTTGGGTGAGATTTTCTCCTATTCGCTTTTGGCCTTTAATTCCTGTTTTTAGGCTTTAAGTGTAACTCTGGCAACTTGGAATGGAATATGATATAGCTTGTTGTTTTGCTGTCAATAATGGATAATGAGCTGCTATTGAAATTGGTTCAGTATATGTCCTGTAATTGTCTGGAATGTTTATTTGATGAAGAATATGTGATGTTACTGGATGATCTGATTGTGTGTGATGAGTTGTTGGTTACTGTTTGGAGAAAATTTCATGTGTTGGTTAACTTTGGAAGCATGAATATACTGGATTTAGCATTGTTGTTTGGATAATAAGTTAATACTTCTGATGGTTTTTCTAATGGATTATTGGGAAGGGATAGTCTGTTAACTATTAATGTGTTGTGTTGTTGGTGGTTGGAAATTGGATTATGATGAATGTAAGTGGATAGTGATAAATGTAGAAGTGTGAACGTTGGAAATAACCTGTTATGTTGGATGATGCCAAGCGTCGAAGTGTTGAGTGTCATATTGTTGGAATTGGGTCTCTGATGTGTCATTTGTTTGGAAATGGTCCTGTTAAGTTTCAACTTGTAGTGTTATATTCTTTTGGTTTCGTATTGGGATATTAATTGGTCGAAGGCATGTAAATAATCGGAATTAGATGTGGAGATTAATTAGTAAGTTAACAAGTAGAGTTAACAATTTTAGTAATGACTAGATATTTCTAAATTGTGAAGGTACTAAAAAGAAGAAAAGTTAGCTTTAAGCGTTGAACGCTATGAGAATTGAGGTAAGTGATATGCATGTGTTTTGGTCTTCGAACCCTACATCGTAAGATTAGGAGATGCATGTTTCGCTACTTACTGCTTTCCTAGCATGTTTCGTTGTATACAGTTTTAATTGCATGTTTCGTTGCTTACTGCTTTCCTGGCATGTTTCGTTGTTTATAGTTTTAATCGCATGTTTTGTTGTTTACTGCTTTTACAACATGCTTATAATTAGTAATCGAACATTTCGTTGCTTGCTGCTTTCCTAGCATGTTTCGTTGTTTATAGTTTTAGCTACACGTTTTCGTTGTTTACTGCTTTTACAACATGCTTATAATTAGTAATCGTACGTTTCGTTGCTTACTGTTTTCCTAGCATGTTTCGTTGTTTACAGTTTTTACCATACGTTTCGTTGTTTAATGCTTTTACAACATGCTTATAGTTATTAATCGCACATTTCTTTGTTTACCGCTTTCCAAGCATGTTTACAGTTTTAATAGCATGTTTCATTGTTTACTGCTTTTGCAGCACGTTTCGGTGTTTATTTATGCTTCCAGAAATTGTATGCATTCACGAGTATCATACGAAACAGATACAAATAACGAACAAATGATAAGTCATAAAAAGTAATAACGAATGAAGAAACAAATCACGAATGAAGAAATAGATAATGAATGAATAATAAGCAATAAAGAGTAAAGAGAAATGAGAAATAACTAATGCAATTAAAGTAAAGAAAAGAAAAAGGCAACGATATGACGCGAGGCAGTTTAAGCCTTTGTGGCATGGCTGCTAGCGAGCTTTTGGATTATGCCATCATCGCTAGCAAGCTTTCAGATTATGTCATTGCTACTCGTATCTATTGCAAGGTCCCTGGATTATGCCGGGACATAACGGCCAATGATTAGTAGGCTTTCGGATTATGCCATCGCTGCTATATCAGAGGTAAAAGATGAAAATGATGAATAAAATGTAAAAAACGAAAACGATGAATAAAATGTAAAAGACGAAAACGATGAATAAAACGTAAAAGACTGATGAAGACAATGATTAAAACGTAAAGGATAAAAAGATAAGAAAACGAAGAGAAACTTAAATTGCAGATGATTTTAAAGATACATAGCATGAGCATATAGTAGCATGATAGGTAATATCACTTACTGAGCATCAGACTCATAGCTTATGACTTGCGATGTAGGAAAATGACGAACAGATTTAGGAGCAGCTGATGAAGGATTTGCGAGGGTGAGACTTGCGTTTGGTCAGGCAAATTAATGTAAAGAGTAACTGAGAAGAGCAATTATAAAAGATAAAGTAACGATTTAATTAACTATTTGTAAATGAACTATTTACGCTTCCGTTACGTTTTCCAAGGAAAAGTAATTTACGCTTCCGCTATGTTTTAAATAAAAGATTTTATAACGCTTCCACATTTTATTAATTGGATTTTCATAACGAGTTTAATGAAGGGTTAGTAGCAGTTTGGTTAGATGCACTCTGATATTTCTTTAAAAGAGTTTTAAATAAAGAGGGTTTTAGTGGTTAAATAAATGTTTTAAATTTTAGCGTATTTTTAAAAGGTTATGAAAAATCGAGTCGTTACATAATCCATCAACTGATTGACTATCTCATTTTCGTTCTTTGCTTCTCCTTCCATGTTATCTCCTAAAAATTTATTCACCAAAATAGGATAAGGACTCATGCGTTAGTAAAGTAATAGGGAGTACACTTATAATGGATGAAGTATTTTCCACGTCGAGGCTTGTGCTGGCAGGAGGTTACAAAATCAGATTTAAAATGCCGTTCTTTGATATCAACTGTGTCGAAGCAAAACTATATTAGTGCCCTTTTCAGAATCATTTTTAAAATACAGTACCCAAATCGGTTTTAAAACACAGTTGCTCTAGTACCAACTATATAGAGCAATTTACAGAATCATTTTTAAAATACAGTACCCGGATCGGTTTTAAAACACAGTTTCTCTTATACCAACAGTGATGACCTGACTTTTCATAAACTTTTAAAATGCGTTAAAAATTTAAAACTTTTCTTTTCTTTTGTAAACACCGGAAAATCCTTTTCAAATGTATCAGAGTTCTTTCAAAAAGCTAGACCGTCAAAACCCTTTTGTTATACCCATTATGAAAATCGTTATAAGTATTGAAAAGCTTTAGTTATAAAAATATTTTATCAAAATACTGCGGAAGCCAAATCAAGAAACATAGCGAATGTATCAAAATATAGCGGATTTATCAAAACATATCGAAAGCGTAAATAACTCGTTTAAGGAATACTAAACAAAGCATTACCTGTTAATTACAAACATTTTTATCTTTTACTTTCCTTAGCCCAACCAGCCACAAGTTCCTGCGCGTGCAAATCCTTCATCCCTACTTCTTGATCTGTTCATCATTGTTTCGTACATGTACCAATACTACAACTAATACGTGAGCCTAAAGGCCCAGTAAGGAATTGGGGTTATGCAATATGCCTTATGCCTCTCTTTAGTTCTTTCTGGAATGGGTACTACCCCAAACCAGTCTTTTCTTTACTTTCGTTCTTTCATTCTTTCTTTCATAACTCGTACGTCAAGCGGGAGATTAGAGGAACCTCTTTGGAGGTGTAGTCTTGAGCTGATTCTAACCAACTATGGTAGCTGGTTCCATTCCCGACAAGGGAGAAGACCTGTCTAGTCTACCTGATTAGATCTGAACTACCTGTCCGTCCCCTAACTCCTCATCTTTTCTTTCATTCATTCTTTTCATTTATCATTTTTCCTCACATAATGCATGTCAGTACCACCCCAGAGGTGGCACTCCCTACTTGTTTCTATTTGGATGATGCATGTTAATACAGTATGACACGGAAATAACAATAATTGAATAGCGCATAAAGGAAAGTAAATAACAATATTTGAATGGGGCATATAATGGAAAGTAACGATAATTGAGCAGTGCGTATAATTGAATGACAGTAATCAAAACAATTACCTGAAATTGAACAGCGCATATAAATGAATGATAGTAATTAAAAAAGCATAAAAAAGAACAATCATAGTAGCAAATTAAAACAGCGAATGGCATACTTGAATTTCATAGCATAGCAATAATAAAAAGAAATGGCAGTGTAGCATGCTTCTAATAGCAAAATCATATAATGAATCATGACAGCAAATCAGCATGTTTCTAACAATGGCAGCGAACGTGGTAACATATAACAAATCATGACAGCAAATCAGCATGCTTCTAACAACTACAACGAACGTGATAACAATTTACATGCTTTTATGTTGAGATTTAAATCAATAATTCCTATGAGATACTCAAAGGAAATAGGCATGTTCGACATTATTAAGTAGACATGGAATAAGTAATTTAAATGGAAAAATGCTCAAATAATAGATAACAGAAACATGCTTAATAAATAGCTCATTAGTAATTAGCTTATGGAACATGCTTAATAATTGGATATGACTGTGGAAACATGCTTAATAAATTGATACTAGCTAGCTAAGTACATTAATCAATTAAATGATATCGTGCATTCTAAAGTAAAGCATGGTATTGTTACGGAATGTTATTATATAATGTTAATCTAGTTAACTACACATGCTCGATTAACAGAGTAGATTAACGGAGTATTAACCTAGTTATCTACACATGCTAAGATTAAGGCAACTCAAACTATAACTTCTAGTTAACACAGAGCTATTAAACAATGGTAATGGTAGAACAATATATGCATCGAACAATAGGAATGACAAGAACAATATATACATCGGATGAAGGAAATAACAACTTATAGTTAACACAGAGAGATTTAAACTAGAAAGCAAGTAAACAATAAAGAACAGAATCATCCTCAATGGCATAGCGCTTAACTCATTCATGTTTTTCAATTCATAATAAGATCTTCAACTCATCATTCTATCCTACAGACTTAACTCGTTCATTCAAGCAGTAATCATTCATCATTTTTCTAACAAAGTAAAGCATTGAATTCTAAAAGTGGCAGTAAAGGAAATTGCAGGAATTAAAAATAAAGGAATTAGTACTACTCACGCACACTACTTGTGGGTAGGGCCTCCACAGGCCAAGACTCCACCCAATCCTTACCCTCGTTGTCTCACGGATAGCAACTCCCAACTCCCTCCTCAACATACAAAGCCTTGCTTTCACCCACGTAATACACTGGAGGACTCCCACGAGCTCACAGAGGACACCCACAACTCACCACATGATTTTCTCTCTCGTAGGAACTCTCACTCGCAGGAAGGAAAGCTGGACTGAAATGCAGAGGAGAGGGATGGCTTAAATCGGAAGCCATACCTGGAGAGACAGTCGTACATTGAAAGGGATGGAGATCACCTCCATGTCTCCTGGGTGGGTTTTAATGGACAAAATAACAAATTGTCCATTATTTAAAACACTAATTTTTCGCAGGTCTGGGACATTTCGGACGAGTGGAGTCGTTCTGGCCTCATCCATGTACGTCTGAAATCCTCACTATTCGTGTCAGAATTGCATTTCTGGATGAAGGAAGTCATCCTTGCCTTCGTCTGCATTCGTCCAAATCTGCCATTCGGACAAAGGATAGCGTCTGCATGCATCCGAAACTATCCAGAATTTGGACAGATTCAAAATCACGCATCCGCATGCATTTGTACTCGTCCGCATTCATCCGTAAAGTCAAATTAGGATGCAAAACCTCATCCTACATCGTCCCAAAATGTAGGGACGATGTTCCATGTGTTTTCGGACGACATTCCTCATCCTTGTGTCGTCCGCCATTGTTTGAATTTGTCAGATTTCAGCTTTTCTTCAGATTTTCATTCTAAATTTTTATCCCATAATATTTTCCCCATAAATAGACGTCATAATTTAACATGTATCGATATGCCAAGTGATATATTAATTATCCCAAAAATTAATTACATCGCGTATACAAGAAAATGTAATTAGGGTATTAGAAATTAAGTGAAGGATAATTTGGAAATTAATTGGGTGTAATGGTATTATCTGCATAATCATTAAAGATTTATTTGGTGGAATTATTAGAAGTGGTTAAGTGGAGTATTTATGGTGATTAAAGTGATGAATTAATTAAAAGGGTATGGTGATTAAAGTGTTGGATTAATTAAAAGTGAAGAGAGAGAAGAGTAGCGAGTGGCAAAAATAACAATTGTGATTTTGTGTGGATGACAGATGTCCTCTAATTGAGGGATGAACATCTGTTATATCAGGTGGATGCCCTTCAAGGTGGGACGGACATCCTTCATGGTGGAAAGGAGGCGGACGTTCTTTGTGAAGGCAGTCGTTAGTTATGTAAGTGGCACAACATCGATTGAGGTTAGGGTGGACGTCCCTTACAGGACAACGAACGTCCCTTAGTTGAGGTGGACATTTTATGTATTGGGTGTGACATCGTTTGATGGATGGTGGATGTCCTTGGTCAGTGGCAGACGTCTTATGTTGGGTGAACGACATCATTTGGATGAAGTGGACGTCCCTTATAAGAAAATGGACGTCCCTTGCTGAAGGTGGGTGTTATAAGTATGTAAGTGTGACGGTGTCGTTTGATGGAAGATGGACATCCCTTATAGGAAAACGGACGTCTCTCATGGCGAAAGAAGATGATCATCCATTGGGTTTGACGGACATCCCTAACGGAAAAATAAAATGTGAAGGCGAAGGACGTCCCTCATGCGGAACGGACGTCCGTTGCAGTGAAGGAACTGACGAATGACTAAAACGTTAAGGCGACAGACGTCCCTAACGAGGAATAGACGTCCCTCATGACAAGGTAGCTGACGGTCATTAAAAATGGAATGACGGACGTCTGGAATACTAAGGTGACAGACGTCCCTCAAGAGGAACGAACGTCCCTCACGGCAAAGAGATTGACGAATGTCTCTTAATGGTTGACGGACACATAATTATGATGACAACTGACTTCCCCCCCTTAGAAAAACTGGTAAGCGGATGTCCCTATGAGAGGAATGGAGAAAGACAAGGTATGGCTTGGGACATGCGTGGGTGTCCGTGGCAGGGAATGATACGCCTCTCTGGAGAAAAGGACGGAGAAGAAGGATAAGGGAGAGGGTTGAGTGATAGAGAGGAAAAAGGGAAAAGAATGGGGTTTTGTTCTTCTAGCGATTTTGAGAGACAAAAATAGAGAGGGAGACTCATGAGGTTGAGTGGCGACGAAGGTCAGGTCGCAAGCGTCTCCTGCGGTGAGCTGCTTGTCCAGCATTTAATTCGTCTGGCGGTGCAAACGGTTAGCTTCTGGTGAGTACTGAGCGAGGAAGGGGATGAGCTCCCTGTTCAGTGGAATAATGTAGTGAATGATATGTTGGAATTGGTTGGTTAATTTGCTGTTTGGATTGTGCTGTCAAATAGATTTATCCTTGTGTTCGCCTACTGGTTGTCATGAAATTCTGAGATAACATGCTCTGCTAGTTGTTGTTATTGCTAGTGATGAGTTATTAATCTGTTGGTTATCGTTGGATTACTACTCTCTGTGATGTCATGCTCTGCTGGTTATTGTTTGAACGATCTATAAAGTAGGTGCTATGTAGTTTGATGATCGAATAACTGCCATTGTTTGGATAATGTCTTTGTGGATTATTGTCGGGTGTGAGTATATTGGGCGTTGGTATTTATGGGTCTATAATCTATTGGGATGTGTTATGTTCCATTTGGGGTGTTAACGGGTTCCTAGAGTTATTATGCGATTAATTGAAGTTAGATTATGAAATTAAGCAACGAATAAGAATTTAAGGATACGGAAAGACGTTGAGATTAATAAGTTGATTAATGGATTATATTAATAATTAAATGTTATTAATTGTGAAGGTTCTGTGAAGATGCTAAAAAGGAAGGAAGGTTAACGTTTAAGTGTTAAGCGCTTAAAGGACACGAGGTAAGTGATACGTGTGTGCTTTGGTCATCGGGCCCTACATCGTAAGAATAGGATATATACATTTCATTGTTTACTATTTTATGATCATGTCTACACTTTTAATAGCATGTCTACTATTTTAATAACATAGCTACAACTTTACGAGCATGTATATTTTATTAAAAGCATGTCTACAGTATTACTAGCATGTCTACAATTTTATGAAGCATGATCTATGAATTTTATGTTCGTTCCGCTATTAGATTCCTTTAATTATATGTTAGCAATTGTATGCATTCACGATCCTCATGCATCACGATTTTCAAAGATTACGAAAATGATGTTTCTGCACAGTTTTGAAAAGGAAAGAAGAAAAATGAAAAGAAGTAAGAACGAACAGGAAACGAAAACGAAAAGAAAGTACAAAGGAACGATTAAGAAAGATAAAGAAAAGATAAAGGTTTGTGCGGTCCAGTAGCTTAGCCCTGCACATGAACAAAAGATTAAAAAAAAAAAGATAAAGGTTTGTGTGGTCCGGTAGCTTAGCCCGGCACATGAACAAAAGATAAAGAAAACATAAAGGTTTGTGTGGTCCGGTAGCTTAGCCGGGCACATGAACAAAAGATAAAGAAAAGATAAAGGTTTGTGTGGTCCGGTAGCTTAGCCCGGCAAATGAACAAAAGATAAAGAAAAGATAAATATTTATGTGGTCTGGTAGCTTAGCCCGGCACATGAACAAAAGATAAAGATTTGTATGGTCCAATAGCTTACCCTAGCACATGAACAAAAGATAAAGAAAAGATAAAGGTTTTGTGGTCTGGTAGTTTAGCCTTGCACAGGAATGAAAGAAAAGAAAAGAAAAGAATATGAAAAGAGAAACAGATACGAATACGAGAACAGAAAAGAAAATGGATACGAAAATGGTACGAGTAGAGAAACTGAAACGAAAACGGGAACAGAAACAAAAATGGAAACGGAAGCGAAAACGAGTTTCTAGAAATGGAAATAGATACAGACACAGTACAGATACAGATACAGATACTGATACAGAAACAACACGAGAATGGATATGGAAACACGTACGAAACGGATACAGAAATAGGAATGGAAATAGAAATAGAAAGAAAGTACGTAAATGAGAAAAGATAAAGGATAAAAGAAAGAAAATGAAAAGAGAAACTGCATATGTTTTAAAATGGCACAGCATGAGCATCTAACATATTAGGTTTTATCACTTACTTGAGCGTTAGGCTCATAGTTTATGACTTACGATGTAGGTACAAACACGAGAGAAAATGACAAGCAGACTAAGGACCAGTCGATGAAGGATTTGCACGGGCGAGTCTTGTGGCGGCTAGACTAATGGATTAAAGAGAAGAGTATTGTAAAATTAATATAAAAAATTTATTTATCTAAATGAATTGTTTATGTTTCAGCTACGTTTTAAGAAAAAGGATTTCATAATTATAGTCTTCTCCTGTCTATAACGATTTTAGTAACGAGTCAAAGTAAAATGGATTTTAACGGTTTTATTTTAAGAAAGAACTCTGATTTTAATTTCAATGGTTTTAAAGAAAGACTTCAGCTAATGTTTTATAAAAGTTTTAAATTTAACATGATTTTCGAATTAAGAAAAACCGGTTATTACACGTTTCCTCTTAATAAAACACTACCGCGGCTACGTTTGCTTCTGCACACACGTTTATTACATAAAATGATGACATTTATCTTATGTGCAACCACTTTCCCTCCCGCAAGGAATCTTTCTCGTCCGCAGAAAAATCTAACGATCCTTATTTAATCCTAAAATTTGATTCAACAGACATTCTTCCTCACGCACAACATCTATTCTCTCCCGCAAAACATCTTTTCTCGGAAGCATCATCCTTCCCCGACTTCTAATCCAATGGCTACAACTCTTCTATTCTTTTAATCCAACTATAATCCTTTCTCTCACACCTCCTTTTCTCTTTTGCAAAGCATCTTTCCATGGAAGTAGATTCCTTATTATGCCTTCTTAATCGAACAACTATAAACTTTTTATTAATTAATCCAATGATACCTCATTCTTCCACACGACATCCTTTTTATTTGGCCTTCAGCGCCTTCCACCAGCTTAATCTCAACCATTCTTTAACTTTATCCAACATTTGTCATGTTGTCTTTTCCTAAAACGTTTCTTTCATCCAAATAACATCACTCCTTATTACGACACACGTCTAATTCATATTATTTAGCAATATTCTAAAAAAAAAGATAAAGGTTTGTGTGGTCCGGTAGCTTAGCCCGGCACATGAACAAAAGATAAAGAAAAGATAAAGGTTTGTGTGGTCCGGTAGCTTAGCCCGACACATGAATAAAAGATAAAGAAAAGATAAATATTTATGTGGTCTGGTAGCTTAGCCTGGCACATGAACAAAAGATAAAGATTTGTATGGTCCAATAGCTTACCCCAGCACATGAACAAAAGATAAAGAAAAGATAAAGGTTTTGTGGTCTGGTAGTTTAGCCTTGCACAGGAATGAAAGAAAAGAAAAGAAAAGAATATGAAAAGAAAAACATCATCCTTTTTTTGCTAACAACTTAACCACTGAACTATAGAAAAACATCGCAGCAACCATAGCTATTATGTTTATCGTTAATGACGACGAATCGCGGAGGCTTGATGTAACGACCAGGTTTTATTTACTTTGAAAATCGTGTAAATTTAAAACTTTTGTTTCATAAATGTTAGCCTTTTTGTTAGGCTTATTTTATTTTGATGATGACCAAATGGTTTAATGTAATGAAAATGATTAGTTGGTTAATTGTATTTTTATTGATAATGTATTCAATGTCAACACAAAAGGTCAACCTCATTGTGCATCCATGAAGGAAAAGGTCAACTTTACGGTCGACTTAACTGTGAAGCAGAAAAAAAAAATAGCTTGCCGAAAATTTCTGCAATGAAGGAAACGGCCGACCACTTTGACGAAAAGGTCGACTGCATCATTTGAAAGCTCCTCTTTCTTACCCATCTTTAAAATTCTATTGGAGGTCCATCAATGAAGGAAAGGGTTGACCGTACGGTCGACCGCAAAATGGACAGATTGCTCTGGAGTTTCTACATGGAGCAAAAGGTCGACCGCACAAAAGGCAGTTTACTTCCAACGGTCAAATCTCAACGGTCAGAACTCCAACTAGGACATAAGGTCGAATGCTTGGGCAGTGTTTATAAATATGAGATCACTCCAAGCTCTCTACAACGAACGAAGAATCGAGGTGAAGCCCTGCCAAATTCAAGACTCGATTCCAAATCATTGTGAGCATTGTAAATCCAATTCTCCCCACTCTTAAACTTGCGAGTTATTTTGGGAGAATTCGGATTAGTTAGATTGCACTTTAATTTCTGATTCATTATTATTATTATTGATTGTAAAGGGTGATTCCCTACTAATTCATCACATAAGGTTGACAACCTGAAACACTCCTAGGCTAGATTGAACGCCCGTAAGTTCAATCATTGGGTGACGCCCCGCAATAGTCAAATTTAGGGTGACGCCCCTTAAGAGTCAAAGGTTCACGACCTTAGAAGTAGTCAAGGGAGACGCCCATCGTAAGAGTCAATTTGTAAATGGTTTTATTGGCACCCGCAAGCCAATTGCTTAGTGTATCTCCAATTGGAACTTGGAGCGCGGACGTAGGCGAGTTTGCTGAACCGCATAAACAAATATCGTGTGCACTTTTCTGTCCCTTACTCTTTAATTTACGCATTTATTGTGATTGCATATTTAATCGTATTCGTTAAATCACTTAGGGTTATTAAAGATTAAAATATCACACGAAAATATTAGATACGCTATATTCACCCCCCCCCCCCCTATAAGCATATATCGATCCTACAATTGGTATCAGAGCGGGTATTTAAATTTTTGTGTGATATTTTGTTAATTGTGCACATTGCTATAAATTGTTGAATTTCATTGTTGAAATTTACTTGAATATCATTGATTTGTAGTCATATATATATATATGGACATTATGGATTCCAACATGTATAAATTAGGTCAATGCACATCTACACCTCCACACTTTGATGATTATAATTATTTGATTTGGAAGTGTAGAATGAAAATATTTATACAATCTATTGATTACTTTTTATGGAAAATCATTGAAAAGGGAATAACTCTTTCTGGACCAACTTGTGAATTCAATGATTTAGATAAACGGAATTGGAACTTAAATGCTAAAGCAATGAATATTTTGTATAGTGCCTTGAGTAAAAATGAATTTGATAGAGTTCAATCATGTTTTAGTGCTTATGATATTTGGAAATCTCTTGAGCTAACACATGTAGGCACAAATCAAAAGATTCAAAGTGGAGAAAGCTCATCCTCTGAAAAAAAAAGAAGAAAGAGGTGAATGTATGCTTCATGGCCAATGGTATTGAGGTAAACGACTATGATAACAATTCGGATTCTAATGATGATGATGATGGTAATTTATTTAATGAATTGCTAGATAGTTTTAATGAGCGAAAATATAAATATAAATTGTTGAAAAATGAGAAAAACAATTTTAATAAAAAGCATACTATTTTGAATAAATCTCTTGATGATCAAATTGTAGAATTAAAAAGCATGATTGATATTTCTAATGCCTCTTTTAAATCTCTTGAGCATAATAGTAGTAATTTGAATTTGTTGAACGATGGATTGAAATCCACTATCAAATCACATGAAAATGAAATTGACTCATTGAAGGTTAAGAATTGTGATTTGATTACTACTATTGAATGTCCTAAACATGAGATTTGTGATTTGAGAATTATGAATGATAAATTGAATGGTTGTATCAAATCACGTGAAAATGAAATTAGCCTTTTGAATGCTAAATCTAAATCTATTTTTGATGCAAAGGCTAAAATTGAATCTCTTGAGATTGATATTTGTGAATTGAAAGCAAAGAATAATGATTTGAACTCTATTGTGCTTAAATTCACAAATGGAAGCAAAAATTTAAATATGCTCTTAAATTCGCAAAGGGTCACTTTTGATAAAGCCAGTATTGGATATGAACCCTTTGCAAAGAAAAAGAATTACACTAATTTATTTGTTAAGTCATCTATATGTAATTCTTGCAATTGTGTGGGACATAAATCATTTTGTTGTCCTTTAAAATTGAATACTAATGTAAAATCGAATTTTAATTCTAAAGTTGCTTATTCTTTGAATATGAATTTTAAATCTAAGTCTAATTTAAATTCTAAATTCAATTTAAACTCTAAAATTATGTGGGTTCCTAAAGGAACCAAACCTATAACAAATGGACCCAAAATGGTTTGGGTACCAAAATTGGCAAAATGATCGCGTTGTAGGTTGGAGGTTCTCCCAATGAGCTTAAAAAGAAGAATGGAAACTTGAATATCCAACACAAGGGAGAATCTTCAAAGATTGCCTCCAATGCATAAAATGGAAATAAATTCTCTTGGAGGTACACATTTTTCCTTGTTAATTACATTGGCGAATTGTTTGATTGAATATTGGGTTGAAAAATAATTGTGTGTCTTGGATTGAATTGAATGAATTATATTATAGATTGTTTCTATCTTTTTGGTCTATTCTTGATTTAGGAATTGAATTGAGCTAATTCACCTTTGATTCTTGATTTGATTTAACTATGATTAGTAGAATTTTTTTTTTCTTCGATTCATTGTTAGCATTGATCTTTTTGTATACATAAGTTGAAATTTACCTTATTCCTTCCACTTGTATTTTGATGATTTAGTTCCAACAATTGGATTTCTAGATACATAAAATTGTTGAATTGTTGGATATAGAATTTTTTTTTATAAGTGATTGTATCTCTACTTTGGGTTGAATTGATAGGCATCATAGGTTGGAAAGTTTATTATTTCTTCATTTGATATCTAGGAATTGATATGTCTTTATTCTTTCAATCTATATTTTGATTGTTTGTATTCCAACAACTTAGTCTCTAAATTGAACATGTTAATGCAAATATTGGATTGTTGGATGCTAAGTTGGATGATTGCTTGGAATAAATTGCTTTGTCTTTTTGAGAATGTACTTCTCCTATGAATTAAAATTAGCTTGAGATAAGGGGAGAATGGTAGAAAAATTGTTAATTATGATGCTTTGTTGATTTCTCCCTTGAATTGAATTTAGATAACGAAATAGGGGGAAAAAATAGAATTGTGTTGAGATCATTGACTTGCTTTGAAATGTTTTTTTTTAATTATGGTCTTCGATAGATTTTGATTCCACTAAGCTAGACTTTGATAATTCTTCCTTGCTTTTAAATTGATTAATACGAAGGGGGAGAAAAGTAATTTTGTATAGAAATTATTAATTTGTTTTCAAACGTTGATTTTACTTTGATAACCTTGCTTCCACTAATTGCTATTGATTTAAACTTTGTTAATCCCCATAGATTTTATTTCAATCATTTCGGGGGAGCAATTCAATTTGTTTGTGTTTATTTGAATTAAAGTGAATAGATTAGATATGACGATTGACTTAATTTGTCTTTTTATTTTTGATTAAATTGAATTAACTAAAATTCTTCAATACATAGTTTTGAACTTATTTTTGATATTTTTGAGTTTGGAATGGAAGATATTGAATCTGCATATTGGTTGAATATATTCTTTGTGAAACCATTGATAGATTCTCTTGTATCCTAGGTTGAAATTTGTATCAACTCTTGCAATTGGTATTTCTAAGTTAAATTTTACATAATTCTTGACTTTGATTATTTTTGTTGCTTGAGATTTGGATATCAATTTTGATTTGTTGCTTTTCCCCTTTGGATTGATTTTGCTATATATAAAAAGGGGAAGACATAAATTGTTTAGACAAATGTTCTATTCTTGAAAATTTAGAACACTCCCTTGATTTGATTTTTTTTTATGATAAAGGGAGAGATTATTGCTTTGGACTAAATTATTTTGCCTTTTCAAAATTTGTTGTAGACTTCTCCTTTGGATTGAATTTGCCTATCCATAATGATAAATGGAGAAAATAAAATTGCTAAGAATTGTTTTTAAACTATTGACTTGTTGTAAAATAGGTTAAGTTTTTTTTTTTTTTCCTTTTGATAAATATGTTTCCGCTTGTAGGCTAGACTTTGATAATTTTATTCCCCAAATGTTTTTGATTTCTTGATTTAAAAAGGGAAAATAACTTTTGTAGTTGATTTTTCACTTGATAACAATAATGACAATTGGTTTGAACTCTCTAAATTGGTATCAATAATTGTCTTGTTTTAAACTTCTACAATGGATATCTATCTTGAATTTCCATCCCTAATGTTTTGATTGTATGCAATGATTTAGGGGGAGAGGAATGTTTCTTAATTGTCTTGTTTTAAACTTCTACAATGAATATCTTTGATTGTATCATCAATTTCTCTATACTTTGAAATTTTTAAATTGGGATCAATCTTTGTTATTAGGATTGAATTTCAACAATTGATATTATTGGACATATTTTTTCAATTGTTATCATTTATAGAACTATTTTGTATTTGGACTTATTGAGATCAATTTTCTTGAAATTAATTTATCTTCTAAATTTGAATTCATCCATAGATTATCTTTCCATTGTTATACATTGTGTTTCAAATTGGATGGTTCTCTTAAGTTTTGTATTCTCTCTTATTTGCTTGGTGATAACTATATAGGGGGAGAGAAATGTATTAAAATGATTTATTATTGCTCTAAGGGGGAGAGCAAAAAATGTTTTGAAATTAGAGTATATCCTCAATAGGTTGTTGTGAATTACATAGAGGGAGAGACAATTGAATTGATTTTGATTTTACACATTGGTATCTCTCTTAGAAATCTCTTTTGAATTTACAATTGGTATCAATACTCTGCAAAAATGATTTGATTTTAACTTTGGATCTACAATTGGTATAAATCTATGAAAAACTTGTTTTGCATCTAATTGTGAATCATCAATTGATATCCTTAGTTAATTTCTTAACTCTTAAATTGGTATCACTTGTGATAAATTGAAAATTTGTCTACAAGTCTTGAATTTAAGTGGATTCTAGTTACTGCTTTTGGTATCTATCTCTTGAATCCCATGTTTTTTTTGGTATCTATTGTTTAGCTTCTAATGCTTAAAGTTTCCCTCAAATATATTTAGGCTTTATGACAAAACAGGGGAGACTATTTTTTATTGAATATTTCTTTATGGTTGTTTTCAAATTAGTATCATATTTTATACCACAAATTGAATTTGAATACTTAATCTCTCCAATGAACCTTGTATGCTTAATTGAAAAAGGGGGAGAAGACTTTTTTGTTAGAAATCTTTATAATGTGGTTATTCGCAATTGGCATCTTATTTTTAATCACATAAAATTTATTTTGAATTTTTCTATTGTGGTTTCTTCATTTGATATCTTATCTTTGACCACATGAAATTTGTATTGAATATGTAGACAATTCCTTCCATTGTTTGCTTCTTGGATAGATTCCTTAATTAAGGGGGAGGTTTTGTCTTGAAGAATATTTTTGAATGTTTTGTTAGAAATCTTTGCGATTCTGGTTCTTTACAATTTGGTATCTTATTTTTAACCACAGGCAATGCTTTATTGAATTATTCTTAATTGTAGTTGCTTCATTTGGTATCTCTTTTTAACCACAAACTTAGAATTGAATGTTAATGCTTGATTCCCACCCTTGTTTGATATGTGGATAGATTCTTTGATTAAGGGGGAGAAATTTATTTTTGGTAGAATTAATTGTTAAAACTATTGTTGAAATTGTCTTTGGATTCTAATACATATTCCCTAAATTTATTCATGTTGTTAATGTTCAAGGGGAAGAATTTCTTAGATGGATCTTTTGATAATCTTATTTTGATAACATTTCTTGATTGTGTTTGAACTCCCCTCCCCTAGAATTGCTTTTTGATTATGACAAAAAGGGGGAGAATGGTGTATAAGTTGTGATATATTTTAGGGGGAGTTTTGTAACATGTTGCATGGATTAATTGGTTGATAAATTGCATAACTTAATTGGATGAATCTAATATGCAATATTTGATGCACATGCTTAGGTTTTAGTATAACCAACTTATAGGATTTTGTCATCATCAAAAAGAGGGAGATTGTTAGCCTTTTTGTTAGGCTTAGTTTTATTTTGATGATGACCAAATGGTTTAATGTAATGAAAATAATAAGTTGGTTGTGTTTTTATTGATAATGTATCCAATGTTTTATTCATTATATTTATACTCAAATTTATCAAAAATACCCATATTGAGGGTATTAAAGTGTGCTAACATGTCTATCTAAGTCCATGTAGTGAATGCATATCGTTTTGGGACTTATGAAAATCAAGAAGCGGAAGAATGAGCAAAAGGTAGACGAAACAACACAAAAGGTCGACCTCATTGTGCATCCATGAAGGAAAGGGTCGACTTCATGGTTGACCTAACTGTGAAGCAGAAAAAAAACAGTTCGCCGAAAATTTCTACAATGAAGGAAACGGTCGACCACTTTGACGAAAAGGTCGACCGCATCATTTGAAAGCTTCTCTTTCTCACCCGTCTTCAAAATTCTACTGGAGGTCCATCAATGAAGGAAGGGGTTGACCGCACGGTCGACCGCAAAATGGACAGATTGCTCTGGAGTTTCTACATGAAGGAAAAGGTCGACCGTACGGTCGACCGCACAGAAGGCAGTTTGCTTCCAACGGTCAAATCTCAACGAGCAGAACTCCAACGGGTAGTAAAAGGGTCGACCGTTTAGGACATAAGGTCGACCGCTTGGGCAGTGTTTATAAATATGAGATCACTCCAAGCTCTTTACAATGAACGAAGAATCGAGGCGAAGCCCTGCCAAATTCAAGACTCGATTCTAAATCATTGTGAGCATTGTAAATCCAATTCTCCCCACTCTTAAACTTGTGAGTTATTTTGGGAGAATTCGGATTAGTTAGATTTCGCTTTAATTTCCGATTCATTATTATTGTGCTTGATTGTAAAGGGTGATTCCCTACTAATTCATCACACAAGGGTGACAACTTGAAACACTCCTAGGCTAGATTGAACGCCCATAAGTTCAATCATTGGGTGACGCCCCGCAATAGTCAAATTTAGGGTGACGCCCCTTAAGAGTCAAAGGTTGACGACCTTAGAATTAGTCAAGGGTGACGCCCATCGTATGAGTCAATTCGTAAACGGCTTTACTAGCACCTGCAAGCCAATTGCTTAGTGTATCTCCAAGTGGAACTTGGAGCGCGGATGTAGGAAAGTTTGCCAAACCACGTAAACAAATATCGTGTGCACTTCTTGTAACGACCCGAATTTTTACCCTTTTTCTAAAATCGCATAAAATTTAAAAATTTTGAAATAATAACCAATATCAGAATGCGCCTTCAAAAATCTCAGTCGCTACTACTATTCCGTTAAAACTCATTTAAATAGCCGAGGATTAAAAATTGTCAAAACGATATTAAAAAAATAGCAGAAACGTAAAACAGAAACATTCATAATTTAAAGTTCAGGGTTTCAATTGTCACACACTCAAAATAAAGGAAATACTTGGTATTTTTACAAACCATGTTCGCCCCATAATCAAAACGTACATTTTTATTCTTTCTTTCTTTGCCACACTTTCCTGCGGTCGTGTTTCCTCCGGATATGCCGCAAGCTCCACAGGACGAACCTCCTCCTCTACTCCCGGTATTATTATTTCATTACATACACCACAAGTAAGGACGTGAGCACAAGGCCCAGTAAAGGAAGTGGGTTAAAACAATCATATATATATATATAAACCACTCTTTAGTTTTCTATGAATGGATGCCAGTCCAAACCAAGTCTTTCTTTACGTTCTGTTGCGTTCGTTCGTTCGTTCTTTCGTTCGTTACTCGTACATCGAGTTCAATTAAAGAAACCCTGGGGATAGGGAGTAGCCTACTAGATATTAACCACCTAGGATACCTGGTCCCCTACCCGAATAGGGAGGAGACCTGGCCAGCTACCTGATTAAACCCGCACTGCCCTTCCATTCTTTAATTCCCATTTCAACATCATTTCATCATTGTTTCATCATTGTTTCATCATCGTTCATTCATTTTTTTCCTCACGTTGTGTTTGTGAGTACTCACCCCGTAGGTGATACTCCCTATTTGTCTCTAGGTAGTACTCTCTATTTGTTTCTATTATTATAAACGTAATAATACTATAGGAAAAGAATCACAACAGTTCACAATAATAGAAAGAACAACCATAAGGAATAGCAATTAACATGGAATTATGGAAATTGAATGAGAATAAATAACTAGTAAGACAAGAGATTCAAACAAGAAATACAAATGGAATTTACATAACATGGCAATACAAGAATTTATTATATCTTCACGAAATCATTTACAAAACAGTAGCGAATTCAACAGTGAATACAACAATTAAAAACGTGCTATCATGCTTTGAAATTGGCAGAAATTAACGACAATATAACAGCAAATTAATCAGCGAATAAAACATACGAACATGCTTCGAAATTGATTAAAATATAGCAACGGAACAACAGTGAAATAATAGTGCATTTTTTTGTACTTAAAACGTGCTAACATACTTTGGAATTAACGTAAAATTAATCATGGAACAGTAGCGAATTCTACAGCTAATTCAACCATTAAAACTTGCTAGCATGCTTCGAATTCGATAGGAATTAACAGCAACTTAACAGCGAATAAATCTAGCATACGTACAACCTATATTTGACAACCAATTAAATCCAGAACAGCAGAGAGTTCATAGCGGTTAAAACGTGCTAATCATGCTTTTAACAGACTAATAACACAGCAAAAATGAACACTAAACATGCTCTTTAACAACTAAAATCTGTAGCAAAAACAGCAGCAATAGTTTAACATGCTTCTATACAATAAATTTATCAGCAAATTCACATGCTTTAAATGCTATATGAAACAAAACTAGCATGGTTTCATTAATGTATACATGGTTGTGATCATTACTAATTTATAGACAGCTAACATAACCGTTTAACATATTTTAACAACTAACATGGAAAGAAATCAACCTACTTTTCAATAATTATGTAGAAGAGAAAATAACAGTTTGTATGTTTTTCAAAGGGAAATTTACAGCAACTCGTTCAGTGAATTATCATACTTTATAACAAAATGAAACGATGATTATAACAACGTAACATAGAGTGAGCCTAAGCAGCGTTATGAACAATTAAATTTCACCACAACATGTAAATTCAATGCTTAACTTCAAACTTACAGCCTCATACAGATCTAGATACTACACATATTTTGATGAATTAAAATTAAATTTAAATTATCATAAAGATACTCAAACATGTATAATGGCAAGACAATCTATTACTGAGTCTATTTTGACAGCAGGACAACAAAGCATACCATCAAGACAGTTTGAAGAATGGATGACAGAAATTAAGGAAATCAAGCACATAAGTCATTTGTCCATTTGTTCTTGCGTTGTTCATGCTTTGGTTCATCATTCCATACAACTTAGAAGATTATTGTTCCAGAAATAATCAGTTTTAACTTCCATAGTTAACAACCATCTAACAACTATGCATAAAAGGAGAATTTACAGAAAATTAATCACAAAGCAGAATTTATAGAAAATTAATCACAAAGCAGTAAACTTCACTCACACACACAATTCAACTTGTGGGTAGGGCTTTGACGGCCAAGACTACCACTTCCTTATCCTTAATTGACAATTTGTTACATAGATAGCCAACTCCTACTCCCAGCACAATCCTTTACGCAGAAACAGAACACGAAGAAAATAAAACGAAGAGATGCAGGAGGAGGAGCAGCTGGAGATTAAATGGAAGTAGAGGAAGGAGAGACTACCTAATGAGACAAGGCGTGCGTCTAGGGAGGCTCCTTTGTGGGCTACTGCCAAGAGGGGAAGACTTTTTCTCGCTGAAAGTGGGAGTATTAACTCGCTAAACGTCAAGTTGTCTGATTTTTATTCCTTAATTTTCGTAGATTTGCTATTTTTCGGACTGGTGTGAACGACTTAATAGCGTCCGCAAGTGCAAAACCCGCAATCTAAATATGAGGTCTCGGACGAGAAATGGCGTCCCCATTCTCGTTTGTACCATCCACAATACGATTGCAGACGCGGTTTGGAGTCCGCAACATCGTCTTCATCGTCCGAAAGTACCCATAATTTGGACAGATTCGATGCAGACGACGCTTCCCCTCGTCCGCAGTGTCATCCGAAAGTGCCTATAATTTGGACAAAGTCGATGCGGACGCAGTCCCATCTCGTCCGCATGAGTCCGGACTCGTCCGAAAGTCCGTAGATGAGAACAGATTCGATGTGGTCATAGTCATCCTCGTCCGCATAGTCCGCATAGGTGTCCAAAAGTCCCTGGATAGCCTTTCCTTGCATTTTTACCTCTTAAATCAAATCCCAAAATATTTTCCAATGAATAAACATCGTAATTTAACACGAAATAACATGTCATGTAATATATGTTATTTCCAAAAACACAATTACATAACGTACACGAGAAAATTTAGGATCGGGGTATTACAATTCTCTATCCCTTACTCTTTAATTTATGCATTTATTGTGATTGCATATTTAATCGTATTCGTTAAATCACTTAGGGTTATTAGAGATTAAAATATCACACGAAAATATTAGATACGTTATATTCACCTCCCCTCTATAGGCGTATATCGATCCTACAATAAAAACATCAGAGTATTCTTCCTTTATAAAAACCCGATCGTTAAAACTCTTTACTTAAAACATTTATCAATTTCAGCAGAAGTAATGAAATCCTTTTATGAAACGCAGCGGAATTAAAAACAAAACGTTAAAGAATATTAAAAAATTTACAATCCTTTTCCAAATAATTCCCTTTTTAAAACTCTTTAGCCTAGCCAGCCACAAGATCCACCAGTGCAAATCCTTCATCAACTATCTTTGACCTATTCACCTGCTTCTTGTACGTCCCTATATCACAAGACCTAAACTAATGAGCCTAACACTCAGTAAGTGATAGAATGAAATACAATGGACATGGTATGCATGATCATACGATGCATTACACAAGAGAGCTATATCTCTTCTGGAAGCCAGAGTGGAATACTCCCTAGAGACTTGTGGCCTAACCAGTCACTCCGACAAGGAGATATATCCATTGGGGGTGTTACCATAAGTAGGTATCTTTACTTTTGTTGAAGACGTTGGAGGTTTCAGAACAGGGTAATTGTGAACCTGAGAATCCACGTAGCTAACTTCTAAACCTACCACTCCCTATGTGGGAGGAATCTACCGTATGGTAAGTCACAATTCACTAGAACCCCCACACGCCTATTTACATAGATTATTTATGACATACAATATGTTCGTGAATACATACAACCCTATATGATAATATAAATGTCTAAGTAAACAAATCATTAAAAGAACCTAAATCTAATAAACACACGGCATACAATCTTAATTCTTGCGATGTAGGGTCCGAAGACCAAAGCACAGTAAGTATCAACTTACGTGGAGTCTTCAACGAGATTATGTCAATCGACTTAGTACTTTCAAAAACTGTTAAATGAACGATTATTAGACCATTATCAATCTCACTCCATTAATTATAGAACTCACTCATAGAGAACAAAAAAACTTAACACGCCATAAGAGTCTCATAGCCAACAAGCGTAACAACTAGCAACAACCCATTATAGTTGCTCATTCCATCAATTTGACCTGATAATAAGAATTTACTTTACAAAACCAAGTAGCATTTTATCACAAAACCATATTTCCCATAGTAGAGTAGAGAACCATTTAATTCCCACATTAACATGGAATTATCGAGTGAATAATTTACAAGGTCAACTTCCTATATCCTTACCCATCCAAGCCTCGCAGTTAACAACAAAATACAAGACATTATCCATTTATGTTCAAAAATATCAAAAAAACTACAGAACAACTCGTCACCATTATAAAATTCTTTATCACTTACCGAAATACCGAATGTAACCTTTGAAAGCATATATCTTTATCCTTCAGAACCAATAACTTAGCAAATAGAATCAGACTTTCATGAACTTGACCTTTATAAGCACATTTTCCAAGTTACAGAACTTGACTTTTATAGGCATATTTTCCAAGCTACAGACCAACTAGCAGAACATAATTCTAACATATGCTCAATTATTTCCAAAGCAATAATCAAACATGACCTTATTTTCCAAGCTACAGAACTTATCTCATATGAAATCCATAATAAACAAAGGGCATTTAATCAATATTCAGAGCTAGACCAATCACCCAATTCATATATCTCAGCAACAACTTCTATCTTTAATCCAAAACAGAACTTTAGTAACAACATGTATCATTAATCCAACACAGAATATCAACACAGCAGGATACTCCACATTTTATTTATTTCAATTGATCATCACATAAGGTATACCAAGGAATAAAGAAGGCCCTCACCTGAAGAAGCCAAAGAGGACCAGAGAGGAAGGCAAGCAACACACACAGTTCCTCAATTTTCACCTCTCTACTTCCATGCTTCAAGAGAGTTCCCCTTTCACTGCTACACTCTCCACTTTTCTGTCCTAAGAACCACGACTCATCTCTTCCTCATATTCAAAAAGCTTTCCTCTCAATTGTTCTCTATCACTCAACTCTCCAGAGAGAGGTTTCTGTTGCACCACACTCTCTCTGCGTACCCATTTTTATCTTCCCAGATGACCCTTTATCCTCCAAAGAACACCTCCCTCAACACCAATCACCAACTGCCAACAACGAAAGAGGGGACGTGGAGCAATCCCAAGCGAAGCCGTGTATCGAGATCACCAATTATCTCCTCGAGACGCTAAATCTAGTGAGACCGGGTGATACATAGGTAGATAAACTAGTAGACATGCTATGTAACGACCAGGTTTTTATTTAGTTTGAAAATCGTGTAATTTAAAACTTTTTCTTTTATAAATCCGAGTACGACTTTTCTTTATAAAGCCTGATTGTTAAAACCTTTACTTAAACATTTATCAATTTTAGATGAAGTAATAAAATCCATTTTGTAAAACGCAGTGGAATTAAAGCGAAGCATTAAGGAATATTAAATAGTTTACAAACCCTTTTTACAAATAAATCCCCCTTTTTAAAACTCTTTAGCCCAGCCAACCACAAGATCCATCATGCAAATACTCCATCAACGACTACAATATGTTCTTGCACATATACCTACATTACGGGAAAAACAATGAGCCTAATGCCCAGCAAGAATCAGAATTTAAATGCAATGCGAATGATGCATGATCACACAATGCATTACAGAAGAGAGTCGTATCTCTTCTGGAAGTCAGGGTGGAATATTCCTAGGGACATGTGGCTAAACCATTTCACTCCGATGGAGAGATATATCCATCGGGGGTGTTCCACATGCTGGTATCCTCACTTTTGTTAAAGACGTTGGGGGTTTCAGAATGGGGTAAAGGTGAACCCAGCTTCCACGTAGTTAACTCTAAACCTACCACTCCCTACGTGGGAGGAATACTACTGTATAGAAGTGTCACCGATCACCCGAACCCCCACACGACTATTTACATAAATTAGGTATGACACACAATATGTAACAGTTTCATAAATCCTAGGATGATGCATGAATGCCACAAATTAAACACAGAGACAATGCACCAAAGAATACAGTTATTGCAATATAATTTATGAAACTAGAAGGTAGCACAATTTAAAAGCAACATATAAATTTCACTATTATCCTATCTTATTAACTAAATTTAGTGTTCGGTCACATTACAAGTTTTTGAGGCATTGTTAACGTTTTGAACAAGGAAATCATAGCCAAACCCATTCAAGGAAAGAGTTTAACTTATCTCTATTTTTCCACTATTCTATAAAAATATAACATTTGAATTGATAAGTTAATTTCTCATGGTGACAAGAATACCAATCCCACAACAGAACAATAGTTCACAGTAATGAACAGCATCGACTATTCCTCTTCCCAACAGATTTTCAACTTTAGATTTTGCTGCTTTCTATGAACAATTTAAATAACAGATTATGAACTCTATCAATCTAATAGAAGGACTTTTATGCTTTCTATCAGCAAATCAGGCAACTAATTATGAAACTCTATCAATCTAACAGAAGGATTTTCATGCTTTCTATCAACAATTCAAGCAACAGATTATGAATCTCTATCAATCCACAACATTTCAATAACATTCAAAACAACCCATAATGTAGGGCCACCAATGGCGAATACAAATTCCAATTCTTACCTCAAAATCCCGTAGCTAGTAACAAGCAAAAACAGCAGCAAGATTCAAGCAAATGGCAGTCAACGTATACCTTCTCAATTCCTAGGCAAAAAGACAATATTAGCATCCCCCACCCCTAGCCAACTTAACCAAATTAGAGGTCCATAATGTATCAACAATTCAACACTTACCTTCACGGTGGATAGACCTCACAGCAACCACACAACAATTCTCCAGAGTAACTCACCAAGTATATCACACTTAATTCACCAAATCCTCTTCACTCACAAGGTCTCCTTTACATACAACTCACACTTACTCCTCACAATTTCGTATTCCCATCACAGTTGCCAAAGTAACAAGAATGCAGACTCACCATTTTGTAGATGGAGGGGGAAAAGGGGGCTGCAGTAGGGGATAATAGCAGGGGGATAAGCTGCAAGGGCAGACTGCCAATTGCCCAGTTCAAGGAAGATATGGTCCAACAATCCCATGCCACGTGAAAAGCCCTCCAATCTGCAGGGAGAGGCAGGACGTCTGTAGGGAGTAGGCTGGAGAGAGATTTTGTAGAGTGGTATACGAAATCGGAAGAAAGAGAAGGTAATTTAAATGGGTTTCTCAAAAATTTTCGATGTTGCGGACGAGTCGAGTCGTCCGCAGTACTCGACTTGTCCGCATCGTCAGAAAGTTGATTTGGGACGAGAAAATGCGTCCCCAACCTGTGTCTGTACCGTCCGTAGGTGCCTTGCGGACGGGACATGACGTCCACATGTGTCGTCGGCATCGTCTGAACTGTCTAGAATTTAGGACAGATTCATTCAGATGCTATTCTTCCTCGTCCGCTGTCGTCCGCATCATCTGAATTGTCTAGAATTTAGGACAGATTCATTCAGACTCCATTCTTCCTTGACCAGAGTCGTCCGCATCGTCCGATTTGTCCAGGATTTAGGACAGGTTCATTCAGATGCTGACCTATGTCTGTCGGCATCTGCAACCCGACTTTTGTACATTATTTCCTAAGTTTTTCATATTTAGTTCATTTTGCAACATTGACCCTCAACTTTCCATGCACAACTTACATTCACTGTTACATAATTTGACGTAATATTTGTATATTAAGATTATCTATAATTATTACATCATCAAAGAGGGAAAAGTATTTTCGGGGTATTACATGCTATCTACCAGCTCTTCATGATTTTGTGCTGCCCTTCTGAATCAGTGAGACCGGTTGACATACAGGTAGATAGACTGGTAGACATGCTATCTACCAGCTCCCCATGATTTTGTGTTGCCCGTTCATTTCTCTAAACGACAGCGTTTGATCCATTTTTCTTCTTTTACTCTTTTATTTTATTTCAAATAACAATTTCATTTAAGCAATTCCCACATTCCATAATTAATAATAATTATATATATTTTTGTGTCAATTATACGTATTGTATATCAATCGACCCAAATTTCAGTTCCCGACTTATTCCAAATATCGCTTAATAATAATAGCCGATCCAATTTAAATTTCACAATCCCGTTTCTTAAATTAATTTCCATCAAATGGATCTTCAACAATTATCCAAATAATTTTATTACATCCAATTTATTTTCCAATTATTCTTACTTAATTTCATTATTGAAAATCAGGGTATTACTCTTGACGACGAACGGCAGAGGCTTGATGACGACGAACGGAGACGTCCAAGGCAGCAACAATGGGAGACGTTTGTCAAAATTCGTCGACCAAGAACCGTCAAACAATAATTCAACAGACTGATGAAGGACATCAATTATCGGAGGATGTCCGTCGTGTCCGTTGGAATGATGGTTCATGGTCGTTGGATCGAGAGAACGAACGTCCCTCGATCGGAATGAACAGCTAAGATGGAGTTTGTCATTTTCCAAATGGCGATGACAGACGTCCCTAGTCTCACAACGGACATCCCTCGACTTAAGACTACATCGTTCAGGCTACAACGGACGTCCGTCTTTGGCCAATGGATGTCCGTTGTATGTTCACTAGACTTCTCTGAAAGTTACATCAATTATCGGGGGACATCCATTGTGCCCATTGGAATGATGGTTAATGGCTGTTGGATCGAGAACGGACGTCTCTTGATCAGAATGAATGGCTAGGATGGAGTTTCTCATTTTCCAAATGGCAATGACAGACATCCCTAGTCTCACAACGAATGTCCATCGACTTAAAACTACATCATTCAGGCTACAATGGACGTCCGTCTTTGGCCGATGGACGTCCATTTTATGTTCGCCAAACTTCTCTGAACGTTAAATTTGCCTATAATCCGAAGGATGCCCCTCGAACATAAAACGAACGTCCCTATAATTCATTGAACTTAATTTTCTGAGGATTTCGTATTTCGTCATACTCGCTGAAGCATATAGTTAATTCTTATATAGGCAAATCGACGATCATCCTCAGATTGCAACTGTCTTTCTCAGATCGTGGCGGTCTTTCACAAACTGCGGCGATGTTGCGAGAACGTCTTGCTGCCCATAACAAAATAGTCACAGGGAGGAGCGTTCCGCTACAGAATTGAGATACTGGACGACGACGACGGCGATGAAAACTACTTTCGACGATGAGAAGATGATTTGAAAACTAAAAATGTGAAAATTGTGGACCGTGCCAGAGCTTCTCGATATCATCTTCTCGGTTACCGTCAACGTCCGTCTACGAAATCATAATCAGAATCAAAAGCTCACTAATAATGTCGCTGAGAAACGTGACTGCAAAGATAATGTTGCCGGGAAATGTGACTGCGAGGTCGTCGACGGACATTGACGGTAAACGTAACAACGATGGTTGCCACGACGTTTTTTCATAGTTCAGTGGTTAAGTTGTTAATGAAAAAATGATGATAGTTGTTTTGTTACTAATAATAAATGATGATGGTTGGTTTGTGATTTTCCCTATTATTGTTACATAAGATGATTACGATTCTAACATGGGTAAATAATAAAAAAAGTAAATTTAGATTTTTTAGTTTAATCTAGGGTAATTATCAATTTATCCTATAAAATTTAGGGGTCTTTTTAATTAGTACCAATATCTGACACCTTGAAGTTTAGCACGTTATCATGTAACACCTCCACGTTTCGTAACGTTAAAAATAGTATGTGCATCTCACGTGTAACTTCTTCACCCAATTTCTTCAGTCTGCGAACTCCCGAAGATGAACTTTGCGAACTCGTCTCCCCAAGACGAACTCTGCGAAGGCGAAAGATGACTGTGCTCTGTTTCTGAGAGAACATAATATCATCGGAAGAACTGGGCTGCGATTTGGAAGTGGAGCTAATTATGCCCAACTTAGCTTGCTAAGCAGCGAAGCTCTGTTTACCCAATTTTTGTTGAACTTTTTGACTAACAACGAGCAAACGGCTATGGCGAAAAGCTAGCTCCTAAATCAAAGCAAATTCTTGGAAAGGTGGTCAACATGCACCATCAGAAGCATAATGTAAGATAAAACATTCAATTGAGATGAGTTTTTTTTGTGAGAAAAAGTCGGTCCTAGTTCATCTCCATGGATGACAGATAAGGTGGTTTATTCGTCCTCCTGGTGGTTTGGCTGCTTTCTCTCTTCGGTGTTCCAAATAGATAAAATCTTTGGTACGTTGATCATAGTATGTGGGTCAATTTTTTTTTTCTCTCTCTCTCATCAGTGTGTCAGTGTCATTGTTCATCATGAATTTATTTGAATTCTACATATACAAAATTTCAGGCCGAAACCAAAGCATATCTCGATCAGGCCGAATCCTTCCATAATTTAAAGGGCAGAACCAACTTGAAAATGAAAGTTCAAAAGAAAGAAAAAGAGATGAGCTTTAATATAAGAATCTAGTTTATTTTTAAGAAAAAATAGACTTTGTTTCAGACTGTTGAAAATCGGAAAGAGCATCTGTCACAACCCAAAGGGGGGCCTAACAGAACTGACGGGTAGATGACCTGATTCTCAAAGAGAACCCGGTTATCCAGCCCAAGGCTTAAATTAATTCAAAAGACTTAATGATACAGCAGAAGACTTAATGAAAATATATGCCCAAAGCCAAATAACATGGGTTGGGTCCACAGAGTGATCAACATGAGAAGATAGTATAAAATTAAACAAAGAAAGTTACTGTGTAGGAGTTTAAAACAAACAACACTAATACATACCCAATGTACCAATAACGAGGGATGGAATAGAAGAACATCTATCAGAGCACCAGAACCGTCTCACTAGAGCCTGTTCAAATCCAATGCACCAATCTTACACCCTAACCTGGGGAAAAATATAGTCGAAGAGGTGAGTGACAAGCTTAGTAGGGAAATTGATACTAAATACAATACATAAAAACTGATTTTCTCATATCTTTTGAAAAACATATCATTTTTCTCATTTTACCGTACATGGATTTTTAACTAAAAACTCTTCATCAATTTATTAAAATTGGGCCATGGCCCTCGATGTGGTTACGTCAAAATCTGTTGTATATATAAACAACTATATCGTAAAATATGCCAACAACGTTTTCCGTACGAAAACGTAATCAATGAAAAAGAATGGTCACTCAAGAACTCATCCGATATATACCACAGAAAGGCAGCAAAAGCAACACCTCATGAGTCTGAAGAAAAGAGGTTAATAGATAAAAGATACTAATGAACAATCATTTAAATAACCGAATTTAATAAAGGCGATACTCAGGCGATCGCAAAAGCCAAAAATACCCTGATCAGGTTTAGGGATTCGCAACCCAAGGACACGACACGTATAGCTGTCCTATTACCTATTTGGACTTTAGAGATTAAAACCCAAGGACATTTCTAAAGAAATTCCCTATTACCTAATTAAAACGTACAAGAAATTTACCTTCACGCTGCAGAAGATTTTCACATCAAGAAGATTCACCCACAAAATATAGAGAGAATCGAAATATCAGAATAATCTGTACAATAAATTAAATGTGAGAAAACATACGTACATATATGTAAAAACAGACGTGCTGTCAAACAGTTCTCGTTAGATTTTCATATGTGGCAACCCACAAAATAATAATTTGAAAACCATGATGAAATGCAATGCATAAAGTATAAAAATCCCTACCTCATAGGCGATCATGATATTCTTACCAACTAGCCAGCAATATGTGCTATCGGAAGTGAAAGTCGTATGATAACATTTCTAGAACCTATAACAAGGTTGAAAACAAAATTCCAACAATCAACCAATAGATATCAAACAAGTCTTAAACCAGACTATAATCCAAAACGGTTTCTAAGGATAATCCCTAGTCCAAAACCAGAAATTAAACCAAGAATATCACAATTATCCTAAATCGGAACCAAGCTCAAACGTCGTTGAGATAAAACGAAGGTCAACCGAGACCTCGCATTTTCAACCAGATTCAACAACAATCGATTTGGAACTTTTAATTTTGACGGTCAACCAAGAACTTGTAACAGTTAAAACAACATACTCACAATCATCTAAGGCTCAACAATTGTTTAATAATCGATCAGGACAACCCAAGACACAATCAAGACAATTTCCTCAATTTCCGGCCGACATGAATAGTAACTGGTGAATAGCATTTTCCAGCAAAACAGTAATTCCGGCATTAATAGTGTCGTCAGAACAGTACCTCGCCCCGCGGTTAACAGTACGTCACCGGCGGTGAACAGTACCATCGTTGGCCGACGATGAAAACTCTCTGTTTTCGTCCGATTTCAATTTCTAATAACAAATAACCTTATATAAACTAGAATTGTCCCTAGGATTCGAGTTTTCAAGCTCGAATCCGAAGCCAAGAAATTATCCAAACTTTAAACCTAAAATCGGATGGAAAATAAGAAGAATTTCGAAAACTACCTTTATAAAAGTTACTCCTACAAACGTCAAGAACACAGATCTGCAGTCAGATTTAAAAACAGTTGAGATCAGATTTCACCTCTCAGTCGCCCTCTACGCTCTGGCGATTTTTGCGAAGAGGAAGAAGCAGAGCTGTCCTGTTCTTCTTTTCTTTTAAAAAGAATTAATATTTTATTTTATAACCGAAAAATAATATTATATTATAATATATATTTTAATTAAATAAAAAAAATCTCAATTAAAGCATCACCCGTCAAAATATTTACTACAAATGTATTTCTTTTTAGTTTTTTTTTTTAAATTTAAAATAAGTTACTAAAAACATTGCTGAAATTTATTTACCACTTGGTCATAATTGAATTTGACCGTTTTATACTGTTTGACTAAAAAATCACACGTGACCACTACGCGACAAAACGAGTCAACATTTCAACGTTTGATCAAAAATTTGTGAAAAATTTACACGTGGAATTTTAAAAATACTTTTAAAAATCTGGGATTTTACAGCATCGACAGTTTCAATGATTCATCGGAGACCACTATCAAAATAAACATGAAGGAGAACAGCAATCAAAAGTTTTTTCTTTCATTGAAGAACGACGTAGAAGGATCACATCGCTATAGGGACGCGTAACAGAGGAAGAGGAGGAAATCCATGTGCTGAAAATAGGAACGAGGTCGTGGTTAATTGGAAGGTGTTATCTGGATATCTGAGAAGGCGAGAGAAGTGTATTTCTCAGTCCCTCTGGTCCTCGGTGGAGATGGCCGAGTTCATGTCTGTTCGACTCCTTTTCGCAGCTAGTGCTCCCGCCATTTTCGATCGCTTTCTTTCTCTCGCTCTACTATACACAGAGTTCGTCTTCAGGAGAGGAGTTCGCAAAGTTCGTCTTTGGGAGTTCGCAGAGACTGAAGAAATTGGGTGAAGAAGCTACGTGTGAGATGCACGGATGATTTTTAACGTTATGTAACGTGTAGGTGTTAGATGATAACGGACCAAACTTCAAGGTGTCTGAAACAAAAATTTAAACTTTAAGGTTTCAGTTAAAAAGTTAAAAAGACCATCAAACTTTAAGGGGTAAATTGATAATTACCCTTTAATCTAATCGGAAAAAAAAATGAAACACTTTTTTTCAACTTGTTTCCTCGTGTATGTGGGCTTTCAATGTTTTTCTCAATCCACCCTAACACACAAAGCAAGAGGGGCACCGAAGGAAAAGACTACAAACTCTTGTATGTATCCTCATTTCTAGGAATCAAAATCTTTTACTTTCTTCGCTTTGATTCTTTCCGCATATCTGCAAGGTAGCTCTCCAAGTTTGATTTCTCCCATAGGCGTCTCCTTACAAGATCTTCCTTCCTTTGTTCATCTGATAAAAATTCACAATTCCATCAAGAAATCTATCTAATTCAACAATATTTTTGGACACCGCAGTACAAAATTGTTCGCAGATAACTTTCAGACCATACTTAGAAAATTGAGTCAAATGATTTGTAACTTCTAACACAATCAATGGTATTAGTCAAATTTATTACCAATATTTCTCCATGCATCGCAAGGAACTCTAAGTGTTCTTTGTGTAAGGTATGATGCATCTTCCCAAGAAAAAGGTGCTTGTTTCACCTTGTATCTCCAGAACCAACAGCCAGACCATAACAACAGCTGGATAAATACTCGATACATTATTCAGCCTCCTTTTTTTTCATAAGCTCATATCAAATATCAATAGAAAATAAGAGAATACAACCTTCCCAATCGTATATGGGAGGATAATAAATCGAACTCCAAGAAGTTGCCAGACAGAGGGTTTTTCAGCTCCCTTGATCTCCAATTCTAACTCATTGCTGAGATCTTCTACCACCTTCCTGCTATAAGAACATGGCCCTACTTATGTCAATGCTAGAGTACATAGAATGCACAAAATTGGATAAGTTACTGAAAATGACAAATTGGAATAAAATAGTTTTACAAACTGCAAAATATACACTTGTTCAAAATTGTTTAGCATCTATAGGATGTATCTATGCATACTTATCCATCTGTTTCGAACCCTTCTTCTTATTCATTGCCCCCCCACTGCGTTCAAGTTCCAGTGCTCGTAGCCTATTTTTGTATGCAGGTGTCTTCTTGACCATGGCTACAGCCTACAGTATGAAAAGTGCCAAAAGTGTTATGAAATAGAAAACAGAGCATCGAACAATGCAGTCAGAACAAAATAAAAAATTAGTAAAACTTTTTAGAACCAAATGTAGAAAGATTATGACTCATCAGCTTCATAAATGACCAGAATTTATATCGCAATTACTTCAGTTGAGTGTCACGCAATCTTAATAATGCCCATATAACATTGTGATGTAACCTTTTATTCTATCATGGATAGTGAATACTCAAAACATTTACTCTACCTGTTTATATGTTGTCCACTGATTTAAATATTGAAATGCAGAAAGAATTAGAAGGAATCCCACCAAGACAGCTCGTGTATCCTAAAGGAAAAAAAAAAAGCAAATAGATCAAAGAACAGTTTCAAAATAAATAAATGATATGTAAAGCAATAACAAAGCAACCTAAATTTGTTTGGAGATTAGAAGAATAAAAAAATACTCACCGTCTTGTCACCATAATACGCATGATAGTAACGAGCAGTGTTGTAAAATACCTATAGCAGAAAAAATGATAGTTCAGAGCATTTCAATTTTCAAAAGCATCCTAAAAGAACATAGCAAAATCATAAATTTATGCTACTGTGGAAAAAGGCTGAAAGTAATCTTCTGAATGAGTCATTGGGCCGTGCTGTCTCATCTTTGTCTTTTCCAACTTTCCATGGTAATTTTCATATCAAATGAAGTCTATCAACAGACCAATGGAATAAAGAAAGGAGTTGCCTAATTCTTCCTCGAATAACTTCATGAGTTGCAATTACATTAAAACTTCCAAGTCACAGGCCCACCCAATAGTAGTTTTCATCATTAGAACGTAATGGAATTATCTTGAACCAGTAGCAGCAGGTCAACGTTAAGGAAAAATTAAGTTTTTTCTTGGCGGATCTTTCATCATACGAAGATGAGAAGAAAAGAATAAAGAGATACCATACATAAATTCATTTAAATATATAGGTATTTAGAGAAAGAGAAATGCAATCCACCAATGCCAAATACTTCGGTAACGAATCTCACCTCTTCCGGATGAGCTATTGCATAGTCATATTGCTCCCTTGTGGCTTCATCCTTCAAAATCTGTAATTGTAAATAGAAGTTCCCAATTGCTAAGATAATGTAGATAATAATTAAATTTCACCCAAAAGTTTATTTTTATTTTTTGAAAACCAAGACAGACGACGAATCAAAGTGATAAGCTTCCAATTCGGTACCAGTTTACCTCGTAGGCATTCGCAATTTTAACAAAGAATTTCCTGGACTCTGGATCCGGATTCTTATCTGGGTGACTATATCAGATTATACGGAAAAGGTTATCAAAAGCCGAATCAATATTTCATACAAAAAAAGTGTACGGGAAACTTACTATTTGAGCGATAATTTATAGTAAGCTTTCTTAATTTCCGAAGCATTAGCGCTCTGCGTTACACTAAAAATCAAGAAAGAATTTTATATGTTAGACTTAGCAGACATGCCATAATGAAAGGGTAAGAATAGAATCAGGGAAAATGAATTTGGAAAAGCTAATGTTGAGCTAACCCTAGAAGATCGTAGCAATCGTCTTCATCGCAGTAGATAGAAACAGACGGAGAGATTGAAAGGAAGAAAAATAAAATTGAAAAGACGGCGTGCCACCGTTTCGCTGACGGTGATACCATAGTCGTCGGCGGTGTGAAAGAAAGAAAACGTAGATTTCACTCACAATGGATCCGATCCCGCTAATTTCTGAAATTGACTAGCTCAGTTTTGGTAATGAAATTACTCTCCTCTCCATAAATCTTAGGCTAGTCTGTTTCAATAATCACTCATGTTCAAATAATTAAAGAAAATGACAAACCAACCATCGAATTTTACTATCACTGGCAAACCACAAATTAACTACTAAATTATAAAAAAGAATCGTCGCTAACATCGCTGTCACATTTTCCGTTAATGACCACAATCCGTAGTGGCTTAACCACAATCTGCGGCAGCTTGACAACGATCTGCGGCCGATAGATAAGACGAAAATTCATTCTCTCACTGAATGCGACGGTGAATATTTGCATATCGATAATTTTCACAATTTTCAACAATTTTGGAAGCTTGAAGACTCGTTTTCCATCGTTTTTTTGCGATGCACAAATAGGAGAGATCTGTTTTGTCATTCGGTGCATATCAGAGCATATTCGAACAGGAAAAAAATGAGATCATTTACTCGAAAAATTTGGAAGGCCATAACTTTGTGCTGAGTCGAGCGATTTGAACAAAAATTTTTTTATTTCACATAACTTTTTGAGATCTACGCGCTGGCAATATGCCAAAGGCAGCTTGTCCCACTTTCGAGGCCTAAAAATGCTTCTAAATCCTCTAATTTCCCTTACACAATTCAAAACAGTGAAGCTCCGCACGTTTTTCTGCTCGAATCTGCCATGCCAAGCACCGAATGACAAAAAAAATATTTTCCTACTTGTGCATAGCAAAAAGATAATGAAAAATGAGTCATCAAAGCATCCAAAACCGTTGAAAATTGAAAGAATTATCAATTTGCAAAGATTTACTGTGACACTAGGTGAAAGAAAGGAATCTCTTTCTTATCAATCTGCTGCGGTCGTGGTCAAGCCACCACAGATTGTCATCAAGCCGCTGCGGTTCGCCGTCGATCCGCCGTCGTCGAGCTGCTGCGATTTGTCATCAATCGGCCGCGATTCGTCGTCAATCGGCTGCGGTTCGTCGTCAAAGTATTTAACGGCAAACGTGACAGCGATGGTAGCAGTCACTTTTTTCATAGTTTAATGGTTAATTTGTTAGCAAAAAAAGTATGATGGTTGGTTTGTCATTAATCGTAAAGTATGATGGTTGGTTTATCATTTTCCCAATAATTAATTGCAATAAAAATCAAATTGCTATTTAATTTATTCAATTATAAAAATTGTACATAATTAAATAAGTTTATAAATTATAATATTCAACTGGAAAATTAACAAAACAATCATGGAATTATGAGATCAGTGACATGAAAAATACTAAACAATTTTTTTTAACAAATAAAATACTAAACTATGATAAATGAATAACGCAAACATCGTTATCACATTTTCTATTAAAAATTTAATTTTTCCTTTTCCACAATGGAACTTATTTCCGCAACTGAAAATATATTTTTCGCAAAATATTATTTAAATTAATAATTAATTTTTGAGATACTCATATAAATAATTAATTATCATGTAATTAATTATAAGGTAAAATTAATTACCAAATTAATTAAATATAAAATAAATTACCCATTTATTTAATTTCGAAATTAATTATTAATATAATTAATACTTTGCAGAAAATATTTCACCACGAAAAGAATATTTTTTGCACAATATTAATTAAATTAGTAACTAATTTAGTAATTAATTACCAAATTGATATTTATTTTGTAATTAATTTCACCTGATAATTAAGTACTAGTAATTAATTTGGTAATTAATATTTCAAAAATTAATTACCAATTTAATTAATATTCTATAGAAAATACTCATTCCAATGCAGAAAATATTTTTTTCGCAGCAAAAAATATTATTTCTGATTCAGAAAATATTCTTTCTGTAGTGAAAAATACTTTTTCCGTAACGAAAAGAGTATTTTCAAAAATTAATTTGTTATTTAATTTCACATTATAATTAATTACCTTGTAATTAATTTATAATTAATTAGTAAATTGAATGAGTATCTCAAAAAATTAATTATAATTTAATTAATAATTTGTGAAAAATATGGTTTTTTTTTCTTTACAAAATTCACTTTCTGCTATAGAAAATTCACTTTCCGCATCACTTTGCGATGCGGAAAGTACATTCTCTGCTATGAAAAATACTCTTTTCACTAAGAAAAAGAGAAGAGTATTGAAAATGTGTCTTCTGTTATGAAAATAAAAGAAAATTTTTAACGAAAAACATGAGAGCGATGTTTGCGTCATTCATTTTACATAATTAAGTGTTTTATATGTTAGTAAAAATTGTTTAGTGTTTGTCTTGTCACTGATTTTATAGTTTAGTGGTTGTTTTGTTAAGTTCCTATTCAATTATTTGGGAAAATGACAAATCAACCATCGTGGTTTGTGGTCAATGACAAGTCAACCACTATGATATATTTTCTAACAAGTTAACCACTGACATATAGGGAAATGACAAATCCAACATCGCTGTCATGTTCGCCGTTAACAAGCTGACAGGGCGCCGCGGCATCTGGCCTAGAGGTCGTGGCGTCAAGGCCAAGTTTCCTGGACGCCGTGGCGTCTAGGCGAAGTTGGCTGGAACACCGCGGCGTCCGAGCGAAGTTTCTTGGGACGTCGCGGACACTGCGGCGTCGTCTCAAGACACTGCGGCGTCCCTCTTTTAACTCAGCGGTTTACATAACTGCGAACTCCTCGCGGTTTGCGATATTCTCAGGCATTTTGTAATCGATTAGCTAACCCTAGAGAAGTCCGAGAGCTGAAGAAAAAGAAATTTTGGCAAAGTTGAAGAATTTGTTGAAAAGCAAATGGCGTCTTAGAGTGTTGAAGAATCTGTTATTAACCGTCAAGTTGAAATGGGGCCCATAGACACATTTTTGGCCAATGAGAACGAGGTACGTGGAATTGGAATTGAAGTTGCAATTGTGTTGCATTCTGCCTCAGCAACTATAAACGAAGAGGACGATGAGGACCTCCGATCAGCTTGCAAATCCACTAGTGACGAAGATATTAACATGGCGGAGAGTAGGCTTAGACGGCAACTAGAAGCACAATGCACCTTCGCTGGTATAGGCCTTGGCAAAAAGTACAGTTCATTGAATAAAATTAGAGAAGAAATTGTCGATCATGCATTGAAGAATGGGTACAGGATAAAATTCACCCACAGTGATGCTCATCGGTTGAGGGCTGCCTGCCAAGAAGGATGCACGTGGCGGCTGCACGCCTAAAAAATGCAAGGGGAAATCAAGTTTCAAATAAAGTTCTACAATGACGTTCACACCTGCTTTAGAAAGATGGAAAGCCGCCATGCCACTGCTAAATGGGTGGCCACGCATTATTTAGACAGATTTAAAAGTCAGGCCGACTAGGAGCTATCTTCCATAATTGAGATAAACAAGAAGGACTTCAACATCAACATCACACCCAGCCTTGCTAGAAGGGCAAGAATTGCGGCCAAAAAAATTAACGAAAGGGATGGCAATGAGCAATACAAGCTCATATGGTCTTATGCCGAGGAGATTCGGAGGTCGAATCCTAGAAGTTCACTGCGTGTTGACCTTGACATGGGTGTATTTAAAAGGATGTACATGTGCTTGGATGCATGTAAGAGGGCTGTGCGGAACTATGGTAGACCGGTTCTTTGTTTAGATGGTTGCCATTTGAATGCAGCGACTCCGGGCCAGCTGCTTACCGCTGTCACCATTGACGAGAATGATGGAATGTATCTAGTTGCTGTAGCAGTGGTTGAAGCAGAAAATAGGGCTTCGTGGAGCTGGTTTCTAGAATTGTTGCTCGACGATCTAAACACCCCATCTGGCAATGGATGGACAATTATTTTTGATCGGCAAAAGGTACGGTTGATTGCTTTTGCCTTATGTGTTTATGTTATGCATTTTTTTTACCAATGTTGGACTTATAGTATGAATCTTTGCAACGACTAGTGCCAGCTGTCAGAGAGGTGGCAAGGCAAGTAGACCATCGGTTTTGCATCCGACACCTGAATGCCACTTTTCAAAAACAATTTAAAGGCAGGTTGTTAAAGGATGCAATTTGGGCTGGATCTAGAGCCACAATAGTGAGGCAATTTAAGAGAGAAATGGCCAAGTTATTTTTGCTTGACTTGACTGCCCACGACTATCTACGCGGAATAGATGTGACATGCTGGGCCAAACATGTCTTCTGCTCCATCCCAAAGTGCGACATAAGCCCCAACAACCTGAGCAAGTCCTTCAATGCCTGCATCCTACCAGCCCGGGACAAACCAATTCTAAGTATATTCGAGATCATTAGAAAGGGTATCATGGGTAGGATCGTGAAAAAAAAATGAAAAGATCGCTCGCTCGACCGAACTGTTGTGTCCAATGATCAGCAACCGGCTCACCAAAGTACAACGTGCTAGTCGAAATTGGAGCCCCTAGTTTGCAGGAGCTGCCCAGTTTGAGGTCAGCAACGATAACAGACAGTACTCAGTCGATTTGGACACGCATACTTGTACTTGTTACCGGTGGGAGTTGACCGGCATCCTGTGTGTCCATGCAATCCCATGCATTCACTTCATGAGGAGATCTCCTAAGGAATTTGTGCATGCGTGCTATCACCGGGAAACATAAATGGCGATGTACTCCCACTTTCTCTGCCCCGTCAATAGACCAATCGAGTGGCCTCGTATGACGAATCTTAATCCAACTATCCCACTGCCATTTAAAAGGCTTCCAGGAAGGTCGCGCTTACGTTGAATACGGGATGTGGACGAGGACCCAAGATAGACAGTTCTAACCAGAAGACATCTGAATGTCACTTGTGGCCGGTGTGGGCGTGTGGGACACAATTCCCGCACTTGCGATGGGGGAGGCGAGTCAAGTGCAGCGGCCTGCATAGTGAGTGGCAAAGCTAGAGGTAGAGGCGGTAGAGGAAGGTCGGAGGGCACATTTATGAGGTTCAGAGTTCCTAATACAGCCCCCAAGACAATTCCTGCCTAGTCCCTGAGACAGTTACCGACAGAGTTCTTGGGACACATACCCCGACTTTTTATCAGAATTTAATAAATATAATTGGAGTATAATCTGGGGATTTTAGATTAATTGGATGATTATCGGGATATTACCAAGGACGTATTCTTAAGATTTAAGAATATTGGGAAAATTAAGCTAATTAGGATAAATACTAATAAAATAAATATTAATTAAATCAAATTATAACATACATGTGATTAATTGGGTTAATATTTATAAGTGGGGTTTGTTTTTAATTAATTGAACCGGTTCAGCAAATAAGGGAGTATTTTAATAAATTGGATTTAAATTGCTAAATTAAATTAATAGGGGGTATTATGATTTATAGATAAATGTAGAAGTATAAGTGGGTAACTTTAAATGGGTTTTTGGTGTTTTAGGGGTTGAACCGGTTCATGTTGAACCAGTCCAGCGGATAAAATGCAGAATGGCCAAGAGAGCCATTCTGCGTGCTTCGGGTGTGAACGAAACGAGAGAAGGGAGAGGGCGAGCAGGGCGTGAGAGAGCGATCGGGCGAGACAGGGTTGGCGACGGTGAGCTCAAGCTCGGCTCGGGTTCGTTCCGGTGGAGGCGCGAGTTGCGGCAGCGACGAGTGACGAGGCTTCCGGTTAGGGCTCGGGAGGCAAGGCGGCGCGGGACAAGCCGGACTTCCATGGGTCGCGATTCTAGCGTCAAGACGAGGTAATTCTGCTCTTCCCCTTGCGCTTTGTATTTTGGATGGCACAACTATGATTTTTGGCGTCGATTTGCAGGAGCTGGGAGTGCTACAATCGGGTGATCCACCAACCTTGGGTTGAGCTTCGAACTGGGTATGATCGGCCTAGCTTGACCAGTTCGAGCAAGATGTTGTCTGCTATGCAGACAACCTTTCCAGCGTGGAATTAGCGTGGGGAGCATATCGTACAAGCTGGGCAGTGGCTGTCGACAGGCAAAGTGTTTGTTGTTGGACCACTTTTCTGAGGAATTGATAAAGGGGAGAGTTGTTCTGTCAATTTCTACCCTGAGAAGCTGAGTGCAGAAAGATGAAGTTGGTGCTCTCTAGAAGAGCTTGACCGTAGCATTCTGGAGTGATGGCCAAGAGCTTCACTGATTGCTGGTGTGTTCTTCTCTGTTGTTTAGTCCTTGAATTCTGTTATGGATGCTCTGTTTAGTAGGTTTGGATATTTGGATAAAATGGATGGGTGACACCTCTGTTGTAGGTTCTGCAACTTGATTAACTGTTTGGAATATGTTCTGTATGGCCTGTATACTCTCGATTGTTGGGATTTAGCTTGTAGTAAATGCAGTAGGTTGCTAGAAATGTGTTGTTTGCTCTGTTGACTATGAGGAAGATATGTGATGGGTTACTCTCTATTTATTGGATTGCATCTTGGTATATATGAGATGAAGAAATAAAATGAATGGAAGAGTTATGTTAGGTTGGTAACGCATGATTAAAGGACAAACCTAAAATTGGTATAAAGTGTGAACAAGCTCTATTATTCAAATGGATATTGAGTCGGATTATGGAATGCTATAACAATAGATGTTTTTAATCATGAAGGTATCGAAAGAAGGAGAAAGACAACGGCTAGGTACTAAACGCGATATAGCATTAAGGTAAGGAATTTGGGTGTTTTTTGGCTATTGAGGCCCTACACGACAAATAGAGTGTGTGCGTTTTGTGTTCGTTCATGAAATGCTTACTGTTAGATTGTTCCTTAGATGATTTTATATGTTAGTTTCTTGCTGATTTTGTGTAGTTTTTCTTGCTACTAATAGTGGTTATTTTCCGTTATGTTTTCCTTGTCAATTCTTGTTATAGGTCATTACTAGCTCTGTGATGTTTTCGTTTGTTGATTTGTTATGTTTTATTGACTATTGAGCGATATAAATGTTTTGTTGAAAGAAGTGATAAATGAGAAAAAGGTGCTGAATGTCAAGGATGCGAATGACGAGTGAATATGTGCAGTCTGAAAATAAGCCAGGACCTCTATTTTCGATACTGAATTATTACTTGCTGTTTAGTTTCCGCTATCATGTTGTTATTCCTTGCTATTGCTCTGCCATTTATTAACCGCTTTATCTCCCTGAACTGGTATGCTCACTTGTTAATCACTTTAGTTAAACGTTAATCTATGGTAACTAATTAGTTGATTAATCTGAACATGTGAACTAATTGATTGTGTAATCCTGGCATGTAAATCGCTTAATTCTATGTTTATAATCTTTCAAGCATGTAAATCAGTTAGTTGTTTGACTCCTCTAATTCTAGCATGTTTATTTAATGATTAGCGCTCTTATTCTAATCAATTGAGCATGTCAACTAAGCTAGTTAATTGACTAAGTATGTAGATTAACTAGCATGTTTAAATGTTAATTAGTATTGTATGAGCATGTTAGTTGGCCTAACTAAATCAGTTAACTTGAGCATGATAATCTGATTAGAGTAATTAACTTAATTAGAAAATGAGCATCAAATCGCCTAAGTAATTAATAGTTGTTAATTACTTCTTGAGCATGCCAATCTATTTAGGAATAATTAATCATTTAGAGAGCACGTTTAATTGATTATTTTAGCATGTTTAATGGCTAGAATTTAATTGAGCATGTTAATTAATTTATGCCTTACTTTAATATGCACGTCGCTTGTGATTCGTTGTATCTCATTTATTATTGTGATTTATATATTGAAGCATGTTCCTCGTTGTTCAATTGGTTCTATAATTGCTTCATTCATATGCTGTACGTTATTGGGTGTTCCATTCCTTTTATTTGCGCTTTTAATTCAGTTACTGTCTTCTATATGCGCACTTCAATTTCTATTAAAGTTATGTTATATGCACTGTGCGTCATGTTAGGTTGAGATCATGTTAATAGAAACGCGTAGGGAGTGCCATTTTGGGGTGGCACTCACACATGCATGAGTGAGGAAAAATGTTAAGGAATAAGGAAATAGAAAACATCCAGGATGGGTAGGATACGTCTATCACTGGAATAAAGCCTCGAGGGCGGGATACGCCCAAAGGAAAAACACTAAGAACAAGAATGTTCGGGATGGGCGGGATACGCCCATCACCGAAGAAACCCTCCGATGGGATACGCCGGAAGGGAAGAAACCCTGCGGTAGGATACGCCAGAAGGGGAGGAACCTTGAAGGTGGGATACGTCGGAAAGGGGACGACCAGGGAGTTGGGGTAGATGGGTAGTCCGGATCTAGCCTAGCAGCTAGGATACACCCTCATCTAGTCGGGAAAAGGACTAGCATGCACACAGGAGGTTAGAAGCCGATCCACTAGGCCATCTCGAAGGACAACCTCCAATCTCCAGCTCGAAGTACGAGTAACGAACGAACGAATGAACAAACGAACAACGAATGAATATAATGAAAGGATTGGTTTGGGTGGCCCCCATTCCAAGAAGAATTAAAGAGAGATATGCATAATTGTTTTTCCCATTTCCTTACTGGGCGAAAGCTCACGTCCTTACTTGTGGTGTAGGTACAACGACGAACAAATAATAAGTAGATGATAAATACATAATAAAGTAGGGATAGATGATTTCATACGCACGAGACTCGGGGCTGGCCAGACAAGGAAAATGATGAATAAACGGGTGTAATCAAAGGATGTTTAATTGTTAGTTTTATTTGTTTAAATGTAGTGTTTTAATTGTTTAGTATTTCCTTCTTGAACGATTTATTTACGCTTCCGCCATGATTTTCAAGGGTTTATTTTATAACGCTTCTGCACAATTTATCAATTGGTTTTTATAACGAGTTTAAAGAAAGAGTCAGTAGCGATCCAGTTAGACGCGCTCTAATACGTTTTGTTTTAAAAATAAAATTTCAAATTTTCATGCATTTTTATGATTTACGAAAATCCGAGTCGTTATATCATAAGTGAGCCCATTATCACGATTACGTCTTCAAGTGTTATTTGAACTATGCTAATTTCACTTGCAATGGGTTTTGCAGGAGTCGGATGCGCAAGGTCCACAAACACAAACGTACATGAGTGTGGACCTTAACCTTCCGTGATACAACTGTTTGCCAGATTAGAATTGATATATATGTGATTGTTCCATTTGCTAAATTTGTAAATTTTGAATTGATAAATATGAATTGGTTTCTCTGGAATTTTGAATAGTTAATTTACAGAGTTTCTTAGCAATGGAAAATGTGTGAACAACCAAAATCCTTTTCGCTGTCTTCTTCACCAGGAATATAGGCGAGAACAATCAAAGAATCACCAAATGGAGCAATTCCTGTAATGAAATAGTTGGTTTGAAAAGATGCCACAATGTCCACCTGGTTCGTACTAGACATAGGAACATTTTTATAAGTCCCATTTGTTGCTGACATTGCTAAATAATACATTTTTCAATTCTTCTTGAGAGTTGGATTACTTATCATTTGACCGACTTGCCAATTTATAAAAATTTTGCCAGAGTCTCATTTGTTTCTTTACTCCCCCAAAGCTATTCTCATACATCCTGCACAAAATCCCAAGCAGTTCCAGTATCATCCAAACACAGCATTCATCCATGAAATGTAAACTACACATATCATCCAAACATATAATTTGCAACATAAATGTAAACTACACATAAATTACAATGTAAATTTACACAAATTCAACTAATCACAAACTACAACGTAAATCATTGAACTAAACTATGCCTTCTTCCTGGTCTGTTTTGGTCGCAAATCCTTGACCACAAAATATAAGTTTGGGTCAAGGAATACTCTATCTATTGGGACGGACAATGGACCCTCATACTGAAAGGTTGCAGGGTCGTGCTCGTGGAATTGTTCCTGAATAGTGCATTGTCGTAGCACCCTCATCCCCTCACGCATACATCGCAAGACGCCGACCGACCTGCAATGCAAAGGGAACAATTGCCGGTCAAATACGCGAAAAGCAATATTAAGAATTTACACAAGGGAAAATACATACCGCTCTTTGTCAGTGGGAGCTATGATGATGGAGATTGATTCCGGCATCGAATTGAGTGTGCAAGTCATCGAACGACATAAAACAATCATGTTTCGGGTGTGTTTGCTATGTAAACAATGCATTAGATGATATCAGTAAACATGAACAACAACCTGGAGAAGCGAGATGGTTATTTACGTGAATCCACCATAATGTGAGTAGACAATTTTCCTGTTGATACGCGAATACGGTTTCATCGTTGGTCGCATAGCACTGTATATAAGTTCGGTTGAGTACTAAGATAAAATCTTATACACTAACATACAAAGAAGGCTTCTCACCGTATTTGGCCTCCTGACTTGCTCCAGGAAGATGAGATCAGTGATGACGTAATCATCTTCCATCAGCTTTCCCCCAAGAATTGCTCATGTCTGTAGGTTCTTCTGAGTATTTGCCCGGACATAATCCTTGAACATACGCATCAAATCATTTTCCTGCAACAAAAATGTCAAAACGCCGTCAGACTAACAAAGCATGAACATGAATGAACACACATATATAACAAAATGAAAGACGTACCATGCGCACAGTTCTAAGGGGCGGAGGCTCGAGAGGCACGGCTGGAGGAGCAAGTTGGCAGCTTCCGATAAGGGTGCTGCAAATCAACAACACATCATTACGTGAAACACAAATAAAGTAAAAAGTGGACTTTGCATACAAAGTAAATAACTTACAAGTGGAATGTGGCATCTGGTGCTTCAGAGGACGATGATACGGATGCTGAACGAGTTGATCGCCTCTCACCTATCTGAAGTGCTACCACCACCTCACGGTGCCACTCTGCTGCTTGCATATGCCACCCTTGTGCTATGCGATGCCTCTCTTCTGCCGCCTCCTCCACTCTTTGTATCTGGACTTGTTGCATTTGCAAGTGCTCCTCCATCATTTGCATTCTAGTCATTGACATCTGATGGAGCTCCTCCATCCTGCTCATCCAGGCGGCCGCCTTCTCAGGCTTCGAAGTAAAGTGAGATGACTGAGGAGGAGGCGGCTGTTTATGTGAGGGCATTGAATGCTGAGGCTCTGAGAGGGGTGGAGGTGCTGCCTGCTTTTTGGACTTGCGAAACCATTCCCCTCCAGTTTGGGTGATACCCATTCGGTCCAACATAGCATTGTTGTACACGTCATTGGCCGACTCTTCAATTCTCAGCTCTTTCTCCGAGATGGGTACCCTAAACTGCTCAACGATACTCTGGATGAGCCAGTCGTATGATAGGTTCTTCGCTAGGTTGTTGAGCACCTCATGCATGTGGCTCACGATGATAAATCCGATGTCCACCTTTTTCCCCGTGAACACCTTCTCCAGCATATAGAGATCCATTCTGCTAACATGGTCTCGATGCCCATTCCGACGAAAAATTGCGTAGGTCATGATCAGGAGGATCAATCGGGCTATGGCATTCAACTCTTGCCCTTTGGCTTGTTGTACTGGGCAACCTTGGGATCCCGGTGCAACTGTAATGACCCAGATTTTATTTACTTAGAAAATTATGTCAAGTTAAAATTTTTCTTTTTATAAAAATATCAGAGTATTTTCCTTTTATAAAACCTGATCATTAAAACTCTTTAATTAAAACATTTATCGATTTCAGCTTATGTAATAAAATCATCTTTATGAAAATGCAGCGGAATTAAAATAAAACATTAAAGAATATTAAATAATTTACAAACTCTTTTACAAATAAATTCCTTTTAATTCTTTAGCCCAGCCAACCACAAGATCCACTTGTGCAAATCCTTCATCGACTGCCTCTTAGTCTGTTCACCTGTGCGTATACCTACATCGTAAGACTTAACTAATGAGCCTAATGCTCAGTAAGTGATATAAAATAAAATGTATGATGCACATGTCATGCAACTTTTAAATCTCTTTTCGTTTTTTGTTTCTGTTTCTCTTCTTTCTTTCTTTTATTTTTTTTTACCATTTTCTTGATCTCAACTTTCTTTATCTTGACTTTATTTTACTGTTCCTTTCTTTACTTGCTTGTTACTTTACTTTATCTTGAAAGGCGTTGGAGATGTCTAAACTTGATGAGGCGAACCTCACATCCACAAACGACCCCGTTTATCTTTATCTTTATCTTTACTTTATCTTGAAAGGCGTTGGAAATGTCTAAACTTGACGAAGAGGAGTAGCCAACTCAACCTCACATTTCCAGACGACCCGTTGTATGTTTATTGTTGTCTTAATCTTGAAAGGCGTTGGAAATGTCTAAACTTGACGAGGAGGAGTAGTCAACTCAACCTCACATTTCCAAACGACCCCGTTTATGTTTTGTTGTGTGTCTTAATCTTGAAAGGCATTGGAAATGTCTAAACTTGACGAGGAGGAGTAGTCAACTCAACCTCACATTTCCAGACGACCCCGTTTATGTTTTGTTGTGTGTCTTAATCTTGAAAGGCGTAGGAGATGTCTAAACTTGATGAGGAGGAGCGACTAACTCAACCTCACATCCCCAGACGACCCCGTTTATGTTTATCTTTATCTTGAAAGTGTTAGAGATGTCTAAATTTGATGAGGAGGGGCGGCTAACACAACCTCACATCTCGTCACACCCATTTACGTTTCACAATCGTCTCGTTTCTTCTTTGTTTCCTTCTTGTCATTTTGCAATCGTTTTGTTTATTCTTTGTTTCCTTTTCAAAAGTATGCATGGAAACCATTTTCATATCTTTTGAAAACTATTATGCATGATGCTCGTGAATGCATACATTCTTCACTAGAGGAATTTAATAGCGCAACCAACATACAATTCATAAAACATGCTTATAAAAACTGTAAACAATGAAATGTGCTATTTAAAACTGTAAACAACGAAACGTGCATATTAATAACTGTAACCATTGAAACATGCTATTAAATACAGTAAATAACAAAACATGCATCTCCTATTCTTGCGATGTAGGGCCCTAAGGACCAAAGCACATGCATATCACTTACCTGGCGTCCTATCGCGGTTCAGAATTTAACGTTGTCCTTCTTCCCTTTTATACCATCAAAATAATTATAATTAATTTATTAATATTTCTATCAATCATAAACCTTAACTTTGATATCGTTATTTCTCGTTTATTATTTAATAGTTTAATTATTGCTTAATGAATTTATATTAATTTATCTTCATTAATTTTAAGGTTAATAAATGAATAACCTTAATTTATACCTTTTTCCCTTTAAATCACAATGATCCAATTTAACCTATATTTATTCATTAATAACATAATTCTAACGCTCAGCAAATCTCATTAGTCGACCTAATTACTTAGCGACCACGCTGTAATAATTCCAATATCTTAACGCGTGCAACAGGATAACGTTAGCCAACAATAGTTGCTCATTCCATGAATGTGACATGATAATAAAGAATTTACTTCACAATACAATTCATTATCTTTTAACGAAAATCCATTGGGAGCAACAAAGCATTTATTTAACTTTATTACCCAAAAGCATGCCTTGCACATTTAGTTTACTTACTTAAATCTTCTAAACTTAGCTTCATAATTTATTCCAATAATTATGCATAACCTATTAACAACTCGTCCCAATAATAGAGTACATCAACAAAGCTTTAACTAACAGGTATATCTAAGGAATCAAAACTTCTAATATCCAACTGATCACTTGACATTCAATGCCAATCATAACAGGGTATTCAATAGTCGCAAATTAAATCACAATAACCAACAATGAGCATTATGAACCCAACAAAGTCTATCCAGCCGAAACAAAATTAGAGAACTAATTCTTTACTACAGACCATTGATCTCATTATAATTCCCATCCAAGCAACATATATAACTAAGTGTATAAAAACAAACCCAATTCTCAAGAGCACAATTTCCTCAAACAATCCACAAGGCTATATAAAAGGGTGGGGAATAAAGCTCGGTTATAGAGCATAAATCCACATTTTTGACTTTCAAACAACAAGTGATGTACACAACAGTACCCAAATCGTAGAACAGATCCCCAACCAAACAAAGCACAGTTTGCAGCATTTCTATCAGCAAGACATATCTCTCCAAAATGCATCTCGGCAAAACCCAACCAAACAATGCAACCACAAGTGGCAGAACAAAATCACAATAACCTCTTATCATTCAGCAAACAAAATGGAGATAACACCCAACCCACTCGGCAGAGCACCAATATTCACAACGACCATCAACACAAAACAACAAATCTCAATCACACCAACCCACTTAGTGCACATATCCAGAAATCCAAGTAAAAGACTATGTATTACATGAAGACAAGAGAACTTCTTCTTCCTCCCTTACAGCCGTTTCACTGTCCAATTCCCTTCTCTTCACTGCAAGCTTCCTACCATCTCCAACACTCCCCATCACTCTGTAATTTTACAGAGTTCCTCTTGCCCTTCATATATATCCGAGGAGAAGAGGATAGTTGTACACTTCAAGGAGTGTTGGTCCAACCAGCAACTTCCACATGGAAGCCATAATCTTTTCGGGAGATGGGGAAGCCTATTCATCAGAGGACCCGACCCGAACCTGGACGAAGACCCAGACCCAAACCCGAAGCCCAGCCCTGATGCCATTTACGCCACTGCCATCGCCGGTTCACCTCTCCACCGATGCCAAATCAACCAAAATCGGAAGCTAAGAAGGTGAACATCAAATGTAGAGCATTGACTTACCTCCACCAGTGATTTCGTAGCTCTGATTTCCACTCTGAACCGAGCCCTAACTCGTTGTTCGCTCGCCGCCAGCGCCGTCAGTTGCAACCCACACACGCCAGAAGTTCGCCCGCCGAACCAACACGAGCCATTGCCGTCGTCCGTCACACGCCGTTGCCTCCGAACAATTATACACTAAATCCATTATACACTAAATCCATTATACACTAAATCCATTATATATGTATCCTACATAAATCACTTTTTCAAACTATTCAAACCTAAATTTATCTCCCATAATCAAGGTATAATCTATCACAACTCTTCCACCTTATTCTTTACGAAATTCAGTATACTTAAAAATATTATATATCCTATTTTTTCAACCTTTTTATCTCCAAGTACATTTTCTTTTACTAATTTCACTGAATGTCAATCTAGTAAATATCATCATATCTAACTCCAAATATCATGAAACAATTCTCTCATAACCTTAATCTTTTCCCTAAACTAACTATGGACATAATTCGGGTATCATAGTTCATTTTATCCCAATATGTTTCACTTGACTAATATCTTAAATTACCCAAGTTAATTCCAATAAATCATTAATCATCCTCTTAGACTTAATATTAATATAACACAGGATATCATAATTCACTTCTTCCATATATGTTTCTCTTGATCACACCTTAATCGTCCATTTTAGCTCCAAAAACCCCAGAATTATCACTTAAGTTGTATGCTTAGCATAAAAAAATTTTGGGATATTAAACTCATAACATATCATCAACATGAACAAACATATTATCTACTCAACATATTGTCAATTCATAAAACTATCATGTGCATGATGTCTATCACCGATATCATACCTATGCACAACAATTAACATTCAATTCAAACAATAAATCCTCAAATAAACATTATCATGTGCAGAGCCTCGCATCTAAAAAATATAGCATATCATCAATATATCCTCTTTTCAAAGCAACCATCAAATAAAGAACCTATCTTCTAACACAACAACATACCTCCAAATTTCTTAAAGAAGTTGAGAGATAAGAATCTTCCTAGGGTTTCTACTCCCCAAAATGCTTCTCCTCTTCCTTCACGTTTTCTCCTCCTTTTCTCCCATGGTTTTTCCTTCTCTTCTCTCCTTCTCACTCCCATAGTTTCTCCTCTCCTTTCTCTCTCACATTCTTTTTCAATCTTCCTCAACTCAAAGGAAATAATCATTATTCTTCCTGTCTAGCCATCCAAACAGGAGTGTCACTCCTTCAGCAAAGAATTGGTGAGTCATCAATTCATTTTCTTACTTAAAATTGTGACATGTCATCTAAAGTCAGGTAACTTCTCATATTCCTAGCTAGCCACTTCCCTAATTCTGGTCAACTGTAAACCTACCCGAGACTCAACTTTCATGTTCTGTCACAATTCTAATTGATCGAAATCTATATCTAGGCGACCGTAAATCAACCCGAGGCTCACTAATTCTAACTTGTCACAAATCTGGTCGACTACAAATCCACATCCGATTGACCGCAAATCTACCCAAGAGCAACATATGACAGTCTGTCTGAATCCAGTCAACCACCAATCTAATTTTGGTAGACCGCGAGTCTACCCGAGAGAAACTCAACCTAATCCTTCACATCTAACCTCTATCTCTATTTCATCCTTAATTCATCCTAAATATCAACTAATCTCTATCTTTCAACCTTCATTTTTAAACTCCAATTAAACATAATCCTATGATAAAATTCATGATAATACAATTAAGTAGGATTATTTTGGTCATGTAGTTGAACATGCCCGTTAGACAGAAGAACTATGAATATTCATTACTGACTTCAACAATTTGGTACTGGAGTGATTGGTCTATTAAGGTTCTAAAGTGAGACAACCTAGCAAGATAAGGATTTATAATTTAAGAATTTTTGTCAAGTTGTGATGTCAATGACATATGCAAGAAGGGGGGGGCTCATCTAACCTCTATCTCTATTTCATCCTTAATTCATCCTAAATATCAACTAATCTCTATCTTTCAACCTTCATTTTTAAACTCCAATTAAACATAATCCTATGATAAAATTCATGATAATACAATTAAGTAGGATTATTTTGGTCATGTAGTTGAACA